>CM035425.1:102014810-102237310 GCA_020310875.1 Ceratopteris richardii | reverse complement strand
AAAGTCATTCTCAAGGGTAAATGTTTAGAAAAGGTAAAATCCTTTAACGTTATACTCAACGACAGTAACAGAAACAAGAAGATTATGGCACATCACATTTCTATTGACAAATTGCACAGAGACAATTATCCCGCATGGGTAATGCGAATGGAAGCCTTACTTATGAGTAAGGACTTAATGATATATGTTAAAGGAGAAGAAAAGAAGCCTACTTTTGGAGACGACAGTCAACCAAAGAAAGAAGAATTAGAAGCCTTGAAGTTGTGGCAAAAGAAAGATGCAACAGCAAGAGCTTATATCTACAATACCATTACAGATCATCTACTACCACATATTAGAGGTCTGGAGAAAGCGAAAGACATATGGAGTGCATTGGAAGATCATTTCCAAAATACTACGAAAGCTAGGAAGACTAGCTAATGGTTAGAGTTTACAACGCTCAAGAAAAAGCAAAGTCAAAGCATTAGTGATTATGTCACTAAGATGAAGGACTTAGCAGACAGTCTTGGATCTATTGATGAGGATATCGAAGATCACAGGTTAATAGCACAATTGCTTGTAGGATTGAGAGGAGATGAAAGGTGGAAACCTTTCGTACTCTCAACTGAACTTTCATTAAATCATTTTGTACCACATTTAAATCAGTTGCTTGGACTAATGCTAACATTTGAGCAAGATTTGAAGACAGATGGAGATAAAGGACATAGGTCTGGTATGTACGCAAAGAGTAAGAGGAAAGGTGACAAAGGAAAAGAAAAAGATGAAGAAGAGATGACTACTCAAGAAAATTATGCAAGAGGAGAGATGGTCATCATTCATACCTTGCTTTGAAGTCATGTTCATAATCAGCAAGGAATCCTTTTGATCTATGTAATTGTTGTAGTCTTTCCTTGATTTGTACCCTCCCTCGTAATTGTTGTTTTAGTTGTTGTTGTGGCCTTGAGTATGATTGAATCTTCCTCTAGATTGTGTGTAGCCACCTCTTTGGAAACCTCTGCCTCTCTGATTCTTGAAGTTCCTATAACACTCATCTATGGTGTGATTTGATAAACCACAAATATTGCATGAGGAAGTGTTGAAAGGTCTCCCCTACCTTGCTTACCTCCTTTGGCCCTTCCTCTTGAATTCCTACCTCTCCCTACATAGTTAGCTTGAGAGGTAGTACCTTCATCTTCAACCTTTTTTCTTTTACCTTTCTCTTTAGACTTTCCTTTATCTGTGTATAGGGTAGAAGAGTTGTTAGCTCAATGAATCTCCATTCTTGTTGAGCTTGGCTTCATGGGTAAAGAGTTTCCCCATGAGTGTGGTAAGATTTGGAATTCCCATGTCCACGTATAAGTACATAGCAGTTGTGAAGGCTTCCCATTTGTCATCTGCCTTGATGCCATTGATTACTTGTCTCACAATTTTCTCTTATTCAATCTCCTCTCCTATGCTTGCCAATTGGTCTGCCACATCCTTGAATTTGTTCACATACTCTGAAACACTTTGCTTGGGTTCCTTTGAGTGGTAAACTCACTCCGCAATTGATTTTTTCTTGCTCTTGTATTAGAAGAAAGCTATGAAGACAATGTATCCCAAGTCTCCTAATGTGGAAGAAGGAAGTCAGAGATAGAGTTAAGTAAGTATGACCTTGCTAATGCATCTTTTGCACACCATGAGTTGAGTCTTTCAAGCTCCTCTCTTACAGGTTGTCCATTGCTTCTCAAAATGGGCATCTCCTCATCTCCTCATATGTATCCATAGAGACTCCTTCCTTGTAAGTATGTCTTCATCCTCAAGGACCATGCTCGGTAGTTGTTCTTGTCCAATTTATCAATAAAACAAGGGAAACCATCTGCCATTTTACCTCAAGTTGCTCTGATACCACTGTTGGAAGAGATGGATATGGATACTTCAAGAAATGAAGTGGTACTTGCTAAACCTGCTTAGTACCAACCCTAATATGTTCTTTGGAGTTGATGAATGTAATGATTGATCCAAAATAGATAACTTGAAAAATCAAAAGTTGTTAAAAACTTGTTATTTTGGTTCACACACATGTTGACTCTTAAGCTCAGTGCTTCCAACACAGTAGCAATTACTGAATTCCTTTTAGAGGAATCAACGTATCTTAGCAAGCTAATGTTTGCAAGTGGAACAATTCAAAATAACAAACTCTACTCAGAGAAATCAATTTAGCAATCTTAGGAGTCCTGAAGTTGGTTCTAACAAGCTATAGAACTTGCAAAATGATGGCATAGTTAGTGGGATATGCTCAGTAAAAGTTTATTGTTCTAAGAAATCATAGCAAGAGAGTAGACTGAGTTGATCAATGACAAGTTTATATTATAACACAATGTTGTACAAGATCATTGGCATAGAGAATGATGCACAATCATAATAGTTGATTAGATATGGAGTGTGCTCACTCAAGCTTACAAAATGATGAGTCGAATGGGCTGAGTGATGAAGTGTTATCCCATGACTTTTCCAAATTCCTTTTATAACTTGCTTCACAATTTGAATTCAAATTCAAATTCTTGGCTCTCTCCATAAAGTGACTCCTATGATGTAGGCAATATTCTCTCATCAAGAACTCGTAGCTATGTTTTTCTCCTAACATCCACTAGTTGTGGCTTTTACAAAGATTCTTCAAGTAATTTACTTTTACCAAGGGTAAATGACTAGCCATTATAAGATGTGGTTCTCATGAACCAATTAGTGAAGTAAGACAATTCCATAGAGTTTCTCTACAACATGTTAAATGTGAAGGCTTGGGTAAATTGCACCAACATGCATCAACAATAAAATCTATCTTGTGAATAGGTTACCTTGCAAAGCTTTGGATAGCATGACCCCTTATGAAGCATGGTGGGGTAAGCAAACTACTCTTTATCATTGCAAGATATTTGTATGTTTCTCATATAGCCCATGATGTTTCACCATAACCCAATGGAGAACAATATGCCTTTATAGGGCATGATGATAAACACATGGGTTACACGTTGTGGAGTCCGTCCAAAAAAAAAAAACATTCTTGTTTCGAAAGATTTGATATTTGATGAAAAGCATACATGGTATATAGGTTCAAATAATGCCTATGCAGATCTTAAAGAAGTCATGAAGACAAAGAAAGGAAAATCAATGATGCAGGTGTATAAAGTTGAAAGTGATGATGATAGACATAGAGATGAAATGTGGATTATACAAAAGGATAGGCCAAGGTTTGATCTAGAGCATAATGAAGTAGAGACCTCAAGAAAAGTAGAAATAAAATGTTCATCAAGAGAAAGAAAGCAACCTACAAGGTATAGCTATGATACTTCTTATATTACAACAAAGTATTATGCTTACATGTCCCATATAAATGAAGATCCATCAACATATGAAAAAGCTAAAGGTAAAGAGAATTGGGAACAAGCAATGAAGGAAAGTATTGCATGCAAATTAGGCTGAATCTACCTCACATGACACCTCCTACACACTGACATGTATCATGCTACTTGGTGCAATAGTTGACACTAATCGAGTGCTTTCATTTAGATATGATACCAGAATATGGTCAATAAAAAGTTCTTTTCAAAGCTCTTGAGAAGACACATCCAATGGTTAATTTGAACTCAATGAGATCTCTATCCTTCATGCTATGATAAAAAACAGAGTGGCAGGAAATACCAACTCTCGCTTCTACACCTCCTACACTTCACACACACACACCAAAGCAATGAAAACAGATGGGGAAAGAGTAGAAAACACCTCTAAGCACACATTCCACATATACAAACTCAAGGAGAAGATGATACATAGACAAGAAGAAGCGAATTCCCAATTCTACAAAGTTAGTTCTTCACAATGGCAAAAAGTATTTACAAAAGAGTCATAGGTGAGTTATATACATGTGCCCTAAATTTGGTCCTTTCACATAGGAGACCGCCACTTCCTCTATAAATCTCTATGTTCCTACTATTGTACAAGGCTAATGTTACATTGTTCAGGGATCATGCATCTAGAGGGCTCCTCTAAAGAAGTTACAAGGCTTCTCACAATTTTACAATGCATTTTAGAGAAAGAAAATGAATCATTTATTGAACATTTTGGGGCCTACTTTTCTTAGCTTCTTTCTTCTACTTCCTTCTCTTTAACCCTCTACAACACTCTATGCCTCTTAATTTTTATTGTACCTTGACTTGCTTCTATGGTTTTTCTTGGCACACAACAAGTGGTAGAACTTGGGATATTTATGGCAATTTAGGCTTGCTGTCCTTTCGCCTCTTGCCAACTTCTTTCTCTACAAGGTAAAGGTGTAGTTTTCCTATGTATATTTCTTTTGATTACACACAACCAGCATTCAAGGAAGCCATCAAGAATTAGAGGCATTTTGTTACCTTATCTGAGCCTTAGTCCAATGCTTCTATCTCATTCTTGGTATTTGTTGCAGAGCTAAAGAGAGCACAAGGCAGAGAAAAAGATGGGCCCGAAAATTTTTCGGATTTGGACACCCAATTTTTGTATTATAACCATTCTTGTAATGTATTTTCCGTTGTAAATGCACTAGAGGAGTCCTCTACATGCATGCCCTCAGAAGATTAGAAACTTACCCATGTAAAATAGTAGGAATTAGTCTTTTAGTGAATAAAGTGCCGATCTCTTGTGTGAAAGGACCATTTTTAAAGCACAAGTATATAAGTCAATTTGTGACTCTTTGTAAAGATTTTTTGGCCATTGTGAGAATCAAGAGCACAGAAATTCGAATTTGTGTCTTCTTCTCTCTCTATCTTCTTCTTTGTAAGTTTGTGTGCATGTGTATTGCTTCGAAAGAGTGTTAGGAAGTGTTGTCTATCCATGAAACTGTTTGTTTGCTGTTGTTAAGGTGTGTGCGAGGTGTAGGAAGTGCTGAAGTATAGGAAGGTTTTCTCACGACTCAGTATTTTGCTCATAACTTGAAGTAGGAGTGTCAGAATTGAGTGAAACTACTGGCATTGGATGTGTCTTTTGGAGAGCTTCGAAACGCATAAGCTATTTGCTATATTTGGAGTTTGGAGCTGAGAGAAAAGCTCAATTTACTGTTGGCTACTGCACGAAGTATCGTAACACCATAACTGTTAGTTGAAGCTTGTTTGGATTAGTCTTTGCCTTGTTTGCACTCTTTGAGTAGTTCATTTGCATTGATCATCATTTGAATGCATGTCCTCATACACTCGGCTAGGTTTGTATACTCATCGGATTGATAATTAAAGCCACTATATGCACTTGAGGGGGATTGAGGTATAGTCTCTTTCTCCACAAGTCCCTAAGTTGGTACTTAGGTCAACACGTTTTTTGGCACCGTTGCCGGGGAGTGTCAAATCAAACCGAGGCATTCGCGTGATGGTAAGTAGCTTTTTGCATTGAAGCGAGAGGAGGAGTGGTGATTTTCTCTTCTTTGGTAAGTCATTTTCAGCTGCACTTACTATTTCTCATTCTTGGAGTGTGTGTAGTGAATTATTAGTCTAGGAAGTGTGTGGAGTGAGTAGAATAGGAGCAGTAGGAAGTTAGGCTAGATTCCATTCTCCTTTCTCTATGTTCTTTCAGCCTTTTAACTAGGAAGAATTTTTCAAAAAGTATAAAAACCCAAAAACTTGTCTTTTGGACTTCACTTGTGCTCAAAGCAAGTATTGTGAGAAACTGAGATCGAGTATCGTGGACGAAGATTTGAGCAATCCGAGCTACGCAAAGCGAGTTAGGAAGGGTAGAGAGCTAAGATAGAGTCTTAAGGTAAGCACATGTATCACTCACTCAGTTTCATTACATAACTCAAGTTTTTCAGAAGGAAACGATCTGCGTTAGGTATTGTGGAAGACTTTCAGGGGGTAAAAAGTGTGTTTTGAGTGATACAGAGAGTGAGGAAGGGGTAGCAAAGCATAGAAAACAATTGTCTTGAATCAAAAGCTGAAATCTAGCAAAAAAATTTGAAAAAAGGATCAAGTATCGTTTTCTCCCACGGTCGAGTATCGCGATACCTGACAGGTATCGTGATCCCCTGTGGTTGAGTATCGGGATATTTCCCTCAAATCGTGTATGGCGTTGCGAAGATCGCGATACTTCACAAGTATCGTGTATCGTCATTCACCGATCTCGATACTTGCCAGAGATCGTGTATCGTGTATCGTCGTTCACCGATCGCGATACTTGCCAGAGATCGTGTATCGTGTATCGTCGTTCACCGATCGCGATACTTGCCAGAGATCGTGTATCGTGTATCGTCGTTCACCGATCGCGATACTTGCCAGAGCTCGTGTATTGTGTATCATTTTCCGTCGGGTATCGAGTATCGTGAGAGTCAAATATCGTGTATCGTCTTTCTTGAAGTATCGAGTATCGTGTCTTCGCAGATCGCGATACTTGTCACCGATCGTGTCGAGTATCGTGTCTTCGCAGATCGCGATACTTGTCATCGATCGTGTATCGTGGGAGTCCAAGTATCGCATTTATCCAAGTATCGAGTATCGTTTCCATCGAAGTATCGTGTATCGTTTTTATCCAAAGGTCGTGTATCGTGAAATCTTGGAGTCAAGTATCATGACTTGAAAGTTTCTTCTTCAGTCATTTTTCCGGCCAAATTCCTCTAGAATTTTGATCCATAGTAAAGAACTCTAGAAGGTAGAGGTTAGCAAGGGCTGATCAGAGTTTTATGAACTTGAGATCTGGAAGAACCCTAGGAAGCCGAAGAAGTGTGATCTCTTCAGTAGGTAGTGTAGCCGAGCCAAGTAGCCATTCACATTACTCGAAAACCTCCAGTGAGTCAGAGGAAGAAACTCCCATGGCTTCAGAGGATATGCAGAACACTATACCAATGCCTAGCACCATGTCAGTTATCGAGGGAGAATATAGGACATCTTTGGAATATGTGAACACCAACCAGAATGAGATCCCTATTTATTTAGATGGTCTAAACAGATCAGTGACCATACTGAAGAAGGCTTCAGAGGCTTACATAGTGCCTAGGCCAGTAGTCAAGTATGTAGGAGGATTTTACATGGACAGAAGATATATCCAGTATGTTGTCACGGAACACCCGGAAAACATTAATGAACATGGGAAAGAAAAAAAAATGTTTCAAACCTAAATGGGGAAGGGAATGAAGAGCAAGTAACTACACCTAAAGGGAGATCTACTATTGCTAGGGTCTGGAGAGGAGACCTGATTCCCCAAGATGACTCCCTAATGGATGTATACTTGATCAATGGAATGGAGCCTCTCCTTAGAGCACATTCTTCAATATGGGAAGCTGCCCCTAATCCTGTCACCATCTATGAGTTACAAGATCCTGATTTCCCCACCATCATCACATATTTGGATAAGAATCAGAGAAGATATTGGCCCTTAACGGAATTAGAAAGAGCCGAGTTGAAATATCAGAATATTCCAGTGTTTCCCCCTAGGGACCAAGCCACTACTTCACGAAACCCACTTGGAACGTCTCAGAATGATTCATATCAACAATCGGGGCAAACACAACAAACACAAAAAACCCAAATCCCGGTTAGACCACATGGGCAGTTTGCAATGCGTGCAAATAACCCTAATTACCGACCTCAACCACTTGTTGACCCAAGACATGGAATTCCTGCCCCAGTCAGACCACCGGTAGCAAGAGGACCAGGCATACCCATAGGAAGACCAATTTTCCCAGTAATGCCTAAACCGCCCAAGCAGGAAGAAGATTAAGGCCAATTCAAGTTGCCAAATGCATGAGAAACCACTACGATGGCTCTAGTGAACCTTACAATCATATAGCTGAATTTAAACAAGTAATTAGAGCCGAACAAGTAGAAGATTTTTTGATCCAATATGAGTCCTTTGGTCTCACTTTGTCAGACACTGCATTAGCATGGTTCCAGCCATTGGACCCAAATAATTTTCAAAACATGGAACAAGTCTATGAAGAAATGATTGAGGAATTCACTAAGTCGAGAATCAAAAACAACTCATCATCATTGATCCATAGCTTTAAGCAAGCCCCTACAGAATCAGTAAGATTGGCAGCAAGAAGATTCAAGCAGTATGTGGACAGATGCCCAGTGGAAGAGAGACCTACCCAAAATAAAATGGTGTCATTATTTTGGAGGGATTATTGAACGGATCATTAAGATCTCTGGTATATGTAAAGAGAGTTCAAACTTTGCAAGAATGCATGAAGGAATGTATAGACCTAGAAAACAACCTGGCAGAAGATTTGAAAATACCTCAAGGTAGCTTGAAAAGTGAAGATTCGGCCAGCAGCACATCAAACCCTAAAAACAATGTAGAGGAAATAGCCGATTTGGTAGCGAAGAAGCTGAACATTCAAGGACAGAGGAACTACCCCAATAACCCTATAAGAGTGCCCATGCTTAGAAGATGTATGCAGTGCGGAGGTGATCATCCCTCTCACCTATGCACCAGGGGAGTAGTCCCACCACCTTCTTATGCTTATAATAGACCCACGGTCCGAGGACCCCTACAATATTGCAGTATAGAACAAAAATATACAAATCACAGTACAGAAAATTGCCCTTACAATAGGCAATCGAGACCAGCACAACCATATATGAGACCTTATGGATACCCTGAGAGAGAGCAAGGAGGTGAAGCATGGAGGTACCCTACTTATCAGCAGCAGCCACCAGTGCCACGACCATATGCGTATCAAGGATACACCCAACCACAACCAGTACTAAGACAACAACCGCCCCATCCTCAGAACGTTGTCCCAGTCAAGATGGCTCAACCTGAAGAAAACCTAGAGAGGGTGATAGTCCCAGCCACACCATTGGCTAGTAATGAACCATATGACTCATCTTACGACCATAGTCAAGGAGCATATCCCAATTATGAAAGTTCTATGATGGAATATGGACAACTGTACGAACCATATGCCTATGGCATGGAAGTACCAGATAGTTCCTACGGATATGAGCAGGACTATGTGTCATTAATGTACACAGCCCCTAGAGCAACCATACCACCCCGACCTATGAACAGACCGCCTATGCCCAGAGGACCATGCTACAGATGTGGAGGTGATCATTATATCAGAGAATGTACGTTGCCAAACCGACCACCACCACATCGAGTCTGGGAAGGCTACTGTAGTGATTGTGGTAAGGAACACCTTTTCAGAGATTGCCCCAAGAACCCCAACAAGGTTACATCCAATGTGCAAATCAATGTGATAGAAGTAATCGAATCATCAGGGAGCGATAAGGAATACATTGTACCATTGAAGGCGATAACAAGAGCTAAAGCTAGAGAGACCCCAGAAAAAACCTGAAAAACACAATCAAAGTGACCTAGAGATGAATACACCCACACCTCAGAGAGTTGAAGACTCGGAATAACCAGAGAAAAGTGTTGTAAGTAAAAGAACACAAAGATGGAAGAACTGTAGAGATAGGATACAAGAAAAGAAGTTACTGTAGAAGAAGGAGAATGAGAAGAACGAACAAAACCCAAAAAAGGAACAGAAAATTGAAGAAGAAAACAAAAATGAAAAGTATAAAAAAGAAGAGGTGGGATCAGTCTTAGCAGATCCCATGCCTGAAGAATTAGCCGTGTGGATTCAGGCATACAAGGCACGAATAAGAGCAGGACCTACCATAGAACAACATGAAAAAGAATATCCTAAAGGTGACCTAGAGAAAGAGAGGTTGGAGATCTGCAAAAAATTAATAGAAGTTGCTCAACAGACCTTAGAAAAACCTGCGTTGCCATTACCCAATACCCAAATTGCCGAAAGAGAATTCCAAGAGTGCGTCATCACTCATGATCATGAAAAACCCGAAGTAAGTAAGACATAGAATGGCAATTATTGTGAGGATAAAAGGGAAGGATCCATTGTTCCCGAAGTAGAAGGGGAATGGCCTAAAGATTTGTGGGCTAGAGTCCAAGAAGACAGATGGAAGAAAGTGGAAGGAATAGAACCACCCTTTGAAGAGATAGAAGCGGAAGAGGGAGTAGAGGGTTCAATACCTGAATTAAATTAAGAAGAAATATTACCAATTGATCCGAGTAACGAAGAAAATGATAGTGTAAAGGTTTTGCCAAATTACACAGGAGAGTACGAACATAATTCAGAATTGTATTGCATTCCCTCAATAAGGAAAAAAGAACCGAACCCATCAGTCCAAACATCGAATATCATACAACACCTTAGAAAGGTAAAAATCCCTTGTACCCTAACATTAGAAGAACTGTTGAAGGTTAAACCACATTTGAAGGAGAAATTGAACAGTCAATTGGAGATCAAGACGAAAGAAAAAGGGATATCTGATGAAGTAAACACAATAAAGATCCCTGTGGATAAGGTAGGAGATTTTAGTGAGGGAGATGAAGGAAACACTTGCCTTCCAATTACTTATAGGGGTTATACCACCAAAGCCATCTTAGATTCCGGAGCTGGTGTAGGCATTGCTACTAAAGAAAGCTGGGAGAAATGGGGAAAACCAGCTTTAAGACCAACGCGTATGAAGATACAAATGGCAGATGGACACATAGAAAGACCCTTGGGATTATTGGAACGAGTAGTTTTCACCACATGCGGTGTTGAATTTGAACACACCTTAGCAATATGTCAATTTGAAAGGGCGAGCAATTATGAAATGATACTTGGGAGACCTTTCATGAGACAGTTAAAGGTTGTGCAAGATTGGGGAAAAGATGCTGTATACCTACAACATGAAGGAACCACCACGAGAATAAATCTCCACACTTATACTTATCAAGATGTTCCCCCCTTACAATGGAATCAAATTCATAAGGAGGAAGACGATCATTCAATTCACAGCATAGGTTCTAGTGACCAATCTTGGATGGACGAGGACACTCATCTATGGATATGCCAAACTGCAAAAAAGGAAGAGGATAGGAGAAAGGGATGGCAGCAAAGGCAAGGTATAGCTAGGTCTATACAAGATCCAGCTTACATGCCTCAAGTCTTTTTGGATGAAGAGTTTGAACCTCACGGTTGGATGGAGATTTTAGCAACCCTCGATGTATGTGTGAATGAAGAAGTGATAACTATGAATGAATGTATTGATGAGGAAGGATATGACGTTAGTCTATATGTGGTAGTCCTTCAGAAGGCTGAAGAAGGAGAAGTGATAGAGAAAGAATGGAAGGAGGACTATGAGAGCATTGAGATGGAGCAAGAACCAATGGAACGAGAGGATGAAAATCAAAAAATAGGTATCACAGCCAAAAGGTGAAGAAAACAAGCCACAAGATCAGTTTGAAGTGCTAGCCCACTTCAAAAAATATGAAGTAGAAGAGAGAAAAATTGCTATTCAAATGCCTAAAAGAGAAGCACAGCCAGGAACGACATATGATAATCAAGAACAAACCAAGAAGATACTAGAGTAAATGCTGCGACCATAAGGGATAGTTACCCATTACCCATTACGGATCATCTGTTGGAAAGAGTGGCAGGGAAGGAATTTTATAGTTTTTTGGATGGCTTTTCAGGGTATAATCAGGTAGCCATTGCTCCTGAAGACCAACACAACCGCTTTCGCAACTAAATGGGGAGTATACGCCTTTAGAGTCATGCCTTTTGGTCTAACTAATGCCCCAGCCACCTTCCAAAGATTGATGTGCCATGTATTCAAAGAGTTCCTGAGAAAAAGTATGGAGGTATACGTGGACGATCTATGTACTTATTCAGCTATACGATCAGAGCACATCCTTGAACTAGAAAAGATCTTTGCCAAGTGTCGACAATACCAAGTATGCCTCAACCCAGAAAAATGTGTCTTCATGGTTCGACAAGGAAAAATATTAGGACATATTGTCTCTAAAAATGGAATTTCACCTGATGAAGACAAATTCAGAGTAATTCTGGATTTACCAAGACCAAAGACCGCTAAAGAAGTACAAGCATTTATGGGACACTGTGGATACTACCGAAGATTTATACATATGTATGCCATAATTGCTAGACCTCTCTATGCACTCTTGACTCAATTTAATTGGACCGAAGAATGTGAGAAAGCCTTCAATGAGTTAAAGAATCGATTGAGTTCAGCACCAATCCTTCGAGTACCTAACTGGAATAAGCCATTTCACATTCATGTGGATGCTTCCAAGTTTGCCATTGGTTGCATCTTAGCTCAACCTGCAGATACAAGAAAGCTAGACCACCCTATAGCCTATGCCAGTAGACAATTAAATCAAGCAGAACGCAATTATACCACCACTAAGAGAGAAGGCCTAGGGATGGTGTACGCAGTGAAAAAGTTCAGACATTACCTGTTGGCAAACAAATTCAAATTCTTCATTGATCATCAAGCCCTACTGTACTTAGTCAATAAACCTTGCAATACAGGAAGACTAGTACGATGGTTTTTATTGCTAATGGAATTTGATTTTGAGGTAGTAGTGAAGAAAGGAAATACCCACATAAGAGCAGATCACTTATCAAGAATGACTCATGGAGAACCACCCATAGGAGTACCAGATGATCTGCTAGATACGTACCTTTTTAACATGGAAGTATGCCCCCAATGGGCAGAAAAGTTGATCCCTATACTCACGCATGGACCTAAAGATGGGATCACACCAAACCGAACTCAAGACCTTTGGAAGACTAAAAACCTTCATATCATTGCAGGAAGTTTGTATCACCAAGATTCAAATGGCTTGCTAATGAGATGCGTTGAAGAGGAGGAACAGGAAATGTGGCTTCAGAAAGCACATGTGAATCAATGGAAAACTCATTTGAATGCAAACGGAACATGGCAAACCCTGAGGAGATTAGGCATATATTGGCCAACCATGCAGAGGGATGCGCATAACTATGTATCGGCCTGCCAAACCTGTCAAGAACAGAATCCAGAAGAGAATTCCACTCTATGCTACTCCACAGTAGCACTGAGATGGAGCATGCCTCTGGTAAAGTTCTTAAAGACCCAAGAATACCCAAAAGGAGCCACTATAGCAAGGAAACGTGCACTTGTAGAACAGAGCAAGGATTATGCCATTATAGGAAAACAACTTTTCAAGCGAGGGAGAGATAATCAATTACGATTGTGCATTCATGAAGACGAATATCTTGCTGTTTTAGAGATGGCACATACAGGAGCTGCAGGAGGGGACTTCTCTGCAGATAAAATAGCAAAAATGATCCTCTTTGCTGGCATGTGGTGGCCAACTCTACATCAAGATGCCGTAACATACGTGCAATGATGTGATACTTGTCAACGAACAAAAATCCAATTAGAAGAGACGAGATGCCACGGAGACCCATGATGAGTGCCAGAGCTTTCACTAAATGGGGAATAGACTTCATAGGACCTATTAGTCCACCAGCGAAAGGATCCCATGCCGAATATATAATTGTAGCCACAGACTATCTGACCAAATGGGTGGAAGCCAAAGCAACCAAGAAAAATGACGCAAGAACCACGACCAAGTTTCTCTTTGAGAATGTATTCACTAGATTTGGACTACCAATAGAAATTGTGAGTGATAGAGGTACGCACTTTGTAAATGAAGTTATAGAAGCCTTACTGAATGAATTCCTGGTAATTCATAAGAAATCAGCTCCTTATCACCCACAAGCCAATGGACAAGCCGAAAGTTCGAATAAAATCTTGTGTAGAGTTCTCACAAAAATTGTGAACAATGGTAGATCTGATTGGGATAAGCAATTACATCATGCTTTATGGGCATTTCGAGTAGCCTACAAAACTGCCATAGGCACTACTCCTTTTAACTTAGTATATGGACAAAATGCTATTTTGCCAATTGATTTCTTAATTCCCACTCTCAGAGTAGCAACCACTTACGAGTGGACGAGACATGAACTATCAGCTCAATTGGATCAAATAGAAAAGCTTCACAAAACTAGGTTACAAGCAGTAGCAGGCATTTATGCTGCTAAACGGTGACAGAAAGCCTACTTTGATGCTCACATTAAGGACAAAAATTTGAAGGAAGGAGATTTAGTTTTGGTATATACCTTGAAACAACATGCTAAGAAGTTGCAGAAGAGAGGATATGGCCCATTAATCATCAATCGTATATCGACAAGTGGAGCCATCAGCTTAGCAACCCTAGATGGGGAAGTATTACCAAACTATATCAGTGGATGTCGAGTGAAAAAATATCTAGAACCGTTGACTAAAGAAACAATGTCACGATTAATCAAGGGCAAGAATAGACGGATTGAGGAGGAAAGGATATGACAAGAAGCGAGACAGGAAGCACTAGAACAAATTAAGAAACGGAAAGAGTGGATGAGAGAGAGATGAGAGATATCGACTAGGAGAAGAACTCATCCCAATGGCTAATTTTAGAGCCACTAAAAACCTAGGCCCACAGATAACACAACCATATTTGAATTTGGGAGCGGGTAAAACGGAGTACCACTTAGTGGATGCTCTCATTGACACAAGAGCCGCCATAAGCTGTATCAAACTTTCTTTGACTCAGAAACTCAAGGAGGAATTACGTCCATCAATGGCACAGTTGATAGGAATAGGAGGGACAATTACTCAATGTATAGGTGAAATCACCTTACCTCTGCATCTTGGCAACAACACTATGGAACAGAAGCTATTAGTGTGTCATGATCAGGATTTACTTGAAGATGTAGTGTTAGGTCGAGACTAGATTTACGAATATGAGGTGACCATTCAATTGGCTTTAGGATACATCTCAGCCAAGATAGGACATCGTGAAGTATTCAGTTTGCTAGACGAACGACCAATAAAAGCCGCAAGCATAGAGCCAAAAATTCACTCTAATGAACAAAGTCGTGAGTGTATGTTCAATAGCACTATAGAAACCCCTTCCTCAAGTACTTCATCTGAGGACACATTGAATCCTGCTTGCATTCCATCTTCTAGTTTGGCAAGTCACAAGAGTATCAATCAATCTGAAACCAACCTCAGTGAAGCACCATGCATAAAAGAGGCTAGTCCACTGAGTAATTCAGAGTCTGTACCTATTAGAATATACCCCATCCTGTACACTAAACAAGCTTGGATAAGAACGGATCAAAGGGACGCATATCTTCAACAACAGAAGCATCTTCGACATCAGAGCAACCAATCAAATAAGAAAGCAAATCATTTTGAGCACCAAAGTCAACAACGAAGTGCAAGGATATGGATTCCAAAGAAAGTAGTAGCCGCCCAACCGGATCGAGTGCAAATATGGATTCCAAAATCATGTGCTCCAAAGACGCTAAACCGAAATGACGAACCTCAGCATAAGAAGAACCAATATGGTCTACGGGCAAAACAACCAAAGAAGACTAGCTACAGGAAAGAAAAGAAGTGTGCAATTGCAACAACAGCCAGTCCAAGATTCAAAAAGTAGATAGAGCAGAATTACAACATGAGAGGAACCACGTTCTTCGGGAATGTTCGGGATACAATACGTACCAACAGAATGAAGCAGATTTGGATGCCGAAAGACAAGACAAACTGCATGCATCATCCAACTACTTCAAGTTGCACACATTTGGAGTTATCAGGTCCCAAAGTATGCATGATTGGGCCACATTACAAGGCCAAGCATTCGGCACATCTTTCTTCTATTCCAGGATAGTCGAGCACATTTTCCTCTTGGGAAATAGGAGAGCAATTGTACATACATTAAGAAAATCGCTCAAAAAATAATAACCGCTTCGGCTATGATCTAACTTTTCTGTTTTTCTTTTCAGATGAAAACATAAAAAATCTATCAAAATTTTGGAACAATCCAGGTATTACCTTTCTCACACCCACAGGAAAGGGACGACACCATTCACTCGGAGCAATGTCAAGCTTTTGACAAACAAATAAAGGAGGATTTCTGATAGTATATGGCCACTATTTCATACTCTATATTGAGTGTAGATGGCATCTACTAATTCCGAAGCTATGCAAGAGGAAGAGGTCCAGCTTCTTCCACTCGAATCCATAACAAAAGCAAGAGGCCATTGGTTTCTGGATGACCAACCAGTGTCAGACCTCATTTTCATGGCCACTGTCAAGATTATGGATAGGGATCATTATTTCCCTATTATGTCGCAAGACTTCAAAACTATAATACAAGGATTACCGCATATCGAGGATGTATGGACACAGGAAGGCATAGAGGCATTTCTTAAATTGCCAATTTATCTACCAGATTTTCAAAGGTGTACACAAGTAATGAATACACTGTAGCCTGCAGCGACTAAGATATCAGTTCCCGAAGCACGAGTATTGGATAAAGTAGGTACATGGAAAACCATTCAATTCACACATGAAATAATCAACAAAGCCTTCCGATGGAATCAAGAAGGGATCACTAATGTCAAGGAGGAATGTCATGATCCTAAAAAGAGGTCCTTTTTGGATATCAACAGGACTGATATTGAAGATGTTGTCCGCCTGGTGCACCAACATTTTTGTTTCCCAAGTATGCACAGATATACTTCACCATAAAAGATTGTCGTACAACTACTCTCGCATGCAATGAGACAAGTGGGGAATAAAGTAAATATGACTGGCTATGTCCAAGAAAGATTATTTGAAGCCCAGAAGAAGTAGGGTCAGAAGAAGTTTCTCAATGGGAGTTCGGCTTTGACATTACTTATATATGAAGCTCTTGAAATGAAAAACTGCTTATGTGAGATGCCAACCTCAGAAGGGCTAGCCAAATATGCCAAATTTGCTACGGTCCCAAAGAAAAAGAAAGCAGTTGTTGTCGTTGAAGAGGCAGGAACCAGTTCACAGAAACCCATGAGGGGTACAAAGCGTCTAAGAGAGGAAGAAGCCCAAGCTACACCCCAATCAAAGCGGACACACATTCTTCCAAAGATTACGATGACCCAAATGCCTATTACCAAGAGAGATCTCTCTGCTGCCCTAGAAGAGACACATCAGTACATGCAAGGGCAGATAAATCTGAATGTTCAAGGTCATTGTTATAGACAATCAAGTAAAGAGACACAACAAATGCATCAAGAAAAGACCCCAAAACAACCTGGGAGATACAAAGAACTGGGCTTAGATGATTCTAGTTCCGATGCAGAATCTAGTCACGAAAAAAGACACTCTAGACACTGACATAAGGACAGAAACTCACGAAGAAGAATGGACTGAGATCAATCAAGTCGGAGTAACGCCAGACAACCACGAAGAAAAGGAAAAGAACATAGAAGATTCCAATAAGCTTGAGCATGTCATTCAATTGAATGATACTACAAAAATCAGCATCAAAGAAGCTCCAACAACTGCTACGTATGCAAAACCACCGATCAAAGAGGAAATACAAACTCCAATGAACACGGATTCAGAGCTATTACAAAACAAAGAGCAGATTGTAATTGAGGTCCCAGATGATACACCTCAAGGGCAGATTGCACACATGGTGGCTGAGCCAAGGATCCAACTTCAGATTAGGCAGCCCCATGACACTACGTTACATGTGGCACAGGGCAAAGACGTCACAACAGGCGAAGAACCTAATATACCAACCACATGGCTCAATGTGGATGTCAATCAACTAAAGCCTATAGTCAAGCAAATGATTCAAACGGCTATGGATACACAACAATAGATGATGGAAATAGATGCAGATTATGATAAGGCCATGAGGGAAAAGAGTCAATTCCAAATCATGAGCGAACAACTGTCATCACAACTAATCCAGGCACAAAAAGAGATAGCGGCCAAAAGCACTGAGTTGCGCGAAACAAAAACGCAATATAATACATTAATAACTCAGCATCATCAACTTCAAGCACACCTCGCAGATTTACAAAAATTACATGATGCAAGCGAGGCTGACAAAGAGAGAATAAAAGCTAGAAGCACTTTGCTCAAGAAATAGTTAAAGTTGTACATGGAAGAGAATGACACTTTACGAAGCAGGAATAAAGAATTGATGAAATCTTTGCTATATGATCGACCGGTAGACAAGCAGGAGCCATCAGAAACTGCACAGAAGGAATTAAGCGATCAGATTGCAACATATGCAGATTTGCTAAAGCTAGAGCAGGCCCGAACAGAGGAATGGGAAAGAAAATACACAAATAAAACAAATGAACTGAAAATGCAATTACAAAATGTGAATGCCAAACTGGTACGGAGTTACAACGAAAACATGGACCATGTCGCTGAAATTGGTAATGAATTGCTCGCGGCAAAAGAAGCACTCAGATCAGCCATACAGGAAAGTAAAGTGAAAACTAAACGAATAGAGCAATTAGAAATCCAAATCAACCAGAACGCAACGATCGGGACACCAGTAGTGCCAGCTAAGGAAAATCCTACTGACGAGGTAGAGGTATGTCCTCTATTTCCCCAGATCTATAATTCTCCAATACATGAGCAAATGGCGGATATACATGATGATCATCCCATGCCGTACACTGCAGAAATAAGTCAGAAGGAGCGGGCACTAGTGGTGTCCCGATTGACAGAAAATTTTGAAAATGAAGTAATCAAAGTAATGAAGGAAGCCAAAATCAAGGGTAAGGACTTGGAAAAGATCATGAAGCCTTTCAACATTCCGTACGGATTATTGAAAGAGAAAACAAGACAATATATAAAGAAGATTACAAAGAAAAGTCCAAATGAGCAGCTAAATTTTAAACATGACACATTCACATACAGTCAAGAAGAACTCGAAGCCGCACAACCTGTTTGGAGAAGAAAGCTTTTGGAGAAACATCCCACACTACGGGTGCATTGGCAAGCAGCACCTTATTCATTACAGGTAAACCCTTCCTTTTGTCCTATACCACGCCGAAGGGATACTAGAGAATTTTTGGACCTGCAAAGAAATGGTGCTATAAATAAACAGTGGCTGAATTACCCTCTGCTTCCAAGCCCGCCACATAATTACTTGCTAACAGAAGATTATATGGTCAAAACCATCGGATTTTGGCTGCAGAATTATGCGACAGTACCCGACTCAACTGTCAAAATGACAAATAAAATACTCAGCATGATGCTTACAGTATTGAAGTCTTCAAGCATGCAGCCTACACATTTTTGAATTTCATTGGTATTAATCAGGGAACACACATACTCATTTTTGACCTATCTGTTATGCCTAACCGACCAACAATAATGGCTTATTATTCCAGATTGATGTTTTTGCCCAGTGTATATATGCAAACGTTTGAAGAAGCGTTCTTTATTGGGTTTTTTGAAATTGATTCAGAAGTCTTTTTGAAGATGTCCTCTAATTTGAATGGCAGATTAGTGGCATACGAACTTAGCTTCTTCGCAGATCACAGACAGCCACCCAATGAAGGTGTAAAGGCAGAACAATGGAAACAATTAATGATACGTGAAGCCAATTTGCTTAATGACACAGAGTAGAAAGTATGTAGAACATATGCCCGTCGCTCGTCAAAGCCTATCGGTGACGATAGAGTTCAGGAGGGGGACAGTGTTGAGGGAGAATCAAGTAAAAGGAAGAAAAGAAGAAGACAACGAAAGAAGCTTCACTAGAACAGTAATACTTGAAGACATATCTCTGCAAGAAGCCCCGCAAGGGTGCAACACCCATCTCTGCACAGAGCCCCGCAGAGGCACACACACCAAGGAAAGGATGCAGCCACACAAGGGTGCTTCAACCTCTTGATCTTTGGCAGGTCCAGATCAAAGACTGAAGCACCACATCCTCATACCTTTCAATGGTGGCGTGCGTGGCAACTCAACTTATTAGGCAAAACAAATGTATGAGGCCCAGAGGATGTAAAACAAGAATTAAGAAGAGGCCGTCAAAACTGAACACTTGTTTAACAAACAGGCAAAACTGATCAAGGGTTGCGTGCAGGGAAAAGAAAGTGAACAGGCTTAAATAATACAGCAGGGTCCGATGTGTGCAACCAGGACAAATCAGAGGACCACTAAAACGTAATGCAAGACTGATGAACAGGCAAAATTGACCAAAAGATGCATGCGGACAACAAACTAAAGACAAGAAGTAAAGGTTGTCAAGGAACGACAAAGACAAAGAGGGGGAGAGTGTTGCAGAGCTAAAGAGAGCACAAGGTAGAGAAAAAGACTGGCCCCAAAATTTTTCCGATTTGGACACCCAATTTTTGTATTATAACCATTCTTGTAATATATTTTCCGTTGTAAATGCACTAGAGGAGTCCTCTAGATGCATCCCCTCAGAAGATTAGAAACTTGCCCATGTAAAATAGTAGGAATTAGTCTTTTAGTGAATAAAGTGCCGGTCTCTTGTGTGAAAGGACCATTTTTAGGGCACAAGTATATAAGTCAATTTGTGACTCTTTGTAAAGACTTTTTGGCCATTGTGAGAATCAAGAGCACAGAAATTCGAATTTGTGTCTTCTTCTCTCTGTATCTTCTTCTTTGTGAGCCTGTGTGCATGTGTATTGCTTGGAAAGAGTGTTAGGAAGTGTTGTCTATCCATGAAAGTGTTTGTTTGTTGTTGTTAAGGTGTGTGCGAGGTGTAGGAAGTGCTGAAGTGTAGGAAGGTTTTCCCGAGACTCAGTATTTTGCTCATAACTTGAAGTCTGAGTGTTAGAATTGAGTGAAACCACCAACATTAGATGCGTCTTCTTGAGAGCTTCGAAATGCATATGCTGTTTGCTATATTTGGAGTTTGGAGCTGAGAGAAAAGCTCAATTTACTGTTGGCTGCTGCACCAAGTATCGTAACACCATGACTGTCAGTTGAAGCTTGTTTGGATTAGTCTTTGCCTTGTTTGCACTCTTTGAGTAGTTCATTTGCATTGATCATCATTTGAATGCATGTCCTCATACACTCGGCTAGGTTTGTATACTCATCGGATTGATAATTAAAGCGTGAATCCCCACTATATGCACTTGAGGGGGATTGAGGTATAGTCTCTTTCTCCACAAGTCCCTAAGTTGGTACTTAGGTCAACAGTATTCCTTACATTTAGGCACTAGGGTTGCTACATTAATTTGGGTTGCCATGCATGCACCTATTGGTCATAATGGCATCTCCCATAGCCATGAAAGATTGTTTATTACTATGTACCTCTTTTTGAATTTTATTTTTTAGGGTAGTGCTTCAAAGTTCCTATTGTAATTCTTTGTTTACATCCTTTGGGACCTATTGCATTCTTTCACCTGTGTCTTTATTTTCCTTATGTCTTGTTTTATCCTTACTCTTATCCCTCTCAGGCTTTGCACATAGAGTAGCGTTTTAATCAATACTCTTTTTCTTTTATTTTCTTCTTCTTCTTTTTCGACTAATTTCTCCATCCACACATCCCTTCTCCTTAAGTGTGTCATCATCGATAGGCTTTTGATGGTGACACATGTAGGTTTGGTAGACCTACTTTTTTGTGTGGTTGATCTGATTAGCCTCTCTAAGCAGGAACTCCTTCCATTGTGCTGATTTAACTCCATCATATGGAGCTTGATGCTGATCTACAAAAAAGCTTAGCTCATATGCTACAAGTTTGGCATTGAGATTAGATGACATGTTTAAAAATATTTTTGAATATATTTAAAAAAAAACCTCTAAAGAATGCTTCTTTGAATGTTTATAAGTAGGGACTTGGTAAGAACATGAGGCATGATTAATAGATCATAAACGTTGATCAGCTCGGTGTAGCTAAAAGGTAAAAACCAAAGAATCTATGCCTTGGATAATGCCAATGAAGTTTGAAAATGTATGCTCTACAAGCTTGAAAACTTTCAAAACTATGAGTATTATGTTGAGTATTTTACTCATTAGCTTTATTGTTAAATCCGAGACATGAGCATGTTTGGATAGCCCAAATTTGATTGTTTTTACCATATAATGTTTAGTTGATAAATAATTATATGGTGGACTCCATAGTAATGCAAAATTCAGCCATCAATTATCTAATGAGCTATTCTGCTACTCCTCCCAAAAATATGACCATGATCTACACCTTGGCACCATGCAAAAAGAAGGGATAACCTAGAGTAAATACGGTGCCTCTTGCCATTGCACCCAGAATGTAGGACTCTTTTCCAAAAATCTTTGCCTCAAGACATGATCAGCCGCTTCAAATTGCTCTTGAGTGTAATTGAAAGTAGTAGCTTTAAAGTTCAAATCTTGGTCCCGATCCTACTAGGTAGTCTTCTTGATGTATCTTCTAGTTTTCTCTTTCATAATTCCATATGGTAAATTGAATGACTTTACGATTTTATCTAGATCTTTACTCTTTATCTTGCTGTCTTTCACAACATACAAAACTGCATCTTCAAAGTTCTGGATCATACTAGACACTAGTTGTGCTCATTCTCTCTGATCTAGATCTTTAGTATACAACATGGGAATGTCATCAAAAGCCATCTCTTGTTGATCTCTTGTGGGTGATTGAACAATGGGGGGGAGAAAGAAGGCATACCTCAATCTCCTCAGTGGTCAGAGTGTCGCCTTTTACTACTAGTGTCCCCATGTTCACTTGCAAATCTGTTTTACTATTTTGAACTTGTATTAATTGAGCTTGTAACTCTATTATTAGTTTCTCCTTTTCTTCACTTTGTCTCTTTGCTTCATTAAGCTCTTTGGTCCATTTCACTTTATCTTTGCATATTTCCTTGAGTTGTTCTGTGTCCTCTTTGCATTGCTTTGTGTATCGGTCCACTACTTCTTTCCATTTCCTTCTTAATTCCATGGTGTCTTGAGCACACTTTGACTCCCATTGCATATGGATTTTTTGTTCTATCTTCAACTGATGTGCATATGTTTGTGAATGATTCTTGAGACTTTGAATCTCATCATTTAGTGTGGTAGATGCTTCAAGGGGTTGATTTAATAATAAAGATTTCATTAGTTCTTTATTGTGATTCCTGAGTGAGTCCACTTCCTCCATATATCCTTTGATTTGTGTCTTTAAAATTTTAGTTCTACTCATGAGGAAGACCTTTAATGCTTTAGTGTGTTCATATTTTGTTTGTCGCCCCATGTTCTCCTTTTGCACTCTTTCATAGTCTTTCTTCATTATATTATCTTGATTAGTCATGGCACAATTCACACCTTGAAATTTGTTGATTGTGTTGACTACTTCACTGAGTTCCTCTTTTAGCTTCTCAATTTCTAAATGGGCTTGCAACACCTATTTAAATAGATTATCACTTAATGCTTTGAACTAGTTCTTTTCTATGTGTGCTTGCTCATATTCTTTGTTCGCTTCTACAAATTGGTGCTAGGTTTTCATAGCATTTTGAGGTTTTTGTTGTACTACCAATTCTAGATGTGCTAGCTCCACATTCAACCATGTTTGAGGTATGAAGCCTCTTTTATTCAAACCTCCTTAGAGCTACTCCCTTCATGATGCACATCCATGGAAGATGGCTTGGGAATAACATTTATTGGAAAGGTTCGCTTGTTAATTTGTACTTTGTCTCCTATTGAGCTTCCTCCTTGGGATGGATAAAAGTTTTGCCTTTGTGTAGTGCCTCTTCTTGAATTGGTAGTTTGGTGGCATCATTGATTTGGATCATATGTGTGTGATCCCTTTCTAGACTCCTTGTAGTTACCTCTTCTATCACACTCTCTCTCATTTCCTTGGGCTCAATAGCCACTTCTTCTTGATCTACCAGTTGATCCAATTTGTCCCATCCTCTATCATCATTAATATGCTTGTAGAGATCGGCATTTAAGGTTGATTGATCCTGTTTTTCATTTGATCTTGAGCATGGGTTTGAGCTATTTACACCAAACTAGTTATAAAAATTGATTTTGGAAATTCTTTTGCATGTTTGTTGCTTGCCTCTCACCTCACTCAATTGCCTGTAACTGTGACCTTGGACTGCAAGGTTCACCTACCCTTCTATATACATTTGATTTGTTTGAAGAGTTTCTTCCAATTTAGCCTTTGTAATAGATGGCGCTTGAGTCACAATGGACTTTCAAATCATATGAATACGTTTAGTTGATGGAGTCATTGACACTTCGTCAAATGCAGCTTCCTTTCGGACCCTCTCATAGTTGGTTGGGTATTGGTGCCAACTTCCTCTAGGATCATGATACCATGCTTCTTTTTGGGTACAATGGCTTATATGATATGTTTCACCATGTCCAATGTAGATGGAATTTCCCATAGATATTCATGGATATTGAATGTATCATAAATCAATATCATCAAGGTAGTGCTACCATTCAAGAACTTTCTAATCCCAGAATGTTTCTTGGCTTCAAAGAGCCTTTCTTTTACATATAGGATCAAATTTATTTGATTGTCTATTTGTTTGACTGCATGGGACAGTAGTAAAATCACTATCTTTTGAGGTGTTGTGTATCTATACATGTTCGGGAAGCAAAAATGGTGATGCAGTAGACACACTTCCTCCTTGATATCCATTCAATTAATGTCTAGGAAAGTTCTCTTCTTTGCTTCATGGATTTAATCCTTAAGATTAGTTAAACCATCTTTCATCCATCCAAAAGCTTCTTTAATGAGTTCATGGATAAAATGGAGGGTTTACAATTTTCCTTGTAAGACCATGACTCTAGCCTCTTGTGCTAAATGCTTATCTACTGTGAGATTCAATGTGTTCATTAACTAAGTGCAATGTTTAAAATCTGGCTTATAAATTGGAAATTTCAAATCAGCTTCAATTCTTGCCTTGGTTCATGTGTCCATCACTCAAGATAATTCATGAAGAACTTTGAAATCTTGACTCATCACTCGAACTTGATGATTGCAATCCGTAATTCTTACAATAATTAATAAAATATGTTCTCAAGCTCGCTAGTCATCCTAAAACTAGTCACCTTTCACTTTAATGGCACATTCCAATGGAAATTTTTATATCTCCATTTGTTGAGTAGCTTTAGAATCTTCAAAAGCCATCTACACTTGAATTAGAATGAATGATTAATATGATAATTTTGGAAAGCTTTTGTTCTTCCATAGTGCTAAGCATTCATCGTTGCCTTTTAATCATGTCCCCCCTCACGTAAGTGAGTGAATCATGATATCTGACTATACATATTTTTTTATTTTTTCTAAAAAGGAAAATAAAATGGTTATTCATAGTCAAAGAAATTGTTAGTAATCAGTTACTATAAGTCCTACATTAGTAAAGTACAAGTGAATTTCTATTTCCGTTGGAGGATATGTGCACCAATAAATAGTCTAAAAAATCCATGTGCTGAATGTGAGGCCTTGTAGTGTGGCCCTATTGTGCATACTCTAGGTGCATTCAACTCATTATGAGTGCAATTCATACAATGCTTCTTCTAAATTTGTTTTGTTGGTGCATGCTTTCATATCCATACTTGAATCCTATGTCTCACTAGATGTCAAGCCTTCTTTAAGGATTTTTGGGTTAGATCTGGTGTTACTTCCTTTCTGTTGCTCCATCATATGCTTGTTAAACACTGTTATTCTATCTATTTGAAGTGCATTTAAGCGATTCTTGGGTTCTTGGGAGTGGAAGGGGTCTGTTAGACATAGGCCCTATACTTAGTTCCCGAACTAACCACTTACACACAGCAATATTCTGATGCTGAGAGCTCTATCAAGAATTTGTTGTACTTAGATATTACAGTTCATAGTTTAGCTCAACCACATGTACCGAATACATTAAGATGCTATGTTGCATCTGCACATAACTTACTGAAAATACCAGAAACAAGAGTAATCGTCAACCTTTACCGAATGGGTACCACAATCCTACCAATGTTCGAAGACACAGAGAATCCAAGTCCAAGTGTTCAGATACACCGTACTGAAGGTTCAGTTCGCAACCCAAGAAATCCTATTGTAGCTTAAACTTTGCCGTATGAACCTCCACCTCGATACTAAGACAACTTAATACAACCCGGATACCAGAAGCGCTACCATAACTGCACAGGCTTCGCCACACACTTGCAGAACCTTCCAAGAAAAGAGACAACACGATACGTGAACTCACTGATACTCACAACCGTAATGGATACCAATAGATAACAGACAAGAGAAAACACAGATACACAGAGAATACAAAGAAATTAGACAAGATACTCTGAATTAATCAACTCGACACACAGTAACGCTGCTGACAAATCTCCCAGACAGACAGTCTGGTGATCTCTCCAACGTCACTCAGCATCTCTTTTCATTGCTTTATAAAAGAATACGTGTCTGCGTAACAACCTTTTGCACGTGTGAAACAAGATTTCAGTTATACATTTCCAATGCGACGGCCGCTAACACTCTGGCACGCACGGTGGACTCAAACCCGCAGGTTTTACAAAACTACTGCTCATCTATAATGCCTTCTAAGTACATATTTCTGGCTAATCTAAAGGTGCAGGCGATCTTTTTCTTTAGTGTTTCTAACAATTGTTTGAGTGTGTCCGATTCTATTAATTGTGCATCTATTCTTACAGAACTTAAGGCTATGGCTTCAGTGAGCAAAATCTCTGCTTGTGTTTGTAGAAAATCTTCTTGTAGGTAGAATTCGTTGGACAAAGCCGCATCTCTAGATGTCTTCATGTCTGCAACCTGCTTTTCCATACTGTTTACTCTTTCTTTTTTATTGTCCAATTGATTTTCCCGTCTCTCGATCTCTTGATTCTGGAACTGGATCGTTCTGGAGTATGCGTCCCTTTCTCTGCGTAAATCTGTTATTACCTTCTGTGTTTGAGCTTCTTTTGACAAATATCGTTTGAGCATATTGTTCACATCAGCTAATTGATCTTTGTATCTTTCTAGTTCTTCCGCTGTCTTCATTGCCAGATCGTGCTGTTCTTGGCCTTTCTGTACCACTTCATTGAGTTGAACTCTGGTCTCTTCTAATAGATTACCTAGGGCTACTCTGGCGTCTTCTTTATCCTGTAGATCTAACTTCAACTAACTGATTTCGGCCTATGCTTTGCTTAGTAATTTGTCCTTTTGGTTGAGATCTGCTTGTGTGGTATCTCTTTGATCGGCAATTTTCTGTTGTTCTGCAAGCTGGGCTTGGAGATGGGTAATTTGAGAGTGTAGCTGATGGTTTTCTGCTTTGACTGCATCTATTGCTTCTTGCGGAGGCGTGATGTCTGCTTCTAGTACGTCCACCTTGTGTTGTCATTCATTCCGAATATTATCGGTGACTTCTCTCATTTGGATTGGTAATTGCTATGGTAATTGAATTAACAATTGGCCCATGTTTGCAAGTTCAGAGATTGTAGGGATTGAAGGAAGTGGCAGCTGAGGTCGTGGTTGGGATGAGGAGGCGGTGAGCAGTTGCTAGGAGTTCGGTGGAGAGTAGTTGGGGGATGAGGATGAAGAGTCAGTGGGTTTGTCGGGTTGGATGGGTTGGACAGGGATAATGGGGTCGAGTGGCGGCTCTAGTGGGGGAGTGGGAAGGACAGTATGAGATTGCGTTACCTTATCTACATTTTGTTGTTCAGTGTCGGCGGTCTCAGCAATGGTGGATTCTACTGCTCTGAGCAGTTCGTCGAAAATATCCTTAGCTACTTGTTCTTCATCTGTTTGTTTTTTTGGCTCCGATTGTTGTTGTGATGCCTCTTCTGACGAGCTTGTGTCGGTTTTTGTGTGATCCTCCTATTCTTGTTGCCCTTGTGAAGATGACTGCACGGAGGATTCATGCTGCATCGATGTGGCGGTGTCATGGAAGGTTTCTTCATCATGCTTTTCTTCTTCCTTGTCATCATCTTTGTTTGCTTCGGCTGTTCCCTGTGCTTCACTCTCAGAAGAATTGATTCTCATTCTCTTCCGACGGAAGAGTTGGTTTAGCTCCTCTTCATCTTCTTCATCATCATCCCATAATTGCACAGATTCTTCATGTCGTAGGACCGGGATTGCAAGGATGGCCAAACAGGAATGATATGATATGAGGGAGTCTCGATCTTGGCATTCCTCCCTTGTTTACATGTTTGATGATTGCTACGCATTCTTTGTCAGTGCGGTGGAAGAAATAGGACGCAAAATTTACTGGTTCTCGGGCGGCTAAGTCTATGGCGGAGTAGAAGGGACGTGATATTCCATAGGTGCGTTTCTGTACGTTGAGAATAGCTACTAAGAATTGGAGGGCTGATCTTTCAGGTTCTGGTCGACAAAGGATCGCGTATTTGTTTGATGAATACCTAGGAAATAATTGGGTCATTGTTGCTACGGGGAGTTTCAGGCCATTTTCCGGACCTTGCGAAGGGAGTCGAAATGATTCAGCGAATGTTAGGAAGGTGATCAGTGTACGGGATGGTAGGGAGGTGATCGGCCAACTCTGCTCGGTGGCAGGTGTGTTGGCGATGGCGGAGATGATCTGGGCAAAGAAGGGGTGGGATTCCACTGAATGCCAAGACAGTTCAGCGAAATTGGATAGCCCACGAATGCGTAGGAACTCTCCTACATCGGCAGGGAGTCCATCACGGAAGACGGTATAGTTAGCCAAAGCTTCCATGGCGCACATAGAGACAACAATCACAGGTACACAGAGCACAGGGTACGCACAATAACACAAATCACGCAAACACAATAGCGATTTTCGGCGAAACAGAAAAGGTTAAGTAGATGTGTTGCGGTGGAGAGCAATCAAGAATGACTAATCATTGTGCGGTATTGAGATGATAATTCTTAACTTCGGTGTGCATGCGTGAGTAACTGGAAAGGGCAGGGTAGCTGTGGACATAATTAGGTATCAAAACGCGGATATTTACAGACTTATTTTATTAAGCACACCAAAAAAGAAAAGAAAAGAAAATAAAAGAAAAGAGAACGCCAAAAGACGTGGCCAACCGCTAAACGTTTCACTGTGGATTAGATGCTTGTTGATATGGTTGCAGCTTTGATCCATTTATCACCTTTGGAAGAGGAATTTTGGTCAAAGTGGTCAACCGAAAAGTTGTTGGGCCCACTTGTTCAGCAATCCGGTGGGGACCAAACCATCGTAACTTGAATTTGCTAGTAGAGCGATTCGACTTTGCATTGTAAAAGAGTACAAGTTGTCCCACCGAAAAAATTGGGGTCATTAGATATCGATCATGTGTTCGAGCTTGTCTTAGTTGTACTTCCTGAATAGTCAAAAAACTGTGCCATCGATGCTCGTCTAATTCTCTGAGTGTATCCAACCGACATGATAGTGATTCTTCCGATAGCAGTTTTTGAGCGATTGCTACTCGTAAACTTGGCATAACTATCTCCATCGGTGCTATTGCTTCCAATCCATAAGCTAGTTTGAAAGGGGTTAGTCCTGTTGCTACCTTGTATGTAGTCCGGTATGCCCATAATACTACAGGTAACAGTTGATCCCATCTTTCCGGTGCTTCCAAAATGAGTTTTCAAAGCATATTCAACAAAGTCTTGTTTGTACTCTCAGCCAAACCATTTGCACGAGGGTAATATGGTGAACTAAATTTATGCATGACCTGAAACGAATGTGTGAGTACTTCATTAAATTGTTGACAAAATGAGTGCCTTGATCTGTAACAAGTTCCAGCGGTAAACCAAAACGTGGAAAGACATCTTTCAGTAGACCTTTTGCTACCGCAACAGCTGTGGCAGACCGTAAAGCCCAGGCTTCTGCCCATCTGGTAGCATAATCAGTACATGTCAAAATATAATGATTATTACTGAGGATTGTTGGTGGTGTAATAGGGCCAATGAAATCTAGACCCCACTTCTAAAAAGGCTCTAATGGTAAGACAGGTTGTAGAGGGAAAAGATGATGTTGTAGGGGCTGTCCCGATCTCTGACAATTATCACATTGCTTGACAAACTGTGATACATCCCTGTACATAGTAGGCCACCAAAGACCACTTTGCAAAATTTTCCAGTGTGTTAAATCTGCAGCAAAATGGCCACCGGAAGGAATTGAGTGAGCCAGATTAATGAGTGAGTTAACTTCATGTGGTGGAATACAACGAAGTAAAACTCCAGTGTGATCCATATAGTATAATTCCCCAGCAATCAACCGAAATCGGCGACTGAAAACTGAAATTTTTCTTCGTATTGAAGGAGAAGCCTGAGATGGAAGGTATCCATCAGTGAGGAAGGTCAAGATCTGATCATAGTATGTAGATGGCATAGGTGGGTCTGTAATTTCATCATTAGTCGGTTCAGAGACATAAATTGCCGGTGTTGTGTCATCTATACCGACCGGAGCTTCACAGGAATCTAAGCGAGAGAGAAAATCTGCTAAGGCATGTGAACTGCCTGGCCGATGAATAACTTCGTAGTCAAATTCTTGTAAAAGCAGAACCCATCGTGCTAATCGACCACCTAGATGTTGTTGCCGAACTAGATAGACAAGTGCAGCATGATCTACATGAAAAGTAAACTTACGACCCAGCAAATAATGTCTGAATTTCTTGACAGAATATACTAGACCTAGACATTCTCTCTCTGTTATAGAATAATTCTTTTCAGCAGGGGCTAATCTTCGACTTGCATAGTACACTGGTCTGAACCACTTATCGGTTTGTTGCATTAGAATGCTCCCTATTGCTATATTTGAAGCATCAATGGATACATGAAATGGGCAATCCCAGTCAGGAGGCTGTAAGATTGGAACCTGTGTTAGTAATCCCTTTAGACGATCAAAAGCAGTTTGATAGTCTGGGTCCAGTCAAATTGTCGAGGAGTCTTGGTTATTAATTTGTTCAGTGGTATTGCCAAATGAGCAAGCCACCGTAAGTGTCGACCATGCCATCTTACTTGGCCCATGAAGCACAGTACTTCCTTAGGTGTAGTGGGTACAGGTGCTTCTAACACAGGTGTGATTTTATCTGGATCCACCTGTATACCCTGTGCAGATACAATGTGACCAAGTAGCTTTCCACATGAAACCGCAAACACAGATTTGTTTGGGTTCAAACAGAGTCTGTGTTCTCTACACTTTTCAAAGCAGCACCGTAAATGGAACAGGTGTGCTATCATCTTACCGAAAATCAAAAAATCATCAAGATATACTTGCATAAAAGAGGTAAGGTAAGGAGAAAATATTTCCTGCATACACCTTTGGAACGTACTCGGGGCATTTCTTAATCCAAACCACATAGCAGTACATGCAAAAACACCCCAGTTGGTAATGAAGGCGGTCTTCGGTATATCCTGTTCAGCCATTCTAACTTGATTATACCCACTGTACCCATCTAAGAATGAATAAATTTCATGTCCTGCTACTCTATCAAGCATTGTGTCAAGAAAAGGTAGCGGAAATGGATCAGACACCGTAGTTGCGTTCAGTTTTCCGTAATCTACACATATTCGTAACTGCTTATTCTTTTTAGGGACAATAACAATTGGTGAGATCCATTCAGCATGCTCCACTGGTACAATAAATCCGACTTTGAGTAGCCTATCAAGTTCTGCCGTTACCTGTGATGCATAGTTTGGATTCATCCGGTAGCTGGGTTGCTTAAGTGGTTTTGCTTCCGGCTTTAGCATGACCCTGTGTTGATAGATGCGCGGTGCAACAGTACAAGAATTACGACCACCACATACTAGAGAGATGACTCTCCTCCCAACCAAATGCCTGTATATATAGCTGCTTGAACTAATGAGGACCACAAATGTAACTAGAGTCCACAAGTGCATGTGCAATCTCCTCCACTCCTTTCATATCCACCACTAGAGTCTATTAGTGGCTGGAGTGATCTCGACCACTACTTTAGTACCTTCCACTAGAGTCCACTAGTGGTTGTTGTACTCACCTCTTGAGTTAAGTCCACTGGACTCAAGTTAACTCACGTTAACTTGAGTTAGAAGGCTCTAGAGCTCTTTGGGCAAAACTCTCTCCCCATGCTCCCCATGGGAGTTGAACCCAAGACCTCTTCCTTCACAACCATGAGACTTAACCACTAGGCTAAGTGGATTACTTGAATATGAGAGCACATGACTTATGCTTGAGTCTACTCTTGAGATCTTTGGTCCTATAGACGAGTGACCAAACGGTATCCGATTTCAGATCTGTCTGAAGCCATCGGATCCCTAGATCATAGACTTACTTTATTACATTCTTCCCCCCTTGGGAAATATTTTCGTCCTCGAAAATAAAGCTATATATATAACTGTAGGCAACCCCCGAGCCTCATGTTCTAAAACTGGAAGAACATGGTCATGTTCTAGAACTGGAAGAACATGTCTCATCTCTGTGGTGGCATCCTTTGCCCAAATGATTCAAAACACTATCCAGGTTTTGTACTTTGATGAACGGGACAAAGTACAAACTAGTGAAGAATAATGAGGGTGGATCTAATGACATCCCTGGCTAATTCACAGTTTCTGGATGTGCGATCTAGGCACAAACATGTGAACTAGGTGGATTCAAATTACTAGTCCATTTCTAGGCATAACTGGTGCATGGGCTTAGTAATGAAGGTGGGATTCTTATCCCTCCCAAGACTTTGAGAAGTCTTGATTCACTTGATTTTGTTTTGGAAAACTTGAAGTTTGGTTGTCCCATACATCTAACTTTAGATGTCTGTACAATGGTTTACTTTTATCTAACAGTTACTTGATTTTTTCACCCGACTAGAGGACTACTTTGTCCCAATGAGTTGAAAAAATCCTATGTAAACTGTAGGAGAAAGTTTACCATTCCGGTGGAATCAACCATACTAACTTCACCAATTCAAATTCAAAATGAAAATTGTCCAACTTAGGACACTTTTCTCAAAGACTTTTAACTGAAAGTTCTTGGGAATTGTCAATCTAATGAGCAATTCCTAACTTCTTTATTCTAGAGTATACTGGACTCTAGGAAATTATTTATGCTATAACTTGAAGCAAAATCAAATGAATAAGTCTACTTAGACTTATCATGTTTTGAAGATTGAAAAGGTTCTTATACATAACATCTATCTAGGATGTTCAAGTTAGTTATCTAATTCTAACCGGCTATCCCTGGTCTTTTGAAAAAGGAATCAGATACCATATCTGAGTCAATTCCAAAAGATTTGGAAAGCGGAAAGAGATAACTAAGACTTTGTACAACCAATTCAAACTTCGAATATACATAAACTTGCTATGAGTCAAAGACTAGATGACTCAGGACTTTGTACTTTTCAAAGATCTATTTCAACAAGATATTGAAGCATTGTCTTTATCTTTCAGAGAAATAAGCTGGATTCTCAGAAAGATACAAAGAAAATCAAAAACATCATCCAACCACAAGATACTAGTGTGGTAACCAACATCAGTGTGTCGACCCACTGAGGTTCTATCGATGAGTTTAGTTTTCAAATAATGCTTCACTTGAGACTAAGTTCATGTCACATTCAGTCTTTTTGACTCCTAATCGTGAATGCAATTCTTGTGCATTTCTTTGAGTTATCAAGTTACACTAGGAACTTGATACTTGACTTAGTTGTTGGAGTGATGGTTGGATGCACTCAGAAGATTGAGTTGGTACTGCTAATCCTGCTTTGTACCAGCCCTCTTTGATCTTTTCCTTTGTTTCTACTCCTTGATGATGTGATGAGGATTAAGCCTTGCGGAAAAATATAAGACTGTGCTCTAACTTTTCTGGAAAAAATTTCACTGAAATTTCACTGGACCGAAATTTCACCAGACTGCCACTGTACTGTCACCGTAATTGTACCAGAATTGTACCGGAATGAACTATAATTTTGTTTATTATTACTTCAAGTGAACATACATGAAGTAAGTAAGTGACACATGAATTCTCTTAACTAACAGAGCTTTTTCTGAAGTTTAAGAAAAAACTTCTCTAGTTCAGACAGTCTCTTTTCGGTCAGACTTTGTGCAGTGTATAGATATCTTTTCCACCGGAAAGATTGATCAACTAAAAATAGAGGTGTTTAGCTATAGAGTGAGCTATCTCTTATACAAAGCTTCACATTACTCTGCAAGATCTATTTTGTTCTTCTACCGGAAAAATACTCGTTTACCGTAAGAACTGCAACAGTGAGCACTTTGACTGTAATTTCTTGAAATTGACTGAATCAAGTTGCTTCAAACTTTGTACGTTTGTGATATGCTTAGAGCTGAATCTATCAAGCTTTGAATCGCTTGATTTGGTTCAGTAGATCCTGAGATATACTTCTTCAAGGTTGAGAGACTTGAAGATAATGACTCAGAGAATCACAGAGTAAATGAATGTAAGTATTTGTATTAGATCATGTAAATGTACATTCCCATTGGCATGATAAACATAGCTCAATGGTACTCAGAAGTGTAGGCTATATAGTAGACCTCACAACCTCAGTGATTGATACAGTAATGCTTCGGGGTTATTGGAGCGCCTCGGGATGATTGAAGAACACACCGCGACATTTTTTCTTGTAGCTTTTATAGGAATTGTGTGATGACTTGAATTAGAATTCAAATCAATCTCCTAAAATTTCTCACCTAAAAAATTGATTGAGATATTCTCTCGAACAATCAACCGCTTTTTCACAATTTCCAATCAATTCGGCGTGATTGCATAATGATGCGCCAGGTCATTTATATTTTTACAATAGATAAACAGGTAAAAAATCATAGGCATAAGTCCCTATGGTCTTTGCGTCATGTATAGTCTTCAACGTAGATATCCAGGCCAAATGTGAAGGCTTGTGTTGCACCAACAGCTCCCCCTCAAGCCAAACACTTTGGCTCAAGTCTTTAGCTCAAGTCTTTATCTTTAGTCTTCAATTATTTCCTGCAATCCAATCATGGATTTAAATCTGCATAGCTTGCTTCCATCCAGAGCTTTAGTAAGCAAATCTGCACATTGTATTTCAGTAGACACATAAGTCAACTGAATATCTTTACTAAGCAACTTCTCTCTCACATAGTGGTAATGAACCTCTATGTGTTTAGTTCTAGCATGATATATTGGATTTGCTGCAAGATGAAGAGAACTTGTATTATCTCCAACGATAACTGGAGGCCTTGTGTATAAGCCTAGTTCTGAATATAAAAGCTTTAACCATATGGCTTCTTGAGTTGCATTTGCTAGTCCTCTGTACTCTGCTTCAGTAGATGACAAAGCTACTGTGGGTTGTTTCTTGGATGACCAAGAAATTGGTTTATCACCTGCAAAACATATGTAACCAGATGTACTCCTCCTGTCATCCTTGCAACCTGCCCAATCTGCATCTGAATACACTTTAATATCAATATCTGATGTATAGGGAAAGTACAAACCATGGTTCTGAGTTCCCTTTAGATACTTCAAGATCTTCTTAGCTGCTTCTAGGTGAGGTACCCTTGGTTTGTGCATGAATTGGCTAAGCACACTAACACCATATGATATATCAATCCTGGTTAAGGTAGCATAATTTAAACTACCTACCAAACTTTGGTAACCTGTAATATCTTTGAGTTCTTCTCCTTCATGTGCACTGAGTTTGTGGTTGACCTCCATAGGAATGTTTGAGACTTTAGCTTCCTGCAAATTAAATTTCTTGACCATGTCCTGTATGTACTTCTTCTGAGTAATATAGATACCTGAATTTGTGTAGATCAATTCAAGTCCTAGGAAGTATTTCAATAATCCAAGATCATTGATCTTGAATTCCTTCATCATCTGTTCTTTGATGTGTCTAATTCCCTGAACATCATTTCCTGTAATAATGATGTCATCAACATAGACACATAAATATATTACTTCTGTACTGCTCCTCTTTATGAACAGAGAAGTGTCTGCTTTACTCATCACAAATCCTTGATCTTGGAGATATGTTGTCAACCTGTAATTCCATGCTCTAGGTGCCTGCTTTAAACCATACAGAGCCTTCTTTAATTTACAAACATGATTTACCTTATTGGGAATTTCATAGCCAGGTGGTTGTGCCATGTAGACTTCTTCAGATATCCATCCATTCAAGAATGCATTCTTCACATCCAATTGGTACATGTTCCAATTCTTGGATGCAGCTATACTCACCATAACTCTGATAGTTGGCATCTTGGCCACCGGAGAAAATGTCTCCTCATAATCAATGCCTTGGGTTTGTGCAAAACCCTTGGCTACCAACCTAGCTTTATACCTGTTTATTGTACCATCTGAGTTCCTCTTGAGTTTGTAGATCCATCTGGATCCTATCACCTTCATAGACTCTTTCTTGGGTACTAAGTCCCAAGTGTCACTCTCTTTGAGAGCCTGCATTTCTTCATCCATTGCTTCCTTCCACTCTGGTTTAGTGATTGCTTCTTCAAATGTACCTGGTTCTTCATTCAAGAGATCCTTTGCAAGATATACAGAGTGCTTGGTTACAAGTGAAGTATCATACCCATACCTAATAGGTTTCTTCTTTTCTCTTGAAGATCTCCTCATAGCTTGAGTTGAGGATTCTGGATTATCTTCTAGTTGTTTCATCTTCATCTTCCCTTTGGATTTCCAGGCCTTGAACTCTTCAATGTTGATGGTGTCTTCATCATCTGAGCTTGTGTCCTCTTTCTGAATTGGTTCTTGCCTGATAAGCTTGGGAAAGTCTTCTTCCATGTCATAAGGTAGACTAACCTTCCTGCACTCATTTTCATACCATGAATCATTTTCATCAAAGATGACATCTCTGCTTACCTTGAAGCCTTTGTTTGAGGGGTTGTAGAATCTGTACCCTTTCTGGTTCAAGTCATAACCAATGAAAATACACTTTTCAGCCTTAGGGTCTAGCTTTCCCCTTACCTGTGAGGGAATATGCACATATGCAACACACCCAAAGATTTTGCAGTGATCCAGAGGTGGTCTCTTACCATGCCAAGCCTCATAGGGTGTCATTCCATCAAGTGTCTTTGATGGCAACCTGTTAATTAAATATGTGGCAGTAGATACACTCTCTGCCCAAAGATAATTTGGCAACTTCTTTTCATTAAGCATAGACCTCGCTATTTCTACAATGAGTCTATTCCTTCTTTCAGCTACCCCATTTTGTTCAGGTGAGTACCTTGTAGTAATCTCCCTCTTGATGCCTCTTTCCTGCAAGAAATCTTCAAAATCATTGGAGAAGTATTCTCCACCACCATCTGACCTTAGCCTCTTCAAATGTCTACCTGTTTGATTTTCAACTAATGCAAGATACCTTTTGAAACAATTAAATACTTCATCTTTATGTTTCATGAAGTATAAGACAGTCCACCTGCTATAATCATCAATAAAGGACACATAATACCTTGATCCAGATAAGGATGGCTCCTTGCTAGGTCCCCAAACATCTGTATGCACCAATTCTAGATAATCTTTATGCATGAAACCTTTCTTGGTATAAGGCAACCTGTGTGACTTACCGAATTGACAAGCCTCACACTTGTATATCATGTGTTGCTTGGATATATTAGGTATCCCAAGCACACATTGATCCCTGCACATTTGCTTTAAGGTCCTTTCTCCAATGTGACCTAACCTCTTGTGCCAAATCTCCAATTCCGATAGCGTTTGATCCTTGTAATTGTACAGAGCAATGTTTTTGGTGTCTTCAAGCTCAAAAGTAAATAACCTACCTGATTTTTCTCCCTTTGCTATTCTTCTGAATCCATGTCTTGGATCCTCCACATATGCTCCATGTTGTGTGAATCTGACCTGTAGACCTTTTTCCACAATCTGACCTACACTCATCAGATTCTTGGTGATTGTTGGAACATACAACACTCTGCTTAATAAATTCTGATTACCATCACTTGTTTTGACATTGCCTACTTTAATAACTGAATGTTTAGTGTCATCACCTGTCTGCACTTGATGTTTGCCCTTGGGTTCTTCCAAATCAGAAAGTAATGCAACATTTCCAGCTACATGATTAGAGCAACCTGAATCAATATAGAATAAGTGATCATCATTGATACCTGTCTTAGATGTCATGTTCATGATCAACAGGGAATCATCTTGCTCCTCTGCATAATTGTTATAATCCTTTCTGTTCCTCTATCCACCTTGATAGTTGCTATTGTGATTGTAGTTGTTGTTATAATTATTGTTGTAGCCATGGTAACCTTGAGATTGGTTAAATCTGCCTCTGCCTTGAGAGTATCCTCCTCTAGAGTAGCCTCTTCCTCTCTGATTCTTATAATTTCTGTAGCACTCATCTGTGGTATGGTTAGACAAGCCACAAATATTGCATGGAGATTGATTGTAGGATCTCCCCCTACCTGACTTACCTCCTCTGCTCCTTCCTCTAGATGATCTACCTCTCCCTGCATAGTTTGCTTGGGAGGTAGAGCCTTCTTCATCAACCTTCTTATTTTTACCTTTGTCTTTTACCTTTTTATCAGTGTAAAGGGCAGAAGAGTTGTTACCTTTTGATTGTTCTCCATTCTTTGTGATCTTTGCTTCATGTGTAAAGAGTTGTCCAATCAGAGTTGTTAGATCAGGTGCTTGGATGTCCATGTACAAGTCCATTGCTGTGGTAAAGCTCTCCCACTTGTCATCTGCCTTTAGTCCATTGATCACTTGTCTGACTATTTGCTCTTCCTCAATTTCTTCTCCAACACTTGCAAGTTGATCTGCAATGTCCTTGACTTTGGTGACAAAATCTTAGACACATTGTTTTGATTGCTTTCTGAGAGTTGTAAACTCAATCCATAGCTGATTCTTTCTGGCCCTTGTGCTTGATGAAAAATATGTTGACAAGGTTTCCCAAGTCTCTTGGGAAGTTTTGCAATTCCTTACATGAGGTAGAAGGAAATCAGAAATAGAGTTTAGAAGATATGACCTTGCCAAAGCATCTTTTGCACACCATTGATTTAGCTTCTCATGTTCATCCTTTGTAGGTAGTCCTCTGGTCTTGAATGAGGGCAATTCCTCATCTCCTGATATGTATCCAAACAAGCTCCTTCCTTGTAGATAGGTCTTCATCCTTAGAGACCAAGCTTGGTAATTGTTCCTGTCCAATTTGTCAATGAATGAAGGAAAACCATCACCCATGATTACCTTATTAGCTCTGATACCACTGTTGGAGTGATGGTTGGATGCACTCAGAAGATTGAGTTGGTACTGCTAATCCTGCTTTGTACCAGCCCTCTTTGATCTTTTCCTTTGTTTCTACTCCTTGATGATGTGATGAGGATTAAGCCTTGCGGAAAAATATAAGACTGTGCTCTAACTTTTCTGGAAAAAATTTCACTGAAATTTCACTGGACCGAAATTTCACCAGACTGCCACTGTACTGTCACCGTAATTGTACCAGAATTGTACCGGAATGAACTATAATTTTGTTTATTATTACTTCAAGTGAACATACATGAAGTAAGTAAGTGACACATGAATTCTCTTAACTAACAGAGCTTTTTCTGAAGTTTAAGAAAAAACTTCTCTAGTTCAGACAGTCTCTTTTCGGTCAGACTTTGTGCAGTGTATAGATATCTTTTCCACCGGAAAGATTGATCAACTAAAAATAGAGGTGTTTAGCTATAGAGTGAGCTATCTCTTATACAAAGCTTCACATTACTCTGCAAGATCTATTTTGTTCTTCTACCGGAAAAATACTCGTTTACCGTAAGAACTGCAACAGTGAGCACTTTGACTGTAATTTCTTGAAATTGACTGAATCAAGTTGCTTCAAACTTTGTACGTTTGTGATATGCTTAGAGCTGAATCTATCAAGCTTTGAATCGCTTGATTTGGTTCAGTAGATCCTGAGATATACTTCTTCAAGGTTGAGAGACTTGAAGATAATGACTCAGAGAATCACAGAGTAAATGAATGTAAGTATTTGTATTAGATCATGTAAATGTACATTCCCATTGGCATGATAAACATAGCTCAATGGTACTCAGAAGTGTAGGCTATATAGTAGACCTCACAACCTCAGTGATTGATACAGTAATGCTTCGGGGTTATTGGAGCGCCTCGGGATGATTGAAGAACACACCGCGACATTTTTTCTTGTAGCTTTTATAGGAATTGTGTGATGACTTGAATTAGAATTCAAATCAATCTCCTAAAATTTCTCACCTAAAAAATTGATTGAGATATTCTCTTGAACAATCAACCGCTTTTTCACAATTTCCAATCAATTCGGCGTGATTGCATAATGATGCGCCAGGTCATTTATATTTTTACAATAGATAAACAGGTAAAAAATCATAGGCATAAGTCCCTATGGTCTTTGCGTCATGTATAGTCTTCAACGTAGATATCCAGGCCAAATGTGAAGGCTTGTGTTGCACCAACATTAGTCAATGGAATCTTTAGTTGAAAATATCAACTCAAAGTAAAAGTCCAACTTCTTTCAGAAAATGGATCAAATATTTCTGATCAATAACACTTAAACTGGAAGTGTTCTATGAAGATCTTGGAAGTTACTTACTTCATATCTTCAGTTTCCTTAATCTTGAAGTTACCTTGAAGTATCGTAAGATACTACTTTCATCCTTTACGAATTAAACTTTTCCTTGAAGTCTTAATTCCCTTGAGGATGAAACCTAACTTCAAAATCCAAACTGGGACTAAAAAGATAATCATCATCCCACGGTCCGATGTCCCATTCCATCTTTCCTACATCAATCTGAGTATAAAATCTGGTGTCCCATACCACCCTATTTTATATTCACATTAATGTGTGGGTGATTCTTATCCTAAAGTCTAAACATCTCTTGATAGAGTACCTTATTTCTTCAATTCTTTTACAAGAATTGGAAGTTTCAGGCATTACCTCTAACTAGATTTTCCTAGGTTTTGATTCCTTCGCATGATCACCTCATAATCATGTGCTTTGCCTTGGAAACTTGAAAACCTCATGTCAGAATATCAATTCTTCTTGCTAGGGTTTTCAAATGAAAACCAATCAAAATTCCAAGTACTTGAATTTTCTCGAATTCAAGTTCAATTGGTTTACCCTTGACCAATTTTGTAGCGACAAGAGCTTTTGACTTCTTGTCTTTAGATTCCTTCTGTACTAATGCTTTTAGGTACCTATCCCGGCCGGGGCTTTTTATAGGAATCTGTCTACTGCTTAAGTCTAAGCATCCGCTCATGCTTTCTGGATTTGTACCAAAATCCCTTTAAGGATAGGTAAACACTTATGTTTTACCTTCCACAGACTTAATTACCGTCTTCACGGTTGCAGACTACATTCTTGGAATTTCTTTACTCTGTTCAGACTTGGAACAACTTACTCTTTTTCACAGTTTTCCATCGAATAAATGGAACTTGAGTGAATAATTCCTAAAAGGAATTTTATTGCCAATACTTGGGCAATCTACAAAGTAGTTCTAATCGCACATTACTTGGACAATCATGGCCAAGATTGATCAAGTCTGGTTGATCTTGCGATAAAAATAAAGACTTAGTCTTTATCTTTAAGATCTCTTAAACTATCTAAAGCTTCTTTGCTTACTTGCAGGATTTTTAGAGATCTTTCTCAAGTCCAAGCATACACTTATGCCTCTCAGATTCCAAAGCTAAGAATCTTTGATATACCTTTAAGTTATATCACAAATAGGACTTGAAATACCACTTCTAGTGGTTTGGGATGTCCAGGGAACTACTTATTGTTTAAAGAGTATGAAGAATTTCATTCTCAATACTTGAAAGAATGTCATTTCTTCAAATACTTGAGATTCCTTATAGGAAATCAAATAACTTGAGCAAATGATTCATCTTGGAATCTTTTGCAATACTAAAAGAACATTTGAAAGAAATTCTTTCAAATAATATCCAAAAAATTTACTGATTCAATTGTATTCATTTCTTGAGTATCAAACTAGAGGCTAAATATCACCTTTTGGATATGGTTTCCCATGCCACTATGAAAGTTTAAGTTGAAATTTCATTTATGTGATATCGACTTCTATTCTTGAGTTTGATACAAAACTCATTATTATTGGTCAATCTTCAGATGTTACTAGAGTCCTTTAAACATATTTCATCAATCAAAATTATGTTTAAAGTCCAAGCATCTATTGATGATTGATCCAATAGTAATGTTACGGTGAACACAACTTTGAACTTTATAACTTGTTTAGGAGAAGTTCATGGATTGAAAATCCATTTCTTGGAACTTTCTATTCCTAAATGAAAAGTTCACACTTGCTTCAAGTCTTTAGGAACTTATATTATTTCCTAAAGATTGCTTAGCTAGTTGCATCATTTACCAGAGATGCAACTATAGAACCTAACATCCTTTTATTGACGTCAAGGATCAATTGATGTTGAGGTTTAACTTTTGATTTCCATCACTCCTTGGGATGAAATCAAATGAAAATTTATAAAAGATTGGTACCTTTATATCTTGGCAAAACATTTATATCCTAAAGAGGTTTTGCCTGCATCATTCCTTGGACCTATCATATAATATGAATTTATGTGTATTTTGGGAAGAGTTCATGAATCAATTAAGATCCTCTACTTGGAACATCTACCTTCCCAAAAATAAATTCATCTTAAACATGGTAGGAGAATGATCTCACATGAAATAGAAGGCTTGACTATTTCATATCTCAATTCCAAAAAGTTACTTACCGAGGTTTCATCATGAGATACAAATCTTGAAACCACAAAGAAAATTCTTTAAACTTTCGGAATCTTCTAAATAGAAGAGTACTCAAGGAACTTGGAAATATAGTTGACGTTCTCATCCAACCTTGGGATGCTTGAGAAGTTACATAAAGTATAACTAATCAAGTAAAGCTTATCCGCATGACTTTCTAATTATCATCATACATCACAAAAGAGTTTGCAAGTAATTAAATTTTCTTGGTTATCAAGAAAATTTATTACTTAACTTTCTCCTAGTGCTTACTCATACCTAGCAAGACATCTAACATACTTAATTCTCATTAAGTATTTATGTTTGATAGTAGAGTATCGACTTGAGAAGAAATTGACTAATTACTTGAGTTGCAAACTAGAACTAGTATGTCTTTGCAACTAACTAGTCCTTGGTCTTCCCTAATGTCAAACTGCGAGCTTTGCAAAGTAAGCTAAATACTAAGAGAGTACATTTTCATATCTACTTGCAAACAGCATTCCATTCTTCCATGCAAATGCATGTATCTACATGCAAAAGCATATGTTCACATGCGTATGCATGCATGTTCTTTGCATGCCCAAAAAATAATACAACAATCATGCATGAGCTTGATGCACGATTTTTTCTTGTACTAAGAATGTATGTCATGCAATCCTGATGCATGTATATCCTTTCCTTTGTCTAAATGCACTATGATATAAAAAATACCCTTAAGGTGCAATAGAAAACTTACGCAATGGAAAGGAAATATGTATTTAAACTACCAAAATACATTCTTTGATGCACAAGGATCTTTTTGAAATCAAGTCTTTCCTTAATGCAAACTAATGCTTGGAATGAGAAATGGATTAATTCATTATTCTAATCTAGACTTAATCAATTGAAATCTTGGCTATTTCAATGTGCATCTAGGATTAAGTGTAGAATAATGAAAACAAAATAAATCAAGCATTAGGGCCAAGCAAAAACTGGAAAATACTTAGCTCCACATAGAGCTACGTCCTTCCTTTGATCCTTTGGAAGAGCTTTTCTCTCAAGACTTTGGTCCGAATTCAAAGTTAGTTTGACTTCGATCACCAAAAGGTCTCCGGTTCTTCACTCCACAACTCCACTTCCATCAAACTCTGCGACAACTGAAGCAGAATACTTCTCGGGTTCGGCAACTGATTTGGCTCCTTTAATGGATGAGAGGACTTGCACTTCAACTCTGCTGACTGGTTTAGGAAACTTTCTTCTGCATTAAAGAACAAGTTAGTCGCCTTGGGCGCGTGGATAGGTTGCCTCCCTCTCAAATCGATGGTGGAGGTTCGAGTCCCGTCGGCAGCAGGCGCTCGCGAATCTTCTTTTGGTATTGCTCTTGATGAAAGCTTTTCGGCGCCAGACTTTAGGAAAAAACCGATTTTTGCAGACTTCTGAGCGTGATCCGCTCGTGGTCTTGTTGGGTAGACGATGGCGCTCTTGTTGAGGGGGCGAGGGATCGAATCCCCTCAGCCACATCAGAGTATAAACTTTTTGGATCTTCTTGGTTGAAGCCTGCTTCAGCAAAGTCATGATCTGTAGAAATCTTCTGCTTACAGACTATCGCGAACGGCGCTTCTCTCGTGGATAGGGCAGCGCACTCTAAGCTGGGGGAGGGGGGTTCGAATCCCCTCTTCTACACAGTAGAGATGATCGTAGCCTTTTGCTAAGCTTCTCCTAAGCCAAGGCAGCACACGACCAACTCTGCCCTCTTCTCAAGGCGGCCGCGAGCAACCTTCTTCGTCGTAGAAGATCTTATGCCCACGCATATAGGCGAGAGCAAATTGATGAGCAAGATGATGAAAGAGAAGAGCTATGGAGAATGGCTCTGATACCAATGCAACAGTACAAGAATTACGACCACCACATACTAGAGAGATGACTCTCCTCCCAACCAAATGCCTGTATATATAGCTGCTTGAACTAATGAGGACCACAAATGTAACTAGAGTCCACAAGTGCATGTGCAATCTCCTCCACTCCTTTCATATCCACCACTAGAGTCTATTAGTGGCTGGAGTGATCTCGACCACTACTTTAGTACCTTCCACTAGAGTCCACTAGTGGTTGTTGTACTCACCTCTTGAGTTAAGTCCACTGGAGTCAAGTTAACTCACGTTAACTTGAGTTAGAAGGCTCTAGAGCTCTTTGGGCAAAACTCTCTCCCCATGCTCCCCATGGGAGTTGAACCCAAGACCTCTTCCTTCACAACCATGAGACTTAACCACTAGGCTAAGTGGATTACTTGAATATGAGAGCACATGACTTATGCTTGAGTCTACTCTTGAGATCTTTGGTCCTATAGACGAGTGACCAAACGGTATCCGATTTCAGATCTGTCTGAAGCCATCGGATCCCTAGATCATAGACTTACTTTATTACACGCGGGTCCAAACCCTTCATATCTTTGTAATCCCATGCAAATACATCAGAAAATTCTCGAAGTAGTTGGATTAAATCGGCTTGAAATAACTCAGGTAAGCACTCCTTTATCTTAACAGGTTATGGATTTTCTTCATCCCCTAAATTGTAGGTGGTCAGTTGATCTTCTGGAACATAGAATTGTCGAGGCTTCTCTGTATTCTCAGCTGGCTTAAAAAGTTGTTGTAGATCAGCGTCATCTATGGTAGCCTTATCTTCTTTTGTATCTTTTTCTGTTACAGACATCACCGTGCAAACTGCAGGATTCCAATTATCTACAACAGATTGTAGATCAACAATTCCTAGGGAGATCAAGTCAATGTTATTTTTCAGAAACTCTTCTTCTTCATCATCTGACAACCCATCTAGCATATGGACTGGTTCTGCAAAATACGGTCTAGCATGCAACTAGTAGTGTTGCATAGCATCTAATTTTACAACGTACTTACGATTATTATCTTTGAAAGTGAGTTCCTGTGCAGACCAATCTTGTATCACCTTAGCGTGCTTCAGCCAAGGTTGGCCAAAAAGGAGATTATAATCAAGGGTGGATTCCGGTAATTCTAGTATGGCAAAGGTCATTTTAAATGTTGTACCTTGTAAAGTTATTGGTACATTTCGTACAAGTCCTACGGGATGGACTCTTGATTGGTCGGCCATTCTGACGAAAAACTGAACTGGTTCGATTTTGTTCCACCCTAACTTTTTACATAGTGTAGCAGTAGCAATGTTGACAGCAGATCCTCCATCAATTAGTACCTGTGTGATTTTATGATTTTTATACCATACCATAATTAAAGGAACTGAATGATCGACCGTAGAATCAGGTTCCGGTTGCACTGTTGCTGTTGCTGGAATGCAAGAAGGCACAGGACTGAACTGTTGTTGGAATTGTTGTCGAACTCCTGGTACTAGTGCAAGTAATTGGCCCAGAGGAAGAGTGATGGATGCTTTAGATAAAATTTCCCAGGCCTTTTGTGATTGGATTGTATTTTCCACAGATTCTGAAGATGATGCTCCTGCTGAAGATGATGTGCTTGCTGCTGAATTAGAATCCTGTTGTTATGTTCCTTCCTCGGTTAACGGAGTCTGGGTCACCGGAATAGGATCTGGGAACACTGGAGGTTCTGCGGTGGTCCATTGACTAGCTTTATCATACATCCTTTGTTGTTCACGTATGCCTGGTTCAAATATTTCTGCTGCTGGTTGCAGTTGTGTACCGGATCGGGTCTGAATTACTACAGCGTGTGTTTCTACTGGTGTGATTTGTACCATATTAGCCATTGGGTTTTAATGTTCTTTCTTCCTCTGATCATACTCAGCTGCATCCTTACAAAATCTTCTAATGTGACCAAATTCACCACAAAAATGACAGCGTGGTGGTGGCAAATTGGGATTTTTCGATGCTTGTCCGGCCTGCCAGCGGTTTGCATTGTAGTTATTATTTCTCTGTCCTCTATAATTTCGATAACCTTGTTGCTGGTTGTTTCTCAATTGCGGGGGTACATAGTGATTGGCTGGCTGCGCTGGTTCCTGTATAATTGCATTGACAGTTGCTGGTCCCTGTACTTTGGCGTTATATGCGTAGTTTTCGGTGGTGTGTCCGGTAGTGTTGCAGATAGCACAAAAAAATTGATTAAGTGCACAAGTGGCACTAGTATGGCCTGAATTCTTGCATGTAGTGCAGTACATCTGTCTGGTTGGGTCTTCGACGATATTTCTATTTGCTTTTAACCACTCCACATCTTCTGTAAATCCTCCAACCTTGTTTTCCAGCTGCAAAGCCATTGCAATCACGGCATCTAGCGTCATAGCTCCTACACAGTGTATGATCATAATTTCTTTGACTTGTGGAGTCAATCCATTGATAAACCATTGAGTAATAAGGTCATCCGGTAGGTTGATGTGTGCTGGTGGTAACTGCCTCAAATGAGTCCTCAATAGAGTGGCGTATTCCTGTACTGTTTGATTTATCTTCTGTCTATTGTTTTGCAGGTAGTCAAAAATTTCGACTGGATTCTTCTTTAGCCTGAATCTCTGCAAAAACGCATCCCTTATTGCTTCATAGATGCCAAAATGGTTAATATCATATTCTGTAACCCATCTAGCTGCTTCGTTAACCAATGTCGATTGGAAAACAATAGCCTTATATGCCGGATCAAGTGGATGGTTGAGCATTGCGTAACTTATCTCAAATGTGCATACATAAGCATCTGGATCATCTCCAGGGAATCCACCAAATTTGGTGTACGTTACTCCTGTTGGAGTCGGCCTGGGAGGGCATAGTTGTTGTTGTTGCTGATGCTGCTGCTGCTGTTGTTGTTGCCCGTTCATCGTGCTGATGGTTGTATTGTGACTATCTTCTGTATCCCGGGGCTGAATATCTGAACTATCGGAATTTGTATCGTCCGCCTGTGCACTTTCCAGTTTGATAATCTTGTTCAGTATGTTTCAAATCTCGGCTTCGAACAAGCTACCTTCCTGCTTCATGTCAACTGTAGGAAAGCTTACTCCCAATAGCGGTGAGTGGGCTGAAGATTCACCAAAAAATGGTAAACCGTCGCCGGAGAACTGCAATACTTCAGCAACTGTTATCGAAATATCACCGGAATGTGTCGAATCTTCACCAAAACAAGGTGCTTTTTCTCCTTCACTAATTTCTTTGGTTAAGGTGTTTCTAATCGTAAACAAATTTGAATCTTTACCCAATGTTGTTAAACTAACTTCAGGCTGCGTCCTGGTAGATTCTAGAGTTACTATATCTTCGACAGACTGTGTCGAAATCGTACTCGAATTTACCAGAGGCGTAGCATGTTCCACCGGAATATGACCGGAATCACTACTAACGTTCTTTACTTTCTTGACAATTGGGTTAGACCTAGCTGTACTTCTACCTCCCAGAGTCGTCCTTAGTAAATTAAGTACCCCAAGTTGGCAGTTCTTTGGATATGTTTCACCGGATCGAGTAACCGGCATGTATCATCTTTTATACTAATCGCGTACTATTACTGTCGATTTACAATTTACAGTCACGTTTCCACAACTGGTTTGCAACAATCTGATCTTTTGCCACCTTCCCACAGACGGCACGAGTGTTAAACGTTGTTATTCTATCTGTCAAAAGTGCGTTTAAGCGATTCTTGGGTTCTTGGGAGTGGAAGGGGTCTGTTAGACATAGGCCCTATACTTAGTTCCCAAACTAACCACTTACACACAACAATATTCTGATGCTGAGAGCTCTATCAAGAATTTGTTGTACTTAGATATTACAGTTCACAGTTTAGCTCAGCCACGTGTACCGAATACGCTAAGATGCTATGTTGCATCTGCACATAACTTACTGAAAATACCAGAAACAAGAGTAATCGTCAACCTTTACCGAATAGGTACCACAATCCTACCAATGTTCGAAGACACAAAGAATCCAAGTCCAAGTGTTCAGATACACCGTACTGAAGGTTCAGTACGCAACCCAAGAAATCCTACTATAGCTTAAACTTTGCCGTATGAACCTGGACCTTGATACTAAGACAACTTAATACAACCCGGATACCAGAAGCGCTACCACAACGGCATAGACTTCGCCACACACTTGCAGAACCTTCCAAGAAAAGAGACAACACGATACGTGAACTCACTGATATTCACAACCGCAATGGATACCAACAGATAACAGACAAGACAAAACACAAATACACACAGAATACTCAGAAATTAGACAAGATACTCTGAATTAATCAACTCGACACACAGTAACGCTATAGACAAATCACCCAGACAGACAGTCTGGTGATCTCTCGAACGTCACTCAGCATCTCTTTTCATTGCTTTATAAAAGAATACAACGTGTCTGCGTAACAACCTTTTGCACGTGTGAAACAAGATTTCAGTTATAAATTTCCAATCCGGCGGCCGCTAACATGCTTTTGCTTTGCTTCTAGAGTTCTCTTCGTTCCTTTGGTCTTAATCATCTTTTATCTACTTTTGAAACTTCCATAGTCTTTGTTTGGATTCCAATCCTTTGGGCATATACTTCAATATCTTCTTTAGCTTTCTTTAATGCCCTCTTTGGGATCCATACTTTTCTTTGTGGTCTTTGAGCTTCCATGAGTCTTTTGGCTAGCCATACTTGTGTTGCCATTTTGCTAGATTGTTGTGCTCTGCCTTCTTTGGACTATCTTCTTCTTCTAGTTTGTCATTCGTGCTTGTGCCTAGTTGTGTTGGTACTCTTGGAGCTGATCTTTGTGAACCCATATTTGTTTGACTCTCTTGCCTGGTAGGTGTTGAGTTCCTTTCGACCCTAGGCATGTAGATATCTCTTCATTTTCCTCTTGAGAATGAATGACCTTACTAGAACTCTGAGAGATAATTTCTTGAGAAGGAGGGTTTGGTTGATCACATGTGGTAGAACAAGTTCTTGTAGGACACACAAAATATCTTGAAGCATGATATCTAGGGATAAGGAGTTTGGTTGGGAGTCTAAATCATGCATACTTTAGTTTGGTACATCAGGGTTTCCATGTCCATAGTCTTTAATGAATTTTCATCTAGTAGAGTGAAGACTTCCCTATGTCCTACTTTGTCTCATTTGTATCCCTTGCCTAAATGTATTGTGATCTCATAATCATATATCCAATCCTATCCTAGGACTAGCTCTTCCAAAAGATCAGAGTCATTACAAACCAAGAGTCTTTTTTACATGGTGATGTTACCTAAGTGTAATGATAGGGTTACTTCTCCTAGGATTTTAATGATATTACCTCCAACCCCTATCATGTGGGCTTTAGTTGGAGTGAGTTGCATCTTTAGTTTCTCAATTAAAGGAGCATGTACACTACTCACATCTCGTCCTATATCAATTAAAGAGTCAACCAAATGATATTCTTCATTTCCAACCCCTAGGTTCGGATAAGGTGTGATAATTTTCCGTGGGATTGAGTTCTTTGCCTCATATGTATCTTTTGTCATGTCATGTGATCCATTCCTTACATTTTTCTATTCTATGTAGGGCTTCTAGTCTTGCTTCTTCTCTTATTCTCTCTTCTCCTATTTTCCTCCTAAAAGTCTAGTCAACATTTGTTCTATTGGGGTTCCCTATATTTTTTCACTTTGTAACCACTTATATTATTTGTTAGTATATCTCCATCTAGATTAGCTAAATTTATGGCTCTGCCTAAGGAAATCCTATTTATGATCAAAGGACCATATCCTCTTTGTTGTAATTTCCTCGCATGTTGTTTCAAAGTGTAAACAAGCACTAAATCTCTCATTATGAGACCTTTATCTTTGATATGTGCATCATAGTAAGCCCTTTGCCTCCACTTAACAACATAAATGCCTATTATCACTTGTAATCTAGTTTCATGCAATTTCTCTATTTGATCCAACTACTTGGACAACTCATGTCCTGTCCAGTCATGTTTCTCAGCTCCTCAAAGACTAAGAATCAAGAAATCAATTGGTCAAATTGCATTTTGACCATAAAGTAGACTAAAGGGCATTTTTCCTATAATTATCTTATAAGAAATTCAAAATGCACAAATTGCATGATGCAATTGTTTATCCCAATCAGGTCTTCCATTGTTCATTAACTTGGTAAGAACCATGCATAATACTTTATTTGAACTCTCCATTGTCCATTAGCTTGTGGATGATAAGGTGCTAATTTTTTATGAATCACTAAAAATTCATTCATGACCAACTGAATGACTTCGTTAATGAAGTGCATACCTCTATCACTTACAATCTCTATAGGTATTTTAAATCTAGTCAAAATGTTTTTGAATAAGAACCTTACCAGAGTTTGGGTGTCATTCTTCTTAGTGGCTTTAGTTTCTACCTATTTAGTTAAGTAATCTGCAGATACTATGATGTATTCAACATGAGACGCCCTTGATGGGGGATTAATGGGTCTAGTGAAGTCTATTCCCCATTTAGAGATAGCTCTTGCACTAACCATAAGTCTCAAACACATTTCATCTCATTGTATTGGGCACTTGGTTTGTTTGTACACAATTTTCAACATCCATATGTAGTGTTGGGCACCATAAGCCTGCAAAAAATCATTCTAGCAATCTTGTTCGCTAAAAGAAGTCCTTGTGTTGCTCCAACATGAGCCATTTCCAATATGGGCAAATATTCTCTTTCGTGCACACATATTTGTAGTTGATTATCTTTTCCTTGTTTGAATAGTTGTTTACACATGATTACATAATCCTTGCTAGAAACACCCCTTCTAGATAAGTTTGTGATCTCAAGTAATCTACAAGTGGATTGCTCCACTTAGGCACAATAGTCAAATAACTTAAGCATGAATATTCCTCAGGTGTAGATTCTTGACATAGGTGACAACTTCTCATGTATTCACGTACATATTTTTGCATATTCGGCTAGTATGCTCCTTGTCTTTTTAATTCTTGTGTGGTTCCACTAACCCCTTTATGCATTCTCCATTTATTCTCCTAGGATTTTTGGATCAAGCCACTTCTCTCCTCATCCTCGACACATCTTAGGAGTGTTCCATTAGAATCTTCAAAGTACACAATGTTTTGCACAATGTGGAGAGTTCTTGTTTGCTAGAGTTCTTCATTTCCAATCAAATTAGTCATTTTTGCACTCATCAATGGTGACATCAACACTATAGCTCTCTCTAGGTTTTTTTCAAGCAATGTGTATCTAACAAGTATGATATTTTGTGGATGTGGGGGTTGTTGTCCTAGCACACATTGAGGTCATTTATATGTGTGATACTCATATAGCCTTGACATCATGGGTGGTCCTTGATATGGAGCATATCTTAGAGCCTCCCTGCCTTGCTCTTTGAAGGGGTATAGACCATATCCTCTCAATATTGTTTGTTTTCACGTTATTGAAACATCCTTTGTATGTCGTTTTGGGTTTCAATTCCTTTCATTTATGGAAACATTTTGATATTATTGAATATTTAATAGACCCAATGCGTAGATTCTATTTGAAAAAGGTAATGTATTCCCCAAGGGGTATCCACATGATATATACTGCAATGGTGGCATTGACCTAGATTGTCTATTAGATGGGCGATTTCTTGGTAGGATTAGTGTATCTTTGTTCAATATGAAAATATAGACTAGGTGTTTGTGATTGTTGCCTATTAGATTGATACAGATATGGGGAAACAAGTCCTCCTCTTCCACAAGCATGAGATAGATGGTCACCTCCATAGTGCATATATCTTCTTAGTAAGGGCATCCTTATGGATGGGTTTTAATAATTCTTTTTTCCTTCGACACATAGCTTCTTGGCCACTAAATCTGCTAGTTCTTGGCCTCAAATTTGGTAGGGTTGTGTGGAATCTTCAAGTATTCTACAAGATTATCATCAAAATCTATGCATCCCCTTAGAGATTCACTCAATGTCTACAATCATTTCCCATACACAAGGGTTGTGAAATTCCCATTGACTAGGCCATCCACAAACAAAGGTATCATTTTTTTCTAGGTGGGCCTCTTTGCATAGGACATCGGTTAACATATTGATTAAACCTTCTAGCTACTAACCTCACATATGCATTTGAAGCCTTTGTGAAACTATAAATCAAGGAAGAGGAGTTACGTTTAATACTATCACTCTAACACAATGGCAAATACCAACATGTGGAGATCCACTTGATAATTGTCCATCAGGGAAGACACGAGGAGGGTATGATAACCATGAGCAAGTGAAGGCACAAGTGCATGAGTGAGAAACACACAAGCATGCATGCACATAGACACACATGTGCACACACAACAAGACAAATAGATGGAATAATTGAATCCTTAATTAGTAAAAAACAAGATTACAAGCTCTTTTGTTCACTTCAATTCCCAATTTTCTAACCCTAAAAAATGAGCTCTCTAGCTCGTTTTATAGTTTCTAACAAGTTTTGGCTCTGTCCAGACACTAGCAGCACGACAAATAGCAGGAACAATTGAATCCTTAATTAGTCAAAGACAAGATTACAAGCTCTTTTGTTCACTTCAATTGCCAATTTTCTAACCTTAAAAAATGAGCTCTCTAGCTCCTTTTATAGTTTCTAACTAGTTTTGGCCTTGTCCAGGTGACCTAGTTAAAAAATAGGTTCCTAGGTTAATTTTGGCTCAAACAAGCTCTAAAAAATATAAACATACTTAGATCTAGTACTCTTCAAGCTCAAGAACTCCTCGGCTTGCATAAAAGGGAGTAAGAATAATAAAAAATGATATTTATAATGGGGCATAGTGATTAAAATTACTATTCACAAAGATTTATCCTTTAAAAATTTTATAGGCAGTATAATTACTAGATCTTCGTTGACTACTCTGCCTACTCGGTCCTAGTTGACTCTCCCTTTGTTGTGATTCTCTTCGGTGGCTTCGTTCTCTTGTAATGCCATCTTGACTGCCCTAGTTGTTGCCAATACCCCCTCTCTCACGTCTGTCACCCTTGATAGATCCTTGTTGTAAGGAGTGTTTGATGTAATATTCAATAACATCTATGGCAAGATGATGTTCCTGCAAGCACAATCCTCATGCCAGATCCATCATAAGTTGATCCCAATCTATTGGACCTGAGACGTTGTCGAGAAGTACAGGAATGCTCGAGTGGTGGATCAATTCAACCGCCTTGTTCAACGGCTCACATAGGGTGTCTTTAGCAAACTCAGGTAAGTATCAAATGTTCACGGATGGTTCAAAAGAGTATAACTCGAGATATTTATTAATTGAGAAACTTTTGATAATTTGAAATTCCATGCAAATCATAAATCAATCAAACTTGGTCAATTCATCAACCAAATCAATGTGAAGCGATTCCTAAACATGTTGCAGTCACCTGAGAGAAAGCAAAGGTTTTTCCAAAACTTATATCGACCAATTAATAGTTTTGAACTCACAACTTCAATTTAGCTTGTTAACAGACTTATCTATTGATGTTCTTCCAATGTTTTTCAAATCAACGCTTGTGCGATATATATATTATGAGATTCACAAAGTTTTGGACAAAGTTCACAATCGCCAACGGTTTTTACTGTATTTGCATTTTCTATAATCTGTCGCACAAGAAAATGTGAAAAGAAGAGTAATGGAAGTGATGACAAAAGTTAAATTTGAATACATCTTAATCTTTTTGAGTTATTACGCCATGACATTCCAATGTCTTGATTATGATTGAACTATCAATCGTTTGACCCGTAGTCTTCGGAAGATATATATCCAAACCTCATGCGACTTAAACAATGACCTTAATACTTGTAGAAATGCCGTGACAGTGTAATTGCCGCTAGTAGACATGCCATTGACCTGCTTACTTCATATGCTTTATGATATATGATTGATCGTATGTTTTTGTAGCAGTCAGTCAACATAGCGCATATTAACGTTCAAAATGTTCATAGGGAAACATCTCAACATTCTTTATAGCCTTTTACTTGAACAGGATTCGCAAATCTTCTAATGTATCTTGCTTGGCATGATTATACAAATATTACGTATCAAAAATTTGAAGAGAGAACCTGTAGAAATAAAATATTGCGTTTCGAATAAGATCCTCTGATAGCGCAAGTACTCCTTGTCCTCCAGATTATCAGTCTGCTCTCTGATTGCTCCTTTTCTTTCCCATGCCCATGATGATAAAATTGTGTACTGCTACAATCCTGCCGAAAGGTACTTCACACCTTGTTTGTCTTCAACATAAAAGGAAAAAAATTGTGTTTTGAAGATGAGGGTTAAACAAGTATGTGCTAATCATTTGAACAGATGGTCCAGGTAGCTAATGATACGGACCCGTGGATTTTCCATCCACCATACTAGAAGGAGACTGCAAAGTAACCTTTTTGAAACTGTACACTTAACCTATGCTTCGACAATTCAAGGACTCCAAGCATAAATATTGTCAAAAAGCAGTTCTTCAACTGTGATATTCCCCACTGATAATTGATGAAAGCTAGTGCAATCAGACTCTACACGAGCTTTGATGCCTGACAATTCAGCCATATTTTTTGTGCGCACCTGTAAAGACCTTGACAAATTCTGATTTTTAGAGAGAGCTTCACATAGCTCATTAGTAGCATCTGCTACTCTGGATTCAAGATCAGTTCTTATTTTATCCCACTCTTTCGTCTTCTTCAGAATAACATCGTGCATGTTCTACCCTTGCTCTTCTCTTACATGGCGTAATTGTTTCATGCACTCTTTTAAAGCTCCGTACAGGTGAGATACTCTATCATCTGATGTCAATTTCTATTCTTGGGCCCTTGGAGTTGTGTCTAGGGAGGCATAGTGTGGATGGGCCTACCCTTTCTGGTGGGGGAGTGACTTCAGGGGTTAAAAAGTGCCTCCTCCTCGTGGAGCATATGGTACTGATCCTTGCATCTGCTTTGATGGGGGTCCTTTGGAAGTTTAGCCTTTGAATTGTTGTACTCTATTCCACATCAAAGCTCTCTCAATGGGAATGTCATATGCAATAGAACAATAGATAAATGTCGTGAGAGCACAACATCCATAAAATATTTCCTTGTACATCCATCGTCTGTGTGCCAGGTGAATTTGATCAATGGTCAAGTGTTGTAGGTTAATGGTTAGGTTTTGAATTTCTATGAGATACAAACTGAACCATACTTCTTTGGGTGGCATGGTGTACCTATCTTGTTTTGGAAATGCAAAAAGTTGCATGCACATTCTCAGGTGTTCCACAATGTTAGGTGTCATGGCCACCATATCTTTGAGATTTTGAGGTTCCTATTCTTCATATTCTATATTCTTCATATTCTCTAGCATTAGTATTTCCTTCTCAGTGGGGATGTGATTCCTTTCATGTCTAGAATGTCACGGACTAAGTTGTTGGTTCACAATAATCGCTTCAATTCATTTCCCTGAGTCAAGGATGGGAGCTCAAATGTGCTTGAAGCTTTGGGATTTCTATTGGGTGTTAACATGCTGATGAGATAATAACATCACATGAAATTAGGTTTGGGAAGCTTAGCACCAAAATATGTGTCTAGCCTCGTTTTGTACCACATTGGGCATAGACCTTCCACATATTATAACTTCTCAAACTCATGAGTGAAGAAATGGTACTTACCCCACCTTCCATTGAATTCTAGCTCTATTTCCCAAAGGCAAGAGCCCTCTCCTAATGGTCCCACTACCTTGCTAAACCAATGGGAGGTCTTCCAACAAGCATGGTGTGGCCACTCAAGGGGTCTTGTATGGGTATGATCTATATGGCTTGCAAGTCCTTCTGTCATTCATTCGGCTCAAGCATGATGGGTAAGCTTTCCGTATCGACCACTTGCTGACTTATGCTTGTCTGAGAACTAGTTCCTCCTACATCAACCATGATGCGGATGGTATTGGCTGATGATCTCTTATCTATTGAAAGAACAAGATCATATTAGTATTACGTCTTGTTCCCCTTACGATACCAATAGGGTGCTCTTTGAGGTTAGGGGTTTACCAATTTAGTCAAAAGAGTACAAAGTATCTTGTTTGTGCTTTTAGCCTAGCCATTGGCTTGTGGGTGATATGGAGCCGACTTCTTATGAACCACCATGACTTCTTGTAACAAGTATTCAATGACCACATTCAAGAAATGGGTGCCATGATCACTTACTAATTCTATTGGCAAACCATATCTTGTAAATATGCTCTTAAACAGGAAGTTGGCTATGGTCTACGCATCCTTCTTTCTTGTTGCCTTCACTTCCACCCATTTAGTTAGATAATCAGTGGCCACAATGATGTATTCAACATGTGAACTCTTAGCTAGGCAATTAATAGCACCAACAAAGTATATTCCCAACTTAGAGAATGCATGTCCATCCATCATGGGTTTTAGCGGCATCTCATCTTTACGTATAGGATACTATGTTTGCTAACAAATATCACACCCCTTCAAGTAGGTATGTGCATCTATGTGAAGAGTTGGCCACCAAAAATCGACAGAAAGTATTGCCCTCATCACCCTATCTAGCCAAAAGTATCCTTCTGCTAGACCTTGGTGAATAGTCTCTAAGATCTTCAGGTATTCCCTCTCATGGACACACAATCTAACATAGCTATCTCTTCCTCATCTATATAGATTATCAGCTATGAGCATGTAATCTAGTTCCTCTTCTTGTTCTAAACTTCGTTGTCTAGCCAATGTCATTTCTTAAGGGAATGTTTTTGTCCTCAAAACATCTACCAAAGGTTCACTCCAATCTGGTACTTAAGACACTTGATATAGCATAGTATGTTCCACTGGTGGTCTAATAGCACAGATTGGGCATTCATTGCATAACTTATGGACATTTTCTTGCATAGTTGGCTAATGCACTCCTAGCCTCCGTAGCATTTGTAGGGTTTGATGTTTGGAGTGATGTTGCTTTTGTGCACCTACATGTGCTATTTGCACCCACTTTGCATGCTCATCCTCGTCTACACAACAAGTTAGTATGCCTTGATCAATGTGCTTATACATGATCCTTGCTAATATGTGATATTTATAAGACCTCACTACTTCTTTATCTTTTGCTTTCAGTATAGGATGTTTAGGTCCAAAGATGAGAATAGGCACTATAGTTTTGGCCCATTTAGGCACTACTTCTAGATTGAACAAGTAAGCATCAAGAAGGTCATCTGATACTCCTTGAGGGAACTCTCCTGAAGTTAGTCTTGAAAGGTGATTCACCCTAAGGTGAGAGTCTTGCCTTTCCTAACCACCACTTCAAAGTCATATTCTGTTAGTAAGAGAAACCATCTTACTAATCTGCTTGTATTGCAAGGTTTGTTCACTACGTAGAGTACTGCTTGATGGTCTGTAAAAATATTAAACTTCCTTCTAGTAGTCCTAAGGGTCTCTCTATATGATCATTGGCCATCTCTAGTTTCATTTTCATTGGCGTAAGTGTTGATTTTCCCCAATGCTTCCATAGGGAAGTGGTAGCAATTGCAACTCCTACATCTAATTCAAAAATAGCCTTGCTTGTGTAACCTTGATGAGTGAAGGAAGGTAGGTTTTTCTTCTCCTTTACTTATGTCGCCTATCATATTCAAGGGTGTTTATGGCACTGTTTCATGTGATCCTACCTAGGAATGAGTTTTTGCTACCTCTGATACTTGATTGGCTACATGTTTCCACAATTCTGACAAGAAACTGAGTAGCTCCTCTAATGTTACATTGCATTGCATTTTAGTGTTCTTTAATACTCTCGTATTCCTAGGTATGATTGAGAATTTATTCCTTACCATGATTGTGGGTGCTCTCATACAGGGAGACTTGCTTCCCATGGACCTGTAAAATGAGAGAATTCTTGTATGTAGTTAGACTTGAAGTTTAATCGTTCACTAGACTGGGTATCCTCTTGTTCTCCATAAATAGAAGGAATATCTTGTGGGAATTGATCATGTAAGTCATCCACAAGTTCAATGGGAGGAGGATTTTCACTTTCCTTTGACCATTTCTCCTCTTGAATTTCTCTCAGAAATTCTTGTGAGTATTGACTTACAGAAGTAGAGGTTTCTGACCTGGTGGACTTGGGAACATAAGCATCCCTGGGATGAAGGATTTGATCATGTAAGTCATCCACAACTTCAATGGGAGGAGAATTTTCACTTTCCTTTGACCATTACTCTTCTTGAATTTCTCTTAGAATTTTTTGTGAGTGTTGATCTATAGAAGTAGAGATTCTTGACTTGGTGGAATTAGGAACATAAGCATCCCTGGGATGAAGACTTATCCTTTCGCTTCTGAAGTTACTCACTTGTGATGTAGCTTGCCTTCTTGACTCACCTATCATCCTTTCCAAAATTTCTAATAACCCATCAAAGTGGAACTAAGTTTTTGGTGAGGTTGTGTGATTGAAAAGATGGCTGGCCTCAAACAGAGTTTGAGCCAATTCTACCATCTTTGCACAAAGCTTGTTTTGTTCAATCTGTAGGTCAAGAGTGGGGTAACATTTTTTGTGTTTTGTCACATTTTTCCCTTTCTAGATTCTGGTCTGATATGCTTTCAGCATCAGGTGGGATATGCTTCGAGTGTGGGATCTTCTAAGGCTAATCCTACTGTAGGTGATGGTGGGGTTGTGTGAGGTTGATTAGAAGGTGATGGTGATGGTGGTGGTGGTGGTGATGTGTGAGAGTGCATTTGAGATGTGAGTTTGATTATCTTGGATTTTATTTTTCTTATGCTTTCCTCAAGCTTGCTCCTTTTTTTCCACCAATTGTCTTTTCATTCGTTCACAACTATCCTTCCAAGCTCTTGTCCTTTTCTTAGTTAGGCACTAGATCTCAATAAGCTCAAAATTCATATCCGACATAAGCCTTGGCTTTGCTATAATGATTGAACTCTCATGACTACTTGCACTAGGGTAGTGGAAGTCACACTTCTAGTAGAGTCTACTAGAAACCCAATAATGTTAATGGGGGTGAAATTCAACACATTGCTAGGGTTCTTAGGATAATCTTGTAACAGGTGCTCCTTCCCACAATCTCAACAAAAACCTTGAATTGTCATTGCTTGGAGTTGCATAGGTGCATGTATAGGGCAATCATGAATGAAGTGATCTCGTTGGCATCTATAGCATGGTCCTCTAGGTGTTAAGGGTATTATTTGTCTAGGTTAGGGATTAGAGTTAGGATTTGCGTACATGACATAAGCCTATTCTGGCTCCCAACTAGGTTTGCTAGGATTTTCATGGAGGTAAATTTCATTGTGTTCTCATGACTCCATATAGTATGCCCGTGGACTATCCATTTGAGCAGAGTAAAAACTCTGGTCATTCGGGTCACTTTTTGAGATCAATAGTGATGCTATCACTAAGGTGTTCTATTCAAATTTTCTTCAGCAGCTACATACTTCACTCGTATCACATTGGTTGGAGGTGGAGGTCGTTGAACCAACACTGGTCGAGGTCTTAGTTCAACATATGGTGATTGGTAACACTGGTCGAGGTCTTTAGCTTGATAGGGTGATTGGTAGTGTTGTCGGGGCCTAACATAATACTATGGTGGGTATTGGCTCTGGTATCTCCCTTGTTGTGGATATAGCTTTGGATAATTTTGCCTAATCACTTGCTTGTTGTATGGGCAATCTTGAGCAGTGTGGTTGGTATACCTCCTTTTTATGGTGGAGTATTGGCTGTTAGGGTTCACTCAGGGTTGAGCCATGATTTGGCACACATTATCCATATGGTCTCCGCCACAAGTATACCATCATTTCACTAGGGAAAATCTAGGTGTTTGATGGAGTGTTTCAACGGCGATGCACCACAGTGCGCTCTCCTTCTTGAGAGCTCCACGACGATATGCTCGGATTAGAAAACCGAGCTCCTGAGGCCGCACACAGTACTCCGTGCAGAGACTGTAGAATATGCAGAAAACACAGTACACAAGATGCACGAAGATAGACTTCTTAGGTCTTACAAATGCGGTCGAACTTAGAGTCCGTGACTCACCAGGCCACTATATGTTTTATTAAAGAAAATATACAAAGAAGTGTCCGGTGGCCATTTGGCCTTTCACATGGACACTAATGGTAACAATCTCCCACTAAAGACCAATATGGCTAGAGTAACTATGGGAGAAAAATAAAGAATGATAAAGGATACCTGAGTGTAAGTATACAAACTATACCTCCCACCTGATGGGCATGTTACACAGTATACAAGTGACTGTGTAAGATCAAGAATCAAGTAACCCCCATCAAGTGACAAGAGTGTCGAAAGCTATCATGTGGTAGAGCTTTAGTCAAAGCATCTGCAGCATTATCTCGAGTGTGAACCTTCTCAAGAATAATGCTCTTAGTGGCTAAGCAATCTCTAATGAAGTGATACCTCACCTCAATGTGCTTGGTCTTTGCATGATAGACCGGATTCTTAGCCAAAGCAATGGCACTCTGACTATCACTGAGCAAGTGAGGTACATGCTGAGGTAAACCCATATCACAAGCAAGACGAGAGAGCCACAATGCTTCCTTACATGCCTCACTTGCTGCAACATACTCTACTTCTGTGGTAGAAATAGCTCTACATTCTTGAAGACGAGATCTCCAAGAGATAGCACCTCCAGCAAAATGAAAAATGTACCCTGATGTAGACTTACGATTGTCTACACAACCAGCATAGTCAGAATCTGTGTAACCAATAATGGATGCTTTCCCTCCACCTAAGCATAGACACTTGTCCTTAGTGCCACTCAGATATCTCAAAATCATTTTGACTGCTTCCCAATGTTTCTTGCCAAGATTAGACATATATCTACTCACAACTCCCATTGCAAATGCAATGTCTGGTCTCGTAGCTACCATAGCATACATGAGACTACCAATAGTAGATTGATAGGGAATTTTGGTCATGAATTCCTTTTCCTCATCTGATTTGGGGCAGTCATCCTTGCTCAATTTCACATATGTGGGTAAAGGTGTACTCAATGCCTTTCCACCTTGCATATTGAATCGGTGAAGTACTTTGGATATGTACTCACTTTGAGACAAGTATATGCATCTTTTACTCCTATCACGAGTAATGCGCATGCCAAGAATATGTTTGGCATCCCCCAAATCCTTCATATCAAATGTCTAACTCAACTTCTTTTTGAGAAGTGACAAATCATAAGAGGACTTCCCAGCAATCAACATATCATCGACGTAAAGTATCAAGCATATCAAGCTGCCATCAGAACATCTCTTTGTGTAGAGACAATGATCCTCATTGCTCTGAGAATAGCCTTGGGACTTCATAAAAGCATCAAACTTTTGGTACCATTGTATAGGAGACTGTTTAAGTCCATACAAGCTCTTCTTGAGCTTACAAACTAGACTTTCCTTGCCAGGAACTACATAACCCTCTGGTTGTTCCATATAGATCTCATCTGTAAGATCTCCATGCAAGAACGTTGTTTTCACATCCATTTGGACTAGCTCTAAGTCCTCCACTACAACGAATCCAAGCAACATGCGCAAAGTAGTCATCTTGACCACTGGAGAGAAGATTTCCTCAAAATCAACACCATGTTGTTGCTTAAAACCCTTTGCAACAAGTCGTGCTTTATATTTTGGAGAAGCACTATCTGATGTGAATTTCAGCTTATATACCCATTTACATGGTAAAGCTTTTCTACCCTTTGGCAAATGTACTAAGTCCCAAGTACCATTCTTGTGAATAGAAGCCAACTCACTCTTCATGGCACGCTCCCACTTGACATGATCCTTTGTCTGCATAGCCTCTTTGTAGCAAGAAGGCTCACCGACATCTGTTAGCATAACAAAATCTAAACCTGAAACATATCTATCAGATGGATATGAGACACGTGTAGAATGTCTCAATGGTTGCTGAACAGGAACATGTGCAGACTGATCTGAATGGACATTCTCTTGAACATCCCTATGTGCAGCATTTTTATGCATGCTAACCGGAGGACTAGTATCCTCAAACACCACTCTTCTCACTTCAACCTCCTTAATGGGCTGTTTATGCATCTTAGACTCATTAAAAATGACATCACTACTTCTGATCACTGACCGTGTTTCAGGATCCCATAAGCGATATCCAAATTGTCCTTCTCGACCATATCCAAGAAAAATGCATTTCTTTGACTTATGGTCCAACTTTTGTCTAAGATTCTTGGGTATATGAGCATATGCTTCACACCCAAAAACTCGAAGATGATCATAATATGGTGGTTTCCCTGTCCATAACTCTTGTGCCACTTTCAGACCTTTTGCAGTACTAGGTGAAAGGTTAATCACATGAACTGAAGTCAATACTGCTTCTGCCCAAAAACCTTGTGAGAGGTTTGCATGATGCAACATAGAGACTACTCTATCTTGAATAGTTCTATTCATCCTCTCAGCTACACCATTCTGTACTGGGGTATAAGGAGTTGTAAACTCTCTACGAATCCCTCTAGATTGACAGAAAAGGCTGAATTGATGTGAGGTATACTCACCCCCATTATCTGAACGTAAAGCCTTAAGCTTAGTTCCTTTTTCAGTCTCAACTGAAGCAAGCCATTTTCTAAAATAGTGAATACATCATCCTTTGATTTGATAGGATATACCCAGACTTTTCTAGTAGCATCATCTATGAAAGTGACAAAGTAAAGAGAACCACCTAAGGACCTAGTGGGCATAGGACCACACACATCTGTATGAACAAGGTCTAAAGGCTGAATTGAAGAGTCAATGTGCGTTCTATGCACATTTCTGGTTTGCTTTCCATATTGACAATGCTCACAAAATGAAAAATCAGAGAAAGATAACATAGGTAAGTAGCCAGAACAAGAAAGATTTTCCATTCCACTACGAGATATATGGCCCAAACCACCATGCCAAATACAAGCCATAGGTTGTTCAGTAACAGCTAACAAGTGTTCTTTCTGTGATACAAATAAAGGATAAAGTGAGCCAACTTTGCTTCCTTTTGCAATAACCATATTGCCCTTTGATATACGAAAGGACTGAGCATAGAATACCACCTTGTAACCAAGATCATCAAGTTGACCAGCTGACATCAAACTGCATGATAACTGAGGTACATGGCGTACATTATGCATAGTAAATTTTGAACCATCAATGAACTGCACAACCACATCTCCAATCCCCACAACATCACACTGGTAAGAGTCACCAAGTCTCACGGTACCAAGAGACTTTGCTGCATAATTAGAGAACCATTCTCTATGTGGTGTCACATGGAAAGAAGCACCAAAATCTAGCAGCTAGGTGTGGGAAAGAGAATCAGCCATAAGTGCCTTAGATGGCATAGTACTATCAAGTGTCAACACATCAGCATCATCAGAAATAGCATTAATTTCTTCAATCTTCACAGTCAAAGTAGATGGTGCACGTACCTGTTTAACATTCCCATCAACATTCTGTCCTTTACCTTTAGCATTCTTTAATGCATAACAGTATTTCTTCATGTTTCCTTTCTTATGACAATAATGGCATTCGATATCCCTCTTCCTTGATTTACTTCTACTCTTGTTCCGTTGACCATTCTTTTCCTTGTTCTTGCTCCTGCCACGTTGTTGATTCTTTCCTTGGTAAGAATCACGAACATTATATGCATCTCCACTCTGAGTGCCAACCATAGATTTTCTACGAATCTCCTCACTCAAGAGTGCTCCACATATGTCATCATAGACGAGTTTACCACCAAGTGCACTGTTGCTAATAGTCGTGCAAAACGTATCCCATGATGATGGCAGGGTGCATAACAACAATACTGCTTTCATTTCATTATCCATATCCATTTTTTGAGCCTGTAGCTGGGAGAATATAGCATCAAACTCATTTAGATGAGCAGCAACACTATCTGTGTCCTTCATACGAAGGTCATATAATTTTCTCATCAGATACACTTTATTTGATGCCGTCTCTTTTTCATATGTATTGCATAACTTCTTCCAAAGCAAGCATATGACTAGTGTCAAAGTATCATAAAATTGCAAGTACTGACATGTCTACCTACATAGTGAATCACTGACTCCACTGCATATAATCAGTTACCCAATAGAAGCCAACTAGGCTTATCGAGCACCTATGAACAACTATCATACATCTCCTATGGCGAGGTTGGGTAAGTCTTCCACCTACATCACCGAAGAGACCCCGACATCTAGGTGTCTCCCAGTTAAGAAAAACCTCACCACGACCCTCTTTATCAAAACGTAAAAGGCTTTATGCAAAGAACGTAACCGCTATATCAATGACCACATGGACGTACATAAGCGGTATCCACAGAAGCGTACATGGTGTGTATGTGCTCAATATATGCAGTAAAATGACACTAAAAGGCTGAATACACAGCCCAAAAACTAGCCAATAACACCTGCAAGTGTCTGTCAACTATGATGTTTTAGGCTTTAAAAACCTGCATAAATTTGTAGCGACTGCTCCCACCAAAACTGAAAACCCCTCGAGAAACCTGTAGTTTTACGAGTGTGGCTGAAAATACAGCCCCAAAGGTTGATATTTATTGTTTGAGAAGTACAAGGAACACTCTTCTTGATGTTCTTGGACCTGTGCGGAGAGAACTATGTGCGAAAGTACTCCGAAATGGCTCCAAAAAAACACCCCAAAATTGCTTCAGAAATAGGCTTTGAAAGCAAAAAATGAAGCTTTGAGGGACCAAAACTTGTTCAAGGTAATGTCAACCTTAGTCTTTCCCCTTCTTCAAACACCACAAGAGTGTAGCTTAGTGGCAAGAGATTGCCACGGTTAAGCGAGCTCTGGGGGGAACAGTACTGGGATGGGTGACCTCCCGAGAAGTACCGGGAACCTCTATATTCCTTGATCGTTGAGATCCTCCCTCGCACGCAGCCAACGGTGCCAACGGTGACTTCGGTGACACGGATGACATACCTTGGTCGCCGCCTTAGTCGTAAGCCTTGGAGAAAGCCTAGGGGGGGGGTGCTCGCTTCACTCGCACAAAAGGAACAAAGCTTTTGCCTCGAACTGCTCTGATACCAGTGAAGTGTTTCAACGGCGATGCACCACAGTGCGTTCTCCTTCTCGAGAGCTCCACGAGGATATGCTCGGATTAGAAAACCAAGCTCCTGAGGCCGCACACAGTACTCCGTGTAGAGACTATAGAATACCCAGAAAACACAGTACACAGGAGGCACGAAGACAGACTTCTTAGGTCTTACAAATGCGATAGAACTTACAGTCCGTGACTGACCAGACCACTATATGTTTTATTAAAGAACATATACAAAGAAGTGTCCGGTGGCCATTTTGCCTTTCACATGGACACTAACGGTAACATTTGATTGTTGGAGACTCCTAACTTCTGAGCTACTTCTTCTACCAGTTCACCAATCCAAATAGGGGGTTTGGATATGAGGCTAGTGGAACTATCCGAGTCTTTGTAAATCTTAGAGAGCTCTAGTTCCTCCCCTAGGTTGTCCTATCTATGGTTGTCAATTCCTTTAGATACACATGGGATCTCAACTTATCACTCAACAGTCCATCTAGGAACAATGCCACTTGTTTGGCTCATATGGGTAGCTCTAGAATCAGATATCCCTCCAAGTATTGCCTTAATCTTCTTCCTACAGATCTCACTATCTCTTGAGGTGTTTGTTTAAAGCTATGGATGAGTGATGAAGTATCGTGTCTAATGCAACTTTTAGAAAACTCTGTGATGAAGGCTTCTAGAAATTAGTTTATGTTTCTGAATTCTCTCTAGTTTAGTAGTCGAAATGATGTAGGATCCGTGTTCTTGAGTGCTATAGACCAAAAGCATTGTACTACATAAACAATTCATCAACTTGCTGAGCTCCCAAGACTTGCCTAGACTCTGCTACGTGATCATATGGGTCTCATGTGACATCAAAATAGTTCTTCATCGACTTAACAAGTTATGTAGGACTCAAGATCCCAGGATGTTCTCTGGGCCTTGGCAAGGGAAACTCAATCCATGCCTCTTTGATGTCTTGGATTTTTGTGTCTCTCCTGATCTCTTCTATCTGCATCTAATCTTGACCACTCTCTTCCTAAGGGGTTTGCAAAGCTCAGTTGAAGTCTATCTCTACTTGTGTCCCTCTTGGTTCCATGATCTTGGGATGTTGCAACTCCTTGGTGACCATAAGAGACATTGGATCTTGGTTGGGAAGAAAGGAATTCACCCTTCCAAGTGTAGGCATCCCTACTAGGTTTTGTTACCATGAACACTCTCTTCGAAGTGTTGTCTAAGTAGATCACTTTGCATGGGCTTTAGGATCTTAAAATTCATATATCATCATGCTTCCTACTTTGCTAGGCTGATCTATCTTAAACCTATAAAAGGCATCATCTGTCTCCTTATTCCAGAATAGCTCTACACTTTTGTTGTCTTGGGGAATCCATTCTAGTGTGAGTATTATGACTCAGACCAATTTGCCTCTTGGGGTTCCTCTCTCTCCTCCTAAATTCCCTTGCTCTGTATCACATATTTCAATCTCTGGGATTACATTGAGAAATTCGTTTTATCCTATTTGGTTGGTTTTTGACTACGTACATGGTCCTCTCTTTTTCAATGTAAGAAGCATCTTCAAATTCGACTACTAGGTGTTCTTGTCCAACAGGCTGATTTGGGTTTTCAATTTGGACATTGGATCTTCTTAGATCATCCTCATAGATGTGAGAAACTAATCGGTTGGTCTTGATTTATTCCAATTGAGTCTTATATAACCCTTCTTCTTTCTCTAGGTATGCCAGTCCTGAGCTACCTAATGGTCTCTCGATGCTATACAACATCTAAGAGTCACTCATTTCTGAACTTAGAATGTATGGGTAATCACTCGATTGTTGGGCCCAAGGCCTAGGTGTATGATTAACACTAGATTCTGAGGATCTGAGGCTTTGTCTATCATGTCCTAGATATCTTCCTAACCTAAGGTTCATAAGCCTTATTTGTTATTCCAATTCTCTCAAGTACAACCTCGTTGTAAAGCTCTTTTGTATTAGTCACTTGTTCTTTTTATTTTACTTTGGTTGTCACTTCTTGTCCAATAGTTTTCATCATGAGGAATACTTGAATTTTATCGCACTTGAAGTTGATCACTTGATTTATGTCCCTTTAATTTACTTTTTTTCACAAAACTATCCTATTTATCCTTGCACTTGAGTAATTAGGGTTCTTGTACTTGTGTCTTGCACTAATGGGGCTGAGAATGTTCCAACCTGAAGTCACTTATCCCTTGGATAACACTTGAGCACTTAAGACACTTTTTCTCAAGCTTGCACATTAGTCTTGCTTTGGATGCCCTTTGATGCTCTCAATGGACCTAAAAAAGGCCCACAATTAGATCACACTTTAACTTTAATTAGCAGACAATTTTGACTTAAATAGTTTTTAAAGACCCTTTTCCTCTTTTGTATTAATGAAAAACCCTCTAGAGCACCCTTGGTTTCCTAATCCCACTTGAGGGTCAACTTCAAATTAGCCCATCTAAATATCAATGAGCTTTCCAATGTCAATTCACAGTTCTCAGGGTTAAAACAAGCAAACACGAATTCTCGAAATATTTTCTTGGGGGCTCATGATACTCCAATTACTTGAAATTCTTTACCAAAATTAGCAAAAAAAATTACAAATGACAATGGATGATGTCGATTGCGGTGGATGTGTGAATCATGATGGATGGTGTCAATCATGATGGATGTGTCAATCGCAATGGACATGTCAATCATGATGGATGGTGTCTATCACGATAGATGTATCAATTGCAATGGACGGTGTTAATTGGGATGGATGGTGTCAATCACAATGAACTTGTCAATCAAGTTGGATGGTGTCAATCACAATGGAGGTGTCAAATGCAATGGATGGTGTCAATCATGATGGATGGTGTCAATCATGATGGATGGTGTCAATCATGATGGATGGATTTTTTTGGATTTTCTCATCGGTTTGTGTCAATTGTGGGTTTATGCATCATGATGGATAGAGTTTCTACCAATTTTATGTATCAATCCTGATGGACAAGCATGACCATCATGATGATAGTATCTATCGTTATGGATAGAGCAATCCATCATGGTCTATCAATCGTGATGGACAAGGTTGTCCATTGCGATTGATAGTGTCAATTGCCATGGATGTTGTCTGATGATGGATTGTAAAAATACAATTTTTTTTAAATTCTTTTTTAGATTTGTGATGTGGAAGGGCTCTGATCTATGTTAATGTACTCACTTTTACCAAAGTATCACTTTTTCTCTCTGTTGTGATGGACAGAGGTCAATGCCATGAGACCTATGCAGAGGTTTTGTCTACCTAATGGAATTTTATGGCTATTGTGGATTCTCGTACTTCAAAGGACCCTCAAGAAACATGTGAAAACAAAGCACACAAATTCATGCTCTCTCTCTCTCATGCTCACTAGTTAAATGAAGAAATAGAGATGGAATGTGGGGATATAACTAACATGGTGAAGATGATGCTAGAAGGAGATGGAGGGTAGAGATAGTGGTGGTAGATAATGAAGGAGATAGTAAAATACAAATTAAGAGATGACCTATGATTCCAACATCATGTATCTATGTCTTACCATCACATGCTCATCGTCAAAACTCAATCGCCAACAATGGCGCCAAATTTGGTGTCACTCTAACACAATGGAAAGTACCAATGTGAGGAGGTCCACCTCATAATTGTCAATCCGAGAAGACTAGAGGAGGGTATGATGACCATGAGTAAGTGAACGCATGTGCATGAGTGAGAAGCGCACAAGCATGCATACACATACACACACATGTACACACATGACAAGATAAAGAGATGGAACAATGGAATCCTTAATTAGTCAAAGACAAGATTAAAGCTCTATTTTCACTTCAATTCAAAATTTGCTAACCCCAAAAATGAGCTCTCTAGTTCTTTTTATAGTTTTTGACTAGTGTTAGCCCTGTCTAGACCTAGTGTCCATTCTATTTGAAAAATAGGTTCCTAGGCTAATTTGGGGGCTCAAACAAGCTCTAAAAAATACGAAAATTGGTACATACTTAGATCTAATACTCCCTAAGCTCGAGAAGTCCTTGGCGTGCAAAAAAATGGAGTAAGAATCATAAAAAATGGTATTCAAAATGGGGTGTAGTGATTACGATCACTGTTCACAAATATTTATCCTTTGAAAAATTGTATAGGCCTAGTTGTCAGACCTTTTTTTACTGCTCTATTTGCTTGGTCCTGCTTGACTCTCCATCTATTCTAATTCTCTTTGGTGGCTTCATTGTCTTGTAATGCCACCTTGACTTCCTTGGCTACTGCCAACAAATACCTTGCTTGGTTAATTCACTAATGAATTCCTTGCAAAAATGTTCTATATTCACAAAGTGGTTGGGATCCAATAGTTTGAACCAAGTCAAAGTAGCCCCAAGTAAGCATGAGACCAAAAGATTCATACTGAAAAAAAGCTCTTCAACTTGTTGAGCATGCAACACTTCATTAAATTCAGCCATGTGGTCATATGGGTCTCTCAAACCATCATAGTGATTCCTTATACACTTGGCCACCTAGATAGATCTTAGCCTTTTGGTTGCATAAGGAGCAATATACATAATTGGGATCACAAGATGCACGCCTTGTCCTCTACCTTGTGGGGCCTTAGAGGAAAGGATGGTTGGTTCATTATCTTGCTTCCTAGATCAGTGGGAGGCATAATGCTGGTACCTACCTAGCATAGCAAATTGGACATGTGGCTAGATTGGCACACTTTTCTTGGTTGATTGACCGATGAAAGGATTTTCCTGACTATGTTGCTACCAGTGAGGATTTTGATAAGTGTTTGCTTGATCTCTAGGAGGAAATACTCGCAAACCCAAGTATTATAGTCCAAAGCTCTCCAGATCATTCACTTCCCAATATCTTCTCTTATTGTGATCCAAATGGGTGACTCAGGAAGAATCTTCAAGATCATGCAATTCAAAAATAGTGGCAGGATTGATGTCTTCCCCTCTTGAGGATGAAGTGGCTTGCAATAATTTTTCAGTTCCAGCTATTAAGTAGAAGCCAGTCAAGTAATCATCCATAGTGATTTTTCCCCCTTCAAATGTTTACCACTATAGATCTTCCTCTAGGAGTAGATATTGCTTCTCTATTATCTATCCCAATAGAGCTACTATAGTCTTCCATTTATCCTCTTTTATTAATTCTCTTAGGGTGTTTAGTCACTAGGTATAGGTGTCCACATTTGTGCATATAAAATCCTGCCTCAAACTTCATAATTGGCCTACATAAAGCTTCGCACTCTGTGGAATTTCTAACTCTTTTGATTGACCTATTTAGTCCATCCAAGTAATGGGACTCCCTTGCAAGTTTGTGGAGATGTATTGCATGGAAGTCCTATACTCTCCTTCTATTTTTGACATGAGCTCTCTTCAGTTGATGGAGCTATGCATATCTTCATAGGCCATAATAGTTTCTTCCTCTGAGTTACTAGATGTGTTAGAGTAAATTGATGAATACTTTGTTGGGTTACACTTCCCATTGAGGATATAACACTTCTTCCACTCCCTAGGACACATCCTGACCTTAGGTTTACTTATAGTGTATGGTCCTACTATTTCCTTAGAGTTAATTGTTAGGACTTAGAAGGGGTGTGTTCAATTTTTGTGTAGAACATTTCTAAAAACTCCCAGTTTCAAGTCCCTCCTAGATTGTTTCTATTTTCCATGTTACATGATACTTGTGATTCTAGAAATACATGATACCAAGTTTGGATGATATGATACTTGGCCTAAGAGCCATATACAATACTTGGACAACTCACAATACTTGACATTTTCTCCTCAACGATACACAGTATAGGGTATAACACGATGCACAATGTCACAATACATGATACTTAGAAAGTATTGGTGACACATGATAATAGCAAGTACATGACACACAATACTTGAGTTTATAGATGATACATGATACTTGACTCCTCACGATACATGATACATGATACACATCTAGAGATTGATAAAACATGATACTTGATGTATCGATGATACATGATACTTGGAGTGATGATACACAACTAGGCCACACATGATACTTGCGTATTGTGATACATGCTTGGAGTAAGGTGTCTGCAATACACAATATGTGCCCACTATCATGACACATGGGAACTTGGTATCATGATACCAAACTCAACGGGTCACGATACTTGGACTTTTTGTAGTTCAAATTAAAAACATTTTCGTGGAGTGTATTATTGTGCTCTCCTTGTCACCCTATGTGATTGTCGCTAGAAAAGTCTTCCAAAATCTCCCTAGATAAGCCTCATGATACTCAATAGGTGTTGTATTACCCCGTGTGAGTGTACAATCAACAATTTGGTTTGTTTACAATGGAGAGCTCATGTCATAGAGTAGTCTTCTTAGTTTTTAGCACTTGAACCCAATTGTACACCAAGTTCTCTATGATACACCAAATGTGATACCGGTCATTTGTGAGCTCCATGATACTCGCACAAACAAGTGAAGTGAAATGTGGTGATTTTTGGTTCTTAGTCTTTAGCTAAGATTAGAGACTGGAGAGAAGTTTTTAATGATTTTTTGACGTGATTAATTTACTCTACTTTGTTACTCTCTTACCTACTTCTAATGCTAATTCTTCACTCTAGACCTAATCCTAAAAACTTGTCACATAGAGGAGTGTATGAAGTAACAAGTACAAGGGAAGTTTTGACTTTCCAAGTTATTGAAATCACTTATTCACGCCCACTACCTTCAAAACTATGCTTTAACCATCACATAGCCACCTTGGTTGAGGTTGTTCCTCGGCCATAACACAAAAATGTGTGTACCTAAGCCCACAATGTCTTAGGGACTTGCAACAAAGGATACTATATCTCTATCATCAAGCAAGTGCATATACTGGTGGAATTGATACATTCCTTAAATTATCTATCCATGAATTAAATCCCATCAAGTGTCTTGTTAGCAACTAGTGTGAATGAACACTTTATTTGTAAAAATGTATTTCTTATGTAATGGGAAAATGGGATTTTATGGAGATCGCTAGAGTTTATGGAGTGTGTGAATACAATGATTTATTGTACACTCCAAAATATGCAACAATGTGAAGATTATGAAGAAGTCCAGCGACTTGCATTATAGTATGTGTTACAAAGATGAGATTTTGGAGGACAAAGATATGTGGAGCATGAAAGTCGAACAGAAAACTATCAAATGCTAAGTGAAGTTCTATATGTGAGAATACGATGTATCTCAGTGCCATACATTCTTATTAATCAAAGATTTATTCTCTTTTGCCATATTCTTATTCTATCGAAAGTGTGTTGGTATATCCAAATGTTGTTTCTTTGAAGGCTATAATACCAAAAATAATAAGGAATAGAAACGCATGCTTATGAGTATTTTTATATTCATAAATCCCCCTTCCCAATCCCATTATCTTGGATATTCTGGAGTTGTATTACTTAAGTACATTATCCACCCAAACATAAAGTACACTACACAATGGGATGGGGCCGGTAATAGTTTACGGTACATAGTGGTTGTTGGTGCAAATGAGTCCAAGCCTACATACTTGGACAATTAGCATTTATCTCATATAGTCACATATGACTACTCCCTTATAAAAGTCGATTTACTTTTATCCTTGCAAAAGTGCATATGTTGATTGCACTACTCTCATGTGGAGTTAGGAGGAATCAAATATCAAATTACTTGGTAGTTGATTGATGAGAACGTAAGTACTATAGAATAGGATTCACCTTATAGTGAGAGCTTGATTTTGAATTAAAAAATGGCTCCAACTCAAAACTATAAAAGGTGACTCAAATCTCGCGTGTATAGAGCTCAATTTTTGAGATCATTTTGAGAGGGATTTGTGTGATTAGTGAGCTCCTATAGCCACATCACTACCCTCTCATTTTGAAATTATACATTGCCAATGTCATTTTACTTCTATGTGATTTAATACATATACATTGATCACATCTCTACTTCTCTTCTTTGCCATGATCATCTCACAACAATGAACCTCTCAATGCATACTTGGTCCATTGATGTGATTCAAAGTGGTATAGACTCAACATAATGTCTATTTCATAGCTACAAAGTTTCATTCTCATTTCTTTTTGCAATCTCGAGAAATCTTTGTATTTTTGCTCACAGGTCTGCATACTATAGGAACCCAAAAATGTCGGGCTAGTCTTCCAACTTGCATTTTACTGAACATGTGTAGAGAACAAAATAGCAAGTCTTAGCTCATAGTTGAACTTTCTACTCATCTGTTTTTATCCATTGATTAGAGGTTCGTGCTCCAAAGCACATAGGTGATTTTTTGGAAGCTGAAAGGGTCTACAATACTCTCCACAAATTGTTCTTGGCTGGTGTGAAGCAGGATTTTGCAGCACCAATTCATCTATAGAATATATCCACCATCTCCTCCAATAGTGGTATCAGATCAAGAACAAGCAAAATGGGAGTTGTATTTCCATCATTCATTTACAAACAAGATAGTAGCAATTATCTAGCATGGTTCCTAGGGATGCAAACTTATCTCCTAGGAAGAAGCTTATATGCATACATCTCTAGAGATGAGGAAATGCCACTATTTAGAAGCAAACATCAACCTATAAGAGAAGAGCAAGAAAGGCTAACTACATGGTGTGCAAAGGATGCTCTATCCAGGTTTTATACATTTAACTCAATATTTTATTTTTTATTATCTCACATTAGGAATTGCAAGACCTCCCAAGAGACTTGGGAAGTAATTGCTTCATACTTCTCATCAAATACAAGGGCTAGGAAAAACTAACTTTGGATGGAGTTCACAACCTTGAAAAAGCAACCAAAGCAAGGTTTAGCTGACTATGTCACCAAGATGAAGGATACAACTGTGCAACTTGGGAGCATTGGAGAAGAGATAGAAGAGGAGCAGATAGTAAGGCAGATCATAAATGGCATCAAGGCTGATGATAAGTGGGAGTCCTTCACTACAACAATGGACCTATATACGACATGTATATGCCTAACCTCAACACATTGATGGGGCAATTGTTCACACGTGAAAGAAACCTCAACAAGAATGGAGACAACTCTAGAGGTAATCAATCTTTTACCCTTTACACAGATATAAATAAGGGTAAAGATAAAGGAAAAGGTAAAAAGAATGAACAAGAGGCAAGTACCTCTGAAAAGAACTTCACAGGTAGAGGAAGAGGTACTAGACAAAGGGGCAGAGGAGGAAAGCAAGGCCAAGGGAGATCATATAACTCTTCACCTTGCAATATTTGTGGCTTGATAAATCATACCACAAAAGATTGTTTTAAGAACACAAGGAATCAGAGAGGAAGAGGCTTTCATAGAGAAAGCTATGGACAATCTAGAGGCAGGTTTAACAATGGAGGAAGCAATTACCATCACAACTACAATCGAGGGTACAACAACTATCAAGGAGGCTATAGAGGTAGAAGAGAATGAGAGAATCTATACAAGAAGAAATTGAAGCACTTCAAGAGAACACCACTTGTGATTTGGCTCCCAACAAACCAAGCATGAAGGTAATAGGGTCCGGGTGGATTAACAAAGTATAGAAAAATTTAGATGGCTCAATCAACAGGTATAAAGTGAGGCTAGTAGCAAAAGGTTTTGCTCAAACCCATGGAGTGGATTATGAGGAGACCTTCTCACTTGTGGTTAAGATGCCAACAAGTAGGGTTTAGTAAGTATTTCTGCTTCAAATAATTGGAATTTGTATCACTTAGATGTTAAAAATGCATTCCCTAATGGATGGATCTCAGAAGAAGTCAACATGGCTCAACCATTAGGGTATCAAGACAAAGACAAACCAAATTATGTATGCAAACTAAGGAAAGCACTCTATTGTTTAAAGCAAGCTCTTAGGGCTTGGAACCATGGACTTGTCACATATTTGCAGGATCAAGGATTTGTTGCTAGCAAAGCAGATTCGTCTTTATTCATAAAAAAGACTAACTCAGAAGTTATTTATCTATGTGTTTATGTGGATGACATTATCATTACAAGGAATGATGCTAATGGCATCAAGCAAATCAAATCTCAGATGATGAAAGATTTAAAATAAATGACCTTGTTTTGTTAACATACTTTCTCGGATTAGAACTTGTATATTCAGGTTATAGAGTCTTTATCACTTAGAGGAAGTACACTCATGATATGCTGGTTAAATTCAAGATAAACAACACTAAAGTTGTAGGTACACCCATGGAACTCAACCACAAACTTAGTTCTCATGAGGGAGGACTCCTTGAAGATATTACAAGTTAATAAAGGCTTGTTGGGAGTCTCAATTATGCGACCCTAACAAGAGTGTACATATGTTGTGGAGTAAGTACATTAAGCCAATTTATGCATACACCAAGAAAACCTCACATGGAAGATGCCAAGAGAATCTCAAAGTATTTAAAGGCTACTATAAATGAAGGACTATTTTATCCATTCACATCTGACTTGGATATCAAGATTTATTTTGATGCAGATTGGGCTACCTCAAAAGATGATATGAGGAACACTTCTAGCTATTTATCTTTTGCAGGTTCAAAGCCAATATCATGGTCATCAAAAAACAACCAATTGTGGCATTGTCATCAATAGAAGGAGAATATAGAGGCTTATCAAATGCAACATAAGAGGCTATGTGGCTCAAGCTACTTTACACAAATTTGGGATTAGATTCTTATACTCCAATGATCTTTGGAGATAACACTAGCTCATTTCATTTGGTTGCTAATCCTATATACCATGCAAGGACTAACCACATTGAAGTGCACTATCATTATGTAAGAGAAAAGCTACTTAGAAAGGATATCCAATTGTCCTATGTGTCTACAAATATGCAATGTGCAAATATGCTAACAAAATCTTTGGACAGAACTAAGATGAATAGGTTCAAGATGATGATTGGATTGCAAGAAATCAAAGAGAACTAAAGATCAAGCACGTTTGGCTTGACGCGGAGCTATTGGTGCAAACGAGTCCAATCATACATACTTACTCAATTAGCATTTATTCATATAGTCACATATGACTACTCCCTTGTAAAAGTCAATTTACTTTTATCCTTGTAAAAGTGCATATGTTGATTGCACTACTCGCACGTGGAGTTAAAAGGAATCAAATCTTAAATTACTTGGTACTTGATTGACAAGAAAGTAATTCCTATAGTTTAGGTTTCACTTTATGGTGAGAGCTTGAATTTGAATTCAAAACATGGCTCCAAATCAAAACTATAAAAAGTGAGTCAAAATCTTGCATGTATAGAGCTTGATTTTCGAGATCATTTTGAGAGGCATTTGTGTGATTAATGAGCTCATTCTATAGCCACTTCACTACCCTCACATTGTGCATTTATAGATTGCCAATGTCACTTATATTTCTATGTGATTTAATACATATACATTGATCACATCTCTACTTCTCTTCTTTGCCATGATCATCTCAAAACAATGATTTTCTCAGAGCTTGTTCTCAGTACATACTTGGTCAATTGATGTGATTAAAAGTGGTGTAGATTCAAAATATGTACTTTTCATAGCTATAAAGGTTCATTGTCATTGCCTTTCTCAATCTTGAGAAATCTTCATATTTTTGCTCATTGGTCTGCATACTATAGCAGCCTGAAAATGTTCGGCTAGTCTTCCAACTTGCTAAGCATCATTCTCAATGTACATTTGATTATTTTTATTGAAATAACTCATGATTGGTATCTATCTAAGTTAATTAGATACTCCCAAAAGGAATTTAATCGATTACTAGTAGGTTGAGAGCACTATTCATTTTACTAAAGATATGTACATACCCAAATAGCAAGTCCTAGCTCATAGTTGAACTTTCTACTCATCTGTTTTGATCCATTGATTAGAGGATCATGCTCCAAAGCACATAGATTATTATTTGTGATTTTTTGGAAGATCCAAAGGTTTGCTATACTCTCCACAACTTGTTCTTGGCTAGTGTGAAGCACAATTTTCTAGCATCACTTTATCTTTGGAATCAACACCATCTCCTCCAACAATGGCTTGAAGCCATTGCACAACAATAAGGAGTACTTGAAGAAGACCTATCATTAGGAGTATTTAGAAAAATTTGTTCAATAGACCCTAGCAACATTAAAACTTGAAGATATCTCCCTCGAGGATGCAGCTAACATTCCAGAGGAAGTGTTGTTATTGGGTGGAAACTGGAGTTTTATATTTAAGGGTTTTGAAGGACTAGATTTTTGAGTGGAAGGATGGCAAGCTAGCCAAAGTCTTGTGGCAATGGGAATCCAATAGAACTGACCAATAGAGCCAACAACAAGAAGAAATCTACCTTGCAAAACTAGGCCAAAGTGGCAAAAGTGAACCCTTGCCACAGTTGGAGTTAGCACTAGTTCCTTCAGCTCAATTCAGTACCTCATAGAAGTTTGAAAACCCAATGGTGCATAGAAATCAATTATCAGGGTTGAGTTATATTGAGTTTTATGGAAGAGTGAACGAAGACCCAAATGTGCACATACACACATTTGAAAATCAATGTATCTATAAACATCATAATTTACAAGATGATAAGCATAAGTTTCAGGTATTCCAAGCTATGATGGTGGGCGATGTAGTGAAATGGCTTATCGAGTACCCTTCAGATTACTTTTCAACCTATGATGAGTTAAAAGAGGCATTCTAATAGGGATTCCGACCCACCAAGAGCCTTGCAGAGCTCTATGCTACACTCTAGTATATGATGTAGAAAGGAACAATAGAACAATACGCATCATATTTCATATCCAAAATGTAGGAGTTTCCAATGGACAAATGTCCTTCCAAAGAAATGTTATAGGAATTCTTTGTTAATGGACTTCAACCAGCTATAAAAGAAAAGATCTACTTGTACACACTAGATCAAACTTATACACTTAATCAGATAATCGATCTAGTGACAAGGATGGAGCAAAAAATATAGTTGGCTAATTTGGACTCCGAGAAGACTAATCCAATGATGAAGAAAAGTATGACTATAGTGCAGTGATTCTATTGTTTGTGATGCAAGAATATGGGCCATATCATGGCCGACTGTGCATTGAATCAGGTATTTTGTCTAATCTGTAATAAGACTAATCATAGTCTGGAGCTGCCTTAATGTGAAGAACACACTAGGCTACTGTACAAGTGGATATTCCTTTGTGAAACGGAAATCCAATGGGATATAAGCCACAAGCCTCCTCTAGAAAATGGTAGGATAGCCAAGGTATCATATTATCAGGACCATTGTAGTATTCGGGTCCATAGCTATTTCTGAAACAGTGGCAAGGTTTTCGGTAAAATTTGCAAGAATTCGGTAGAGGTCAAAGGTTTTGACAACCCGGGCTAGGTACTTGAGGGAATTTACCGATCTAGTGCCAAGTTTTCTTGTAATATGGGAACAAGAGATAGGAATGTGAAGAGGCCAAGGAATACGATGAGCGGAAATAGGAAGCTAAGCTTAAAGGACTTATGGCCAATGTGATGACATTAGAGTATTTAGAACCTTCAACATCAGTGGTCACTAAGTCACAAAAAAGAATATCAACAAAAATAGAAATTATATTATCCAACACCAGCAAAGTAGAAGCAACAATAAAAAAAAAAATAGTACAATGGGCTATATAGTATCCACTACATTATGTAGATCCTCAAGTACTTCCAGTGGAACCATTCAGGGAAGATCAACATAGTAAATTAGGTAAGAGAACTGCTAAACCTACTCCAAAGATAAAGGAAATAGGAAATGACATAGAGAATTTCAGGCCTCCAATCGAATAAGCAGTTTTAGAAGTGTTGCAGGCAAGGACAACTAATCAAGAGACTACCATTAGGATTCAGAGCTAGAAGTTTTGGATAGAACAAAAGCAAGGGGATTCAGACCCCAAAGCATTGGCAGATGGAACATTTTGCAGGTTCTTGCACGATTCACATATTAAACTGTCATTAGGGGCTTTATTGGAGCTCGTTTGAGCCTTCCAAAAGTAGTTATTGCAGCAACTATAGGAAAGTTATTTGCCATCTCTAAGTCAGAAAGCTTCAATCTCAATGGTAAAAGATGTCCTTCATAGAATAGTAGACTATGTAGTTCCTACAATTATAGTCAAATATAAAAATAAAGACATCCTCAAGGCTTTGATTGATGGCGGGTCTAGTATTAACATTGACTCTACCACCACATGTAAACAAATGGGCTGAAATAGAATAGAACCAGCTCCATTCTTTGTCCAGATGGCGGATCATTCGTGAGTGTAGCCATTGCAGTTGATTAAAGACATCCCCATCCACATTTCTCAAGTACTATTCAATATTACATTTGTTGTGCTAGAGCTTAAAGGGTAGAATTTGGATTATAATTTTCTGTTGGGATGGCTTTGGTTATGAAATGCTAAAGTTAGACAGAATTGGGACGAAAAGACTATCATGTTCATGAAAGGACATGCAAAATTTTCCATCCCATTAGAAGAAGAGCTATACTACCTCCCCGAGCATAAGTCCGTATTAGAAGAGTGTCTGAATATGTTGGATGGGCTCAAGGAAGATGAAGAGCAACAGTTTTGGGAAGTGAATAGAGATCTATTATCTTTTAGGGTTTTGGACGTCATTAGCCTAGGTTGGGATGGCATGGCAGCCATTATCTGCATAAAACCTATGGAATTAGAAGAAGAGGATATTGTAGACCTAGTGATGAAAGATCCCATGGATACTGGGAAAATTTGGGTTGAAGAGGATTCTTTCAAAGTAGTGAATCTCAATAGTGAGAAAAACCCAAAGACTCTCCGAATATGTTTGGAGCTTGCTCAGAAATTCTGGATGGCATTGATAGCTCTCCTACAACAATACAAATATTTTTTTGCATGGACATACACTGATATGAAAGGTCTTGATCCAAAGTTCTATCATCACCGCATTTTTCTTAAGCTAGATGCTACTCCAATCATGCAGTAGTGATGTAGGATGAACCCTAACTTTGTGGAGCAGGTGAAGCATGAGCTAGATAGATTAATCAAAGTGGGATATATTGTACCTATTGAGAACCTGGCATGGGTCTCTCCCATCATTATCATCCTGAAAAAAATAAGCAATTATGGATCTGTGTAGATTATAGAAATTTGAATGTGGCAACCATACCAGATCCTGTTCCACTACGGTTCTTGGACAGCATGCTTGATGTGGTAGCAGGTCAGGAAATGTATTTGTTCCTCGATGGTTTTAGTGGGTACAACCAAGTTCTAATGGTTGAAGCAGATATTGTTGGAACATCAAGCTTACACTATGCTTGAGGTGGATTTGATCTACATAAAGAACTATTGCTTGGATTACGGCAAAAGAATATCCGTTGGAGAGTTCTTTTACCTATGATCATTTATAGTATTTTTTTTGAGATATTTTTTATGGTTCTTTTACCCTTGTAAAAGATTTTATCTTTACATATCCTCTTGATATAGGGGATTTCTAACATTAAGGATAGCTTGTACTTTTGGAGATTAACACTCTGCATCATCCACTTTCACTAAACACCTAATATGTCTAGGCCAAATAGTTGAAAAGGCGTACAAGTTAGGTTCACCCAACATGGAGCTTTTGTGGAAGATCCATGTCAAGGCTTCAAGAAGATAGATAGAGGTGAGAAGCATGGTAGGCTCTTTACTTTTGAAGTAGGAGAAATGAGGAACATAGCTCTATTCAACTTTGGGTCTCAAACCCTAAGTGAGCTTGAAGTGTGGCACAAGAGACTTGCTCATGTGAATGAAAGAACTTTGAAGGATATGTGTAGAGATTAAAGTGTTCTAGGACTGTCGAACATATCAAATCAACACATGATCAAGAGTGTAATGCATGTTAGATTGGGAAGGCACAAAGACAACCATTCAACCACAAAGGCTACATCCACAAAAATGTATTGGACTTAGTACATACAGATGTATGGGGACCAATTCAAGAACCTTCATTGGCAGGATCAAGGTATTATGTCTCATTTATTAACGACCATAGTAGATGGATTATAGGGAAAGATGGATGGACGCCTCAAGAAATGAGTTGGTACTACTAATCCCTACTTTGTACCTACCCTCTTTCACTTCATAGTTGTGTTGTAGCCCTCTTAGCTTGCTAATGACACTAAATAAGTGCCTATGTACTTTGGAGATCATGATTCAAACAATTAGATCAAAAGAGATAACTTTGCAACTAGCTTGTGACTAAAAACTTGCTACTTTGGTCTTGACACTTGCTAAATATTTTGCTCATTTCTTTTAGTACAGTAGCAAGTAGGAAAATTCCTTTGGGTGAATCAAATTAGCTTAGAGAGCTAATGATTCCAAGTGAAATCACTTAAAATGAATGACTATACACAAAGCAATCAATTTAGCAACTGAATCCTTACCCCCGACTTTTGATCAGATGTGCAGAGAATTACAAGTGACCACTTCAACATGGATTTCTCCCAATTGGCTGTATCAAATTACTTAAAATTTTTGTAGCTTGTAGTAGACAGTGAGTGGTTCCAATAAGCTATAGAGTATTGAAAATGATTGAGAGATCACTGAGATATGAGCATTACAAGTACACTGTACTGAGTGAACATAGCAGACAAATCAAGAGAGATACTTAATGATGTATATGTATTATGGAAAATGATTTTACGAAATCATTGGCAAATAAATTATGCCAAATGATAGTGAGGTGAGTGATCAATGAAGTGTGCTACTCAAACTCTACTAATGATCACTAAATGGCTCTCTCATGGAGTGTGTATGGCCATGAGATTTCTCGTTACTTTTGTAGGTGCTTTCTTCAATTTTGAATTTGAATTCAAACTTGTCTCTCAATAAAAAAATGATCTCCTTAATCTTGGAGATATTCTCTCTAAGTAAAGTCGTGACTTCCATTCTATCTCACTCCACGAGTTTAGTGGATTTACAAGATTCTTCCAAGTCAAGTGAGTTTTACAATAGTTAATGCTAAAAGATATAAGCAAGGGGTCATGTGGTCCTTCAAATGTTTGCACATAGCTTCTTCAATGCCTAGCCAAGTGTGAAGTCTTGGCATTTGCACCAACAGCTCCCTCATCAATCCAAACATCCTAGCTTGGTCTTATCAATCCTCTTGAATGTCCTGCAATCCAATCATAGCTTTAAACCTCCAAAGTTTAGTACCATCAAGTGCTTTGTTCAATAAATCTACATGTTGCATGTGTGTGGATACATATGCAAGTTGAATCTCCTTGCTCAATAGTTTCTCTCTCACATAGTGATAGTGAACTTCTATATGCTTTGTTTTTTCATGATAGATAGGATTTGATGCAAGATGTAAAGGAACTTGTATTGTCACCAAAGATCATAGGGGAGTGAGTGTGAAGTCCCAAATCTGAGTAGAGCAATCTAATCCATATGTCTTTTTGAGTAGCATTGGCTAATCCTCTCTATTCAACCTCTGTTGAAGATAAGGCAATAGTAGGTTCCTTCTTGGAAGACCATGGAATGGGCTTATCACCTACAAAAGAAAGATAGCTAGAAGTACTTTTCTTATCATCCTTAGAACCTACCCATTTTGAATCTGAGTATAGCTTGATGTCTAAATCTAATGTGTATGGAAAGTATAAACCTTGATTTTGAGTACCTTTGAGATACTTCAAAATCCTTTTGGTAGCTTCCAAGTGAGGTGTTCTAGGTTTGTACATGAATTGAATTAAGAAACATACTCCATAAGCAATATCAATCCTTGTCAAGGTTGCATAGTTTAGACTTCCAACTATGCTTTGATATCGTGCAATCTCTTCAAGAAAATCACCTTCATGAGCACTTAAGTTTTGGTTTACCTCCATAGGAGGGCTAGATATCTTGGCATTCTCCAATTGGAACTTCTTCAACATGTCATGCACATAGTTTCTTTGAGTAATATAAATTCCAAAATTTGTGTAGACCAACTCATGTCCAAGAAAATGCTTGAGTAATCCTAGATCATTGGTTTTGGACTCCTACATCATTAGGTTCTTGATTTGTTTGATGCCATTGGCATCACTACTTGTAAGTATGATATCGTCAATATACACACATAGGTATGTCACCTTTGAGTTACTTCTCTTGACAAATAGAGAAGTATTTGCTTTGCTCATAATGAATCATTGATCTTGAAGATAGGTAGTTAACCTATGGCTCCATGCCCTAGGTGCCTGCTTCGATCCATAAAGAGCTTTGTTCAATTTGCACACATAATTTACCTTGCTTGGGTCTTCATAACTAGGAGGTTGAGCCATCTATACCTCCTATAAAATCTAGCCATTTAGAAAAACATTTTTCACATCCAATTGGTACATATTCCAATTTCTTGATGCAGTCGCACTTATCAATACCCTGATGGTTGGCATTTTTTCCATTGGTGAAAAAGTCTCTTCATAATCAGAACCTTGGGTTTCTACAAAACCCTTAGCCACAAGTCTATTTTTATACCTATTTTTATGGATCCATATGAATTTCTCTTGATTTTGTAAATCCATCTTGAATCAATTACCTTCATTGATGCCTTCTTTGGTACTAGCTTGTTGGTGCAAGACAATCAACAATTGAAGATCTTTAAGTCCGCAGAGACGTCAGCAAAAATTTCCTTAAAAAAGGTCACCGGAAGGCACCGGAACAGTACCGGAAGGTCACTGGAACAGTACCGGAAGGTCACAGTAAAGTCACCGGAATGTTACCGGAAATGATTGTTTCTACAGTTTTCAGTTCATGAAGAGTTGAAAGATAAAAGGAGGAAGAAAAGAACAAAGTTTGAAGCTTGGAAGAAGAACCGGAAAAATTGTATACATATGTACAGTAGTATAGTCCGCGTTATAAGCTTGTACAGATATATCTATAAATACCTGGAAAATGTCGAGGCGCATAGTAGAGGAGAGTAGAGTAGAGTAGAGAAGATGAGAGATGAATAGGAGAAAGAATGAGAGGCATAGAGACATAGAATGAGAGAATGAGAAGTTAGATGTCATTAGACATATGTAAAGTTAGTTGAGTTTCCTCTCATCACTCAACTGTAACTTTCTGAGTAATCGAAGAAATATTGCGCCGAAATTTCTGTGTGTTTTCATCTGTGATAGATGATTTGTGAAATCCTATTGAGGATATCTAAGTCTATAGTTAATCAATCTATAGCTTAAGTTTCAGAGTTTGATTGTAAACAGAAACTGAGAATTGTCAGTAGGAACATTCATATGTGTTGAGTGTTCAAAGTTTATTGAAACAGGCGTATTTTCGGTGATCAATGTTTTGATCATTTCTCAGTGCATACTTTAAAGTTTTGCATGAGTGAGAGCTTAATCTTTAAGTTAGAAGATAAGCTACTCGTAACCAGAAGCATTTGCTTAAACGGATTCTATTCAAGGAGAACTAAGTTTTAGAAGTTACAGGTGTGAAGTCGACTGTTCAGAGTAACAGTTTCAGACAAAAGTAACCTGTGAAGATTAATTTGAAGAAATTGTGCAGCAGATTTTTCCGTTGTGAAGTTTTTGACTTACTCTTGGTATAGAGGTGCTCTAATCTCAAGAGTAGGTTATTCTTTTGGAGATTAACACTCTCCATCAGTGGTATCAGAGCAGGAGATATCAAAAATAGTGGTATCAAAGCAGGAGACATCAAAATCAAAGAAAGGAGGTTCCTGACTGCTGCGGTTACAAAGAATTCAACAACCGAAGAACTAAAAGGTGAAAGCTTGAAGGCGAAACCTGAGGAAGAGATCATACGATATCAAGAAAGACAAACGGAGTCTCAGTTGAAGCAAAGGTACATATATTGCTCATAAAGATTGAAGATTTCAATACACAGGAAGACACAAGATGGGAGATTCTCTACAGATAGAGAAACTGGATAGGGAAAACTATCCTGCGTGGTCAATGAGGATGGAAGCTCATCTTATGAGCAAAGATTTGATAGCTTATATCACAGGAGAAGAAGAAAAGCCACAGTTCAGAGATCCTAGTGTTCCGACTAGGGAAGAGTTAGCAGATTTGAAAAGCTGGATGAAGAAAGATGCTCAAGCTAGAAGCATTATCTATATGGCAGTAAATGATTACTTGTTACCTCATATTCGAGGTCTTGAAAGTGCAACGGACATTTGGAATGCATTGGAGGAGCATTTCCAGAATACTACTAAGTCAAGAAAGGCATCCTTATGGGCAGAGTTTACAACCTTCAAGAAGAAGGCTTCTCAGTCCGTTTCAGATTATGTGACAAGAATGAAAGACATTGCAGATGCATTAGGAGCTGTTGATGAAGATATCGAAGAGGATAAATTGGTAAGGCAAATTCTTACAGGCTTAAGAGGTGATGACAAATGGAAGCCGTTTATTTTGTCTACGGAATTATCGCTTGACCATTTCACTCCTAATTTAAATCAGTTGTTAGGTCATATGCTAACATTTGAGAATGATGTTAAAGGAGATGGTGACAAGAGTGCAGGTCATGCAATGTACTCGAAAGATAAAAAGAAAAATAGCAAAGGAAAGCAACAAGCAAATGAAGATGAAGGAACAACTAGCCAAGCCAACTTCCTAAGAGGAAGAGGAGGTGGCAAAGGTAGAAGAAGAGATAGAAACAACAAAGATGGAGGCAAAGCTTGCTGGATTTGTGGTAAGACAAATCATTTAGCTAATGATTGTTGGCACAATACTCAAAGTAATAATGGATATAGTCAAAGTTACAATGCAAGAGGAAGAGGTGGCAGAAATCAAAGAGGAAATTTCAGAGGCAGAGGTGGTAGGAGTTACTTTGGAAGAAATGCAGGTAGAGGATTCCAAAGTCAACAATATAATAATACCTACTACAATTATGCTTCAGAACAGAAGGAGGATTCAACATTGATATTGAATGCTACTTGTGAAAGTCAGAGTGAAGATCAAAGAGTCTTCTACATTGACTCAGGGTGTAGCAATCACCTGAGTGGAAACATATCATTGATGACTGATTTGGAGAATAAAGTTTCTAATCATGTTGTTCAAACAGGTGACAACACAAAGCATAAAGTGAAATCGATTGGATCAGTGAAAGCCAAAGATGGCAGTACCTTATTGGGTAAGGTTCTGTATGTTCCTACAATTCCTAAGAATTTGATAAGTGTAGGACAAATTGTTGAAAAGGGATATGAAGTAAGATTCACTAATGAAGGAGTATACGTGGAAGATCCCAGTCGGGGATATAAACAGATTGTTTCAGGAAAAAAAGAAGGAAGACTGTTTACACTGAAGATTCAAGGTAACATTGGTCAGGCCATGTTTACATATGAAGGACAGAAAATTTCTGAGTTAGATCTTTGGCACAAAAGGCTTGGACATTTCAATGAAAGAGGTATTAAAGATATGATTAACAATGGTTCAGTGCTTGGATTGCCTAATGTTGCAGGTCAACATATGACATACAAATGTGAGGCATGTCAATTTGGTAAGGCTCATAAGAAGTCTTATTTCAAGCAGGGTTTTATGCACTCAGAAAAGCTTGAGTTGGTACACACAGATGTGTGGGGACCATCAAAGGATTTCAGTATAAATGGATCAAGATATTATGTGATTTATGTTGATGATGCTACCAGATGGATCACTATCTATGTGATCAAGGATAAGTCAGAAGTTTTCAATACATTCAAACATTATCATGCGTATGCAGAAAGAACTACAGGTCATAAACTGAAGAGACTAAGATCAGATGGAGGGGGAGAGTATTTCTCCAACGAATTCAGTGATTACTTATGGAATGCAGGTATAAAAAGGGAAGTTACTTGCAGGTACTCTCCTCAACAAAATGGTGTAGCAGAAAGAAGGAATAGGACTCTTGTTGAGTTTGCAAGATCCATGATGAATGAGAAAAATTGCCCTAATTATTTGTGGGCTGAAGCTGTAAACACAGCTACTTATTTGGTCAATAGGTTACCATGCAAAGCCTTGCAAGGTATGACACCATATGAAGCTTGGTGGGGTAAAAGACCTACCCTGGATCATTGCAGAGTATTTGGATGTGTGGCATATGCATATGTGCCATCACAATTAAGACACAAATTGGAACCTAAAGCTGAAAAATATGTTTTCATTGGTTATGATGACAGACAGATGGGATACAGGTTGTGGAATCCATCCACAAAACATTTTCTGGTCTCGAAAGATGTTACGTTTGATGAGAAAAGTTCTTGGTATGCAGGAACAGTTAATAACAATACAGGTGATGAAGAAGAAGTGAGTCAAAAGAAAGGTAAATCAAAAGTTCAAATAATTGATGAAGAAGAAAATTATGAAGTGCAGGAAGAAGTTGAAGAAAGGCCAAGATTTGATCCTGAGTGTGAAGAACCAGAATCCTCAAGGACTGGAGAACTCAGAAGGTCATCAAGAAATAGATGGCAACCTACAAGGTACAGTTATGATACTTCATTTTTGGCTACGAAAGATTATGCTTACATAGTGAAAGCAGATGAAGACCCTTCTACATATGAAGAGGCAAAAGGTAAGGAAAAATGGGAAAAAGCTATGCAAGAAGAACATGATGCATTGGTGGAAAATCAAACATGGGATTTAGTTCCTAAACCAAATAGCCAGAAGATTATTGGATGCAAGTGGGTCTACAAGACCAAAAGATTTGCAGATGGAAGTGTGTCTAGATACAAAGCTAGACTTGTTGTCAAAGGGTTTGCTCAGACTTATGGAGTTGATTATGATGAGACTTATAGTCCAGTAGCAAAGATGACAACTATCAGAACGCTCATAGCTGTTGCTGCGAGTAAAGGTTGGAAGTTATGTCAGTTAGATGTGAAAAATGCTTTTCTGAATGGTTATATTTCAGATGATGTGTTCATGGAGCAACCTCAAGGGTTCAGAGATAAAAGGTATCCAGATTATGTGTGCAAGCTCAAGAGAGCTTTGTATGGCTTGAAGCAAGCGCCAAGAGCGTGGAATTATAGACTTGTAAAGTTCTTGAAAGAACTTGGTTTTCAGGTGTCTGAAGCAGATAGTAGTCTGCTTATAAAAGCAAGTGATAATGGTTTCATATACATGTGCATATATGTTGATGATATAATTCTTACAGGAACAGATGAGTCAGGTATACAAAGACTCAAGAAGCAAATGGAAAAGGAGTTCAAGATAAGTGACTTGGGAGACTTGTCTTACTTCTTGGGTATGGAGATCACATATACTCAGCATGGAGTATTCGTGACCCAAGAAAGATATTTGAAGAACTTGTTAATCAAGTTTAAAATGAATGATTGCCGGATAGCACCTACTCCAATGGAGGTGAATCACAAACTGAGTAAGTTTGGAGGTGAAGAATTCAAGGATGTGAGACAATATCAGAGTTTGGTTGGTAGTCTTATCTATGCTACTTTAACCAGACCTGATTTATCATATGTAGTAGGAGTATTGTCTCAATTTATGCACTGTCCAAGGAAAGAACATTGGATTGCAGGACAAAGGGTGTTGAGGTACATTAAGGGTACACTCAAAGAAGGTTTGTATTATGGTTTTACATCAGATACAAATATCAAAATATACAGTGATGCAGATTGGGCAGGTAATCCAGATGACAGAAGGTCAACCTATGGATACATGTGTTATGTGGGAGATAAGCTAATCTCATGGTGTTCCAAGAAGCAACATACAGTTGCTTTGTCTTCTACCGAAGCTGAGTACAAAGGCATGGTTGAAGCCGCAAAGGAAGTGATTTGGCTAAAGACTTTAATGAAGAATTTTGACACTATACAGAGGACTCCAATTATATTTGGAGATAACATGAGTTCATTATATTTAGCTGCTAATCCTGTTTTTCATGCCAGGACTAAACACATTGAGATTCAGTATCACTTTCTAAGAAAGAAGGTGATGGATAAAGAGATTGAAGTAATCCATACTTCAACGAAAGATCAGATAGCTGATATGCTTACAAAAAGTTTGGATGGACCTAAGTTACAAAGGTTTAAGGATATGGCAGGAATAAAGAAGACAGAGAAAACCTCAATTGATGATTGAGGGGGAGCTGTTGGTGCAAGACAATCAACAATTGAAGATCTTTAAGTCCGCAGAGACGTCAGCAAAAATTTCCTTAAAAAAGGTCACCGGAAGGCACCGGAACAGTACCGGAAGGTCACTGGAACAGTACCGGAAGGTCACAGTAAAGTCACCGGAATGTTACCGGAAATGATTGTTTCTACAGTTTTCAGTTCATGAAGAGTTGAAAGATAAAAGGAGGAAGAAAAGAACAAAGTTTGAAGCTTGGAAGAAGAACCGGAAAAATTGTACACATATGTACAGTAGTATAGTCCGCGTTATAAGCTTGTACAAATATATCTATAAATACCTGGAAAATGTCGAGGCGCATAGTAGAGGAGAGTAGAGTAGAGTAGAGAAGATGAGAGATGAATAGGAGAAAGAATGAGAGGCATAGAGACATAGAATGAGAGAATGAGAAGTTAGATGTCATTAGACATATGTAAAGTTAGTTGAGTTTCCTCTCATCACTCAACTGTAACTTTCTGAGTAATCGAAGAAATATTGCGCCGAAATTTCTGTGTGTTTTCATCTGTGATAGATGATTTGTGAAATCCTATTGAGGATATCTAAGTCTATAGTTAATCAATCTATAGCTTAAGTTTCAGAGTTTGATTGTAAACAGAAACTGAGAATTGTCAGTAGGAACATTCATATGTGTTGAGTGTTCAAAGTTTACTGAAATAGGCGTATTTTCGGTGATCAATGTTTTGATCATTTCTCAGTGCATACTTTAAAGTTTTGCATGAGTGAGAGCTTAATCTTTAAGTTAGAAGATAAGCTACTTGTAACCAGAAGCATTTGCTTAAACGGATTCTATTCAAGGAGAACTAAGTTTTAGAAGTTACAGGTGTGAAGTCGACTGTTCAGAGTAACAGTTTCAGACAAAAGTAACCTGTGAAGATTAATTTGAAGAAATTGTGCAGCAGATTTTTCCGTTGTGAAGTTTTTGACTTACTCTTGGTATAGAGGTGCTCTAATCTCAAGAGTAGGTTATTCTTTTGGAGATTAACACTCTCCATCATAGCTCCCAAGTATCATTCTTCTTGAGTGCTTCTATTTCTTCATGCATAGCTTCCTTCCTTGACCACTGAATGCTTGGTGTCATCACTTGTTCGCACTTGGTGCCTTCCCTTGGGGTTCTCAAGGTTAGAGAGAAGAGCTACATTGCCTGCCACATGGTTTGAACAACCTAAGTCAATATAGAAGAGGTGTTCATCATTCATACCTTGCTTTGAAGTCATGTTCATAATCAGAAGGGAATCCTCTTTATCCTCTCTGTAATTGTTGAAGTCTCCTTGGTAGTGGTTGTTGTAATTACTTTTGTAGTTGTTGTTGTAACCTTGAGTATGATTGAATTTTCCTCTTGATTGTGAGTAGCCACCTCTTTGATATCCTCTTCCTTTTATATTATTGTAGTTGTTATAGCACTCATCTGTAGTGTGATTAGATAGTCCACATATGCTGCATCAGGAAGAGGTGAAAGGTCTCCCCCTACCTTGCTTACCTCCTCTACCCCTTCCTCTTGATTTCCTACCTCTCCCTGCATAGTTAGCTTGAGAATTAGTACCTTCGTCCTCTACTTTCTTGCTTTTCCCTTTCTCTTTAGACTTTCCTTTATCTATGTATAGGGCAGAAGAGTTATTACCTCTTGATGGTTCTCCATTTTTGTTGAGCTTGGCATCATGTGTAAAGATTTGCCCCATGAGTATGGTAAGATCTGGAATCTACATATCCATGTACAAGTCCATGGCAATTGTGAAAGCTCCCCATTTGTCATCTACCTTGATGCCATTCATTACTTGCCTCACTATTTTCTCCTCTTCAATCTCCTCTCCTATGCTTTGCAATTGGTCAGCCACATATTTGACTTTGATCACATACTCTGAAACACTGCTTGGGTTGCTTCCTTTGAGTCGTAAACTCAATCCACAATTGATTCATTCTTGCTCTTGTATTAGAAGAAAAGTATGAAGACAATGTATCCCAAGTCTCTTGGGATGTTTTACAATTCCTAATGTGTGGAAGAAGGAAGTCAGAGATAGAGTTAAGTAAGTATGACCTTGCTAATGAATCTTTGGCACACCATGAGTTGAGTCTTTCAAGCTCCTCTCTTGTAGGTTGTCCTTTGCTTCTGAAAATGGGCATCTCCTCATCTCTTCATATGTATCCATAGAGCGTTCTTCCTTGTAAGTATGTCTTGATCCTCAAGGAACATGCTTGGTAACTATTCTTATCTAGTTTATCAATAAAAGAAGGGAAACCATCTCCCATTTTACCTCAATTTGCTCTGATACCACTGCTGGGAAAGATGGATGGACACCTCAAGAAATGAGTAGGTAGTGCTAATCCCTGCTTTGTACCTGCCCTCTTTCACTTTAGAGTTGTGTTGTAGGACCTCTTAGCTTGCTAATGACACTAAATAAGTGCCTATGTACTTTGGAGATGATGCTTCAAACAATAAGATCAAAACATATAACTTTGCAACTAGCTTGTGACTAAAAACTTGCTTTTTTTGTCTTGACACTTGTTGCATATTTTTCTCATTGCTTCCAATACAATAGCAATTAGGAACATTCATTTTGGGTGAATCAAACTAGCTTAGAGAGCTAATGATATGAAGTGAAATCACTTAAAATGATTGACTATACACAGAGCAATCAATTTAGCGAATGAACCTTACCCTCGACTTTTTAGGAGATGTGCAAAGAATTACTAGTGCCTACTTCGATGTTGATTTCTCCCAATTGGCTAAATCAAATTGCTTCAACTTTTGAAACCTTGTAGTAGACTTTGAACTGGTTCCAACAAGCTATAGATTATTGAAAATGATGGAGAGATAATTGCGATATGAGCATTACAAGTACACTATTCTAAGTGAACATAGTAGAGAAATCAATAGAGATACTTAATGATGTATATGTATTATGGAACATGCTTTTACAAAATCATTGGCAAAGAAATGATGCCAAATAATAGTGAGGTGAGTGAGAAATAAAGTGTGCTACTCAACCTCTACTAATGATCAATGAATGGATCTCTAAGGGAGTGTGTATGGACACGAGTTTTCTAATTACTTTTATAGGTGCTTTCTTCAAATTTGAATTTGAATTCAAATTTGGCTCTCACTAAAAAATAATCCCCTTAATCTTAGAGATATTCTCTCTTAGTAAAGTCATGACTTCCATTCTATCTAACTCCAAAATTTTAGTGGATTTACAAGATTCTTCCAAGTCAAATGACTTTTACAATAGTTAATGGTCAAAGATATAAGCAAGGGGTCATGTGGTCCTTCAAATGTTTGCACATAGCTTCTTCAATGCCTAGGCAAGTGTCAAGGCTTGGCATTTGCACCAACATACACTATTCTATACTTTATCAAGAGTAAGAATGAAGTGTTTGATTGCTTCAAAAAGTATCTCACAAATGTGGAGAATCATATAGGTAGATCACTCAAGAAGCTTAGATCTGATGGAAGGGGAGAATACTTCTCCAAAGAGTTTTATGAGTTCTTGCAGGATAAAGGTATCAAAAGGGAAGTTCCTACTAGGTACTCTCGTCAACTAAATGAAATTGTAGAGAGGAGAAACAAGACATTGGTTGGATCAGCCCGAACAATGCTTGAAGAGAAGAAGTTGCCTCATTATGTATGGGTAGAGGCTATTTCAACTGTTGTGTACCTTGTCAATAGTCTACCATCCAAATCACTTCAAGGTATGACTCCTTATCAAGCATGGCATGGAAGAAAACATAGTCTTGGACATTGCAAGGTGTTTGGTTGTTTAGATTATGTGCATGTACCATCACAAATAAGAGGTAAGCTAGATGAAAGGGCAACAAGGGCACTGTTTATTGGATATGATTCACCTCAGATGGGTTATAGATTCTATAATCCTTCAACCAAGAAATTCACTACAAGTAGAGATGTTGTGTTTGAACAACACATGGCTTGGTATGATGAAGAAAAACAAAAGGTAACTCTACCATATGATCTTGATTTTGATTCTCATCAATTAGGAAGCAAGCATGATACAAAGGTCTAGGATCCAAGAAGTGATATAGAAGATGAACAAGCTGAAAGGGAAAAGGATTACAAGCTATGGAAGTCAAGAGGCAAAGCAAAGATGCAAGAGGTTGGAGAACGCTCCAAACAAGAACCTAGAAGATCAGCCAGAGAGAAAAAATAACCATAAAGGTATGGATATGATTCCCCATTTGTTATAAAGCATTCAATCTACTTGGCAAAAGACACTATTTCAGAGGAACCCTCAACCTATGAAGAGGCAAAGGGAAACCCTAATTGGGAAATGGCCATGAAAGAAGAAATAGATGCATTGATGGACATGGACACTTGGGATTTGGTTCCAATGTCATCGAATCAAAAGGTAATTGGTTGTAGATGGGTATATAAAGCTAAAAGAAATTTAGATGGATCAGTTTGAAGGTACATGGCAATATTAGTTGTCAAAGGATGCTCTCAAACTCATGGTATATACTATGATTAAACATACTCACCAATCGCAAAGATGAGTACAATTAGGACATTGATAAGCATAACTGCTGCAAGGAATTGGAAACTCCTCCAACTTGGTGTAAAAAATGCATTTCTAAATGGTTGGATAAGTGAAGAGATATACATGTCACAACCACTAGATTTTGGAAACCCTAATCATGCATCTTATGTTTGCAGACTTAAGAAAGCATTGTATGGATTGAAACAAGCTCTTAGAGCTTGCAATTACACGTTGGTTACATACCTTCAAGATCAAGGGTTCAAAGTTAGCAGCTCAGATCCTTCTCTATTCATCAAAAGGGATCATGATGAGGTTATCTATCTATGTGTATATGTAGATGATATTACTATGATAGGTGATGATCTAAACGGAATTCAAAGGATCAAGAGACACATGCAAGAGGAGTTCAAAATCAATGACCTAGGTGAGCTCACATATTTCCTAGGTATGCAGATGATATATACAGATGAAGGAATGTATTTGACTCAAAGAAGATACATTCAAGATCTTCTTCTCAAGTTCAAAATGGAGAGCACAAAACTTGCAGGTACACCTTTGGAGATGAATCATAAACTTAGTGTTTATGAAGATGAGAAAATTGAAGACATTAAAGAGTATCAAAGCTTGGTAGGTAGCTTGATATATGCTACTCATACAAGGGCAGATATCTCATGTGGGAGTGCTTAGTCAGTTCATGCACTTTCCAAGAAGACCACACATGGATGCAGCTAAGAGAGTACTTAAGTATCTCAAAGGTACAATCAACCAAGGTATATTATATCCTTACTGCTCAGATTTGGATATCAAAATCTATTCAGATGTAGATTAGGCAAGAGGTAAGGATGATAGAAAAAGTACTTCTGGTTACTTAGCATTTGCAGGTTCAAAGCTAGTATCATGGAGTTCCAAGAAGAAACCAAGAGTTGCTTTATCCTTGATTGAAGCAAAGTACATAGGTTTGACCATAACAACCCAGAGGAAATATGGTTAAAGGCATTGTATACAGATTTGGGACTTGTGAGTTTCAAACCTCACATATTTGGAGATCATGTAAGTTCCATGCATCTAGCGGCAAACCCTATTTTCCTTGCAAGAACCAAACACATAGAGGTGCATTACCACATCATCATGGAGAAGCTTATGGCAAAGGAGATTGGCATTTCTTTTGTTCCAACTAAAAGCAAGTAGTAGATATGATGACAAAGGCACTTGATGGAATAAAGCTTTGTAGATTCAAAGCTATGGCAGGTATTCAACCTATCAAAGAATGAAGACTCAAGCATACTTTAGCTTGAGGGGGAGCTGTTGGAACATCAACTTACACTATGCTTGATATGGATTTGATCTACATCAAAAACTATCGCTTGGATTATGGCAAAAGAATATCCATTGGAGAGTTCTTTTACCTATGCCCATTTATTGTATTTTTTGAGAGATTTTTTATGGTTCTTTTACATTGTAAAAGCTTTAAGCTTTGCACATGTAAAAGTAGAAAGATAGACCCCAAACCCCACAAATTTGCGATGGTTGAGTTGCATTCAATTGAGCAATCAACCACCTAAAGTAGATCAACCTAGATCTTCACTTTTCCTAGATTTTAGGAAAGTGAATTGATTCCCTCCAACAACCATTTCCAACTTCATTTAAATTCAAAATCCACTTGCAGAATGTGTGGAACACTTCTAGAGTCTATATAAAAACTTGTCACTCTAGCACAATGGTAAGTTCTAATGTGAGGGCATCCAGCTCATAAATGTCAATCCTTGGAGACATGAGGACTGGTATGGAGACTGTGAGCAAGTGATAGCACAAGTGCATGAGTGAAAGCACACAAGCATGCACACACATACACATGTGTGCAGAAGCTAAAAGCAAAGAGTGGAACAATGGAAGATCTTTGATTACAAAAGAACTCTCCTATAAAGCCGAAATCTACAACAAGCTAACCTCAAAAATGAGCTCTCTAGCCCTTCTTATAGTCTTTTGAATGGTTTTGGACCTGTCAAACCTAGTGTGTAACCTAATTAAAAATTAGGTTCTAGTTCATATTTGGGGGCCCAAAGGGAGTTTAAAAATTATGAAAATTGGTAGGATGATACTTCTAATACTCCTCAAGCTCGACGACTCGTCAGTTTGAATGAAATGAAGTTGCAAAAATATGAAATGGTATTTACAATGGTTTTTGGTGATGAAAATCACTATTTTTATAGGGATTTCTTTTGAAAATTTGACATGTGCTTCTTGGATCTCCCTACGTGCTCCGTCTTCTTGTGTGTCCACTTCCTTGATGTGCTTCCATGCTTGAGCTTGACCTTGAGTGTCAACACTCCCCCCTCTCGAGTTTATCGTCCCTGACAGACCCTAGTTAAGTGATTGTTTGTGTAGTCCTTTGAGAGGTAGTGTCCATGTATCAACAAGAGTACTCCATCTTCCAAATGTAGCTTGGTTGGTTGTTTGGTCCTTCAGTTTTCCATTTCTAGCTTGCAAGTTTTGTTCTCATTGTATATACTTGTGCTTTGGATTTCAGCTGGATGGTGTGTTTGTGTGCTTTCAAAGAGTGCTAGTTGCTCAAACAAGGTTGTCAATGTTGATCTTGAGCACTTGACTATGAATTGATTCATAGGTACTGATGCGGTACTTGTGATGTTCTTTAGATCTTTGAAATATGAGTATCATAGTATGATACCAAGTACTTGTAACCCATACTTACTAATGGGTAAGTGCATTAGTGCATGGGTTGAAAACATATGTGCCTTGTGCATGGCCTTGTAATGTGGCCCTATGCATGCATATTTGGGAAATGCAAGGGAAGAAGTATGGTGCAAGGAATTGGGTTTTCAGCAAAGTGCTCAAGGGTATGCTAACGAAGAGGTTTCCTAGCATGGTTGTAGTGTTGTCGAGGTAGCCGAGTCTTACCATGGTGAAACGTTTGTAGGTGTTCATCTCTTTGTGTTATGCTCCAACATGGTGATTGACCATTGGCTTGTCTTTCATTATGGATGGCTATCCTTGTTGATGGTGTGTGTCAGAGATTCATCAAGTGCACAATTCTGTCCATTCTCTTTTTTTTTTCTTTCTCTTGATCTGTTTTTAAAAACAATGTCATAAAACAAGAAGAAAGAGGTTAATATAAATAAAATATTTGACATATATCAAGTGTGTAGCATGTGCCTGGGATTTCTCAATTGTTTCTATGCACGACCGTGTAATTTGGCCCTATAATAATGCATACTTTGGAAATGCATGATCTGAATGGTGCAAAAGACAAGGTTATGCCAAAGGCACATGGTTGTTGCATGTCGAGGTTTTCAATGTTCTTAGAAGATATTGATGCCGTCTTTGTTGGAGGCGTCCATTGGATCCTCGAATGATAATTGATCTTTCCTCTTGATAGGGATCCATCTTAGAATCGTGTGTGGTTGTGTACTAGTCACTTTTGACTTCTTGATCATTGAGTGGCTCCTTAAACTTTGTAGCCCTCGCGGTTGGCACTTTGGTTCTATGGATGCTACTGATGCTTTTGGCTTCCAAACCCGCATTCTTGATGGTTGTCTTCTTATTATTATCGAAGAGGTAATTTGATTGTCTTTGGCTCTTTGTGCCTGGTCATGACCCTTGTGTCTCCTTGGCTTCTTTGTTGAGACTTTTCTTGTGAGGGAGTGCATGTAAGAGTGCCTTGGGTACCCACATGTGTATTTGTCCTTGTTGAGATGCAACTAATTTCTTAGGCACCCAAATTTATACATTGTTAAGGTTGGCCTTCATCGATTGCTTCGGTACCCAAATTTGTCAAAGACCTTGTGATTGAGCTTGTCCTCGTTTTTTGGTGCTTTGTTTGGCATGGTTGGCTTGCCTCGATGGGAATTGTTGTGGCAAAGTGGGTGGTTTCTCTCCTTTTTGTACCCAAATCTGCTTCATGCCCTGAATTTCTTTCATCTTGAACTTTTTTTGTCTATTTGAGGTAACCGTGCTCGTGTACTATTTTACTTGCCTCTTTGGTTCAATTGTTGTGGTTGCAGTAGTCTTTGAAAAAGAAGAGGGGTCCTCTCTCCTTTGAGATCATTCTTCTATGATTGCATCCCTCTGGATCATAGATTTTTTGACACATACAACATCTTCTTTGCTCAGATTGGGCCTAGAGGGACTAAGAGAATGTGTGCTAGTTGGATTTGTGCTCATGCAATTCTCTAATTCCAATGTAATGCATTGTTCATGTACCCAAATGCGATGAAGTTGGCTTTTAAGGTTTAAGTTGACTGCATGGTCATAGATCCAATTTTTACCCAAGACACGTGGTTTTGTAAGGTCTGCATCTTCACACACTAGCATTTTGACTCTCATTGGAACATCTTGAAGATAGATGGGAAGCTCTACCTCACCCAAACAAGGGGTTTCCACACCTCCCAATCCTATGAGATAGGCTTCAATAGGTTTGATGTTCAATTGTAGATACTGGTAGTGTTGAAGTCTAACCGCACTAGTTGCTGCATCAGAGTCAATCAATGCTCTCTCAGTCCTTACTTCTTCCCTTGTCCTATTGCTATGGTCACAAAGGGACGTCGGTCAATTATTCGAGAATAAATTGCACTTGATGTTTGACACATGGCCATCGGGTATCTTGGGGCCTCAAGATTGACATCTAGGCCTAGGCGCATTAACTTATTTCTCCTAATGTGTTCTCTAGCCTCTGCTTGTGCTTATTCTCTAACACTTAACTCTTCTTCTTTTCGTTTCTTAGAACTATTGAGTCTCATTAGCATATCCTCTGTAAGAGGTTCTTGATATAGCTTGACTCGGCAACCACTAATATAGCTTGGCAAGATGTCCCCTTCTAGGGTGACCAATTGAATAGCACTTCTAGTGGAAATTCTATTAATGATCATGGGTCCATATTGTTGGAAGAAGCATTTTTTCAAGAAAATTATTTGTAATTTGACTTTTTTATGTAGTTGTATTTATCCAAATGATGTAAAATTAAGAAAGAGTCTTCCTCATGTATAGTAGAAGCATATATATTTTTCTTAAAATCTCTAGAAGCTCTTCAGTAGCATTTTTTTAGATTAGAAGGTAGAAGAACCAAATTTCAAGTGTGAAAAGGGACACTTGAAAAAGTATAAAGGACGTTTTCTTCTACTTTGAAAAGGTTGGTTGTATTATTCTCATGCATAGGCTCATTAACCACAGGTGAAGGCTTCTTGTAGAAAATCTTGTTTCTACTTCTCTAGAGTGTCTTCTTGATTTGGTCAGTCTTTCTCTTGTGAAATCTATGGAATTTGTGAGCTTTTCTTGTGCATTTCTGAGTGAAGTGTATGAAGAAAGGTAATCATCAATCTACTGAGTGAAATGTTGTTAAATTTCAATGCTAGAAATGGAAATTCTCAATTTTTAAAGAATTGCGATTGTCTCATGTATGTGATGTAGGAACTTGTTTTGTAATCTGACTTTTTATTTCTATTCTATAGAGAAAATGGCACACTTTAGGAACAAATATTATTGAAAGTGTTATTGTATAGCTCAAGATATTCAAAAGTCTAGTTTATCCATCTTCATCTTCACTAATTTCTCAGAAATCAGCCATGATATCTCTTATTCTTGGATTCCATTAACTAGAAGGGGTTGTGGTCTTTGCATACTTCTAGGATTGACAATTTGATGAAATGTTGGAGAGGACAACTCCAAAGGTTAACAACAAACATTTTTTGGTGTCATTGCCAGGGAGCAAAGCTAAAGCTTCATTGAAATTTTGGACCTTACTGGATCTTCCATTGTTGATGGTATTTAAACACATTGGAAAGGTACTACTCTATAATCAAGTAAGAAAATTTGAGAAGGTAGGTTTTTATGCTTCTCTTTTGGGAAAAAAAAGCTTGAAGTAACCTTTTGAGACATGTAAGTGTGTATCTTTATAGAAATTGATAGTTGCTCATGGTTTCCAAGACTAAAATGCAAGTCTTTTGCAAAAAGATGAGTTAGTTTGCTGAAAGTAAAGTGAAATGTGTTATCTTTGCATATTTAGATTTCTTTTGACAAAGTACTAAGCAATTTTGTTGATCTTTGGGAAAGATGACATAGTTGCAATAAGAAAAGTCATGAAAAGTAGCTATATGCAAATTGATTGTTCCATTTTGCTTGTCCTAGGTGAATTATTTGTCTTTTAAAGAGATGGTTTTAGTCATTTGAAGGAAAGATATTGAGTTTATCTTTGCATAGATTGATAGTTGTACTTACTGACATATATTTTCTTAAGAATCCCTATTTCCATGATGATATTGAAAGTAGAGTGAGTGCAACCAATCATATCTCAAAGAAGATCAATGAATCTTCAAAAAAGAAAACCGTAAGTGAAGTGTTTTCCTTGATTTAAGGTAAAAATTGTTAGAAAAATAATTTTTTTTTATAAAACTACAAAAAAATTTCTTTTTTATGAAGTGATGTATGAGGTATGTGTCGAGTGATGGATGAGGATAATTTGAGGAAAAATTCGAAGAAAAATCAAAATATCTCAAGAAAAAAGTCAAAATAGTTGTTTCTTTTTTCAATTTCAATTTCTTTTGAATGGTTGAGTTGTGATAAGTTGTAGGTGACAATTGTTTTGGGGTGGTTGAAGAACATTTGAAAAGATCAAGTGAGAAGGAGAGTCAAAAAATTCAATTTCTAAGGATTTCTAGAAAAACAAGATTGTCATCTGAGAATCATGATTTTTTAGTAAGATGGTGAATTTTCTTCATTTGTGTTTTTGGGCATCCAGGTAAGTTAGTAAAGGTTTTATAAGTTTTACAATTGAGGGGAACTAAAATTGAGCAACCCTTGAGCATAAGAACATCAAAATCTGAGTTTTTGACACAAAAACATGATTTTCATCATGGAGTAAAAACAAGTAAATGATACTTTTTAGGGATGGAATATCATAGGTAACACTCATGGTTTTGCATAAGAGAAGGAATCATCAAATTTGGAACTTAGATTTTGAAAAAAAATTGTCACAATCGCAATTTTCTGAGGCCTATAAAAGCACAAAATTCAATTTAAAAAAGCATTATGAGAGAGAGTGAGACAGAACTAGAGAGAGAAAGTGAGCAGATAGTCACGATTCTCAGTAGCCAACAAATTTGAAAACATTTTTCAATTTAGCAAGCAAGGTATTGATTGTACACCTTATTTTGCATTGGAAGAATCTTCAAAGTCATGTTTTCTTTGAAAAAAATAAGAAAACAAAAAATTTGTGATTTTCTATTTTTTAGTTTTTCATAGATTATTTTAAAGTTTTACAGTATTTTTGTGATTGCATGACAATAAAATAGCTAGACACTTTAGACCTTGTATTCATAATCAAAAAAATCAAAACTTAAATTTTCTTCAAAGTCTGCATAGGATCATGATTCTATGCAAAACTAAAAATTGCGATTTCGAGAATGCAATTTTCATTAGAAAATCATGTTTTTAGCAATTCTAAGTAGTCCGGATTGTCTGGAAATCATAAAGTCATGAAAAACATGATTTTGGTCAAAAATCTTGAAAAACATGATTTTCAACAAAAATCGTGGAAAAACCACCATTTCGGTCAAAAATTATAAAAAACATGATTTTCAAACCGAAATTGTGAAAAAACATGATTTTGTGTCAAAAAATCATGAAAAACACGATTTTGTGCCAAAATCATGAAAAACACGATTTTCAACCAAAATCGTGAAAAAAACACAATTTTGGTAAAAAATCGTGAAAACACGATTTTCAACCAAAATCGCAAAAAACACGATTTGATCAAAAATTTGTGAGAAATTGAGAGATAACATGATTTTGATTATAAAAGTGATACCAATTGAATACTAAAGCAAAATCTTCACATTTTGGTTAGAATCGTGAAAAAACACATATTTTTATCAGAGAATCATGGAAATAACTATTTTAGCTAAAAATTGTTATCTTGCATAAATCTTTAGGAAAACCAAAATTAGGAACATATAGAGTCCTATCAAATGGTGATTTCTAAGGTTTAACTGAGAAAACATAGTTTTGGGCTCAAAATCATGATTTTCAACTGAAAATTGTGAATTTAAACAGAAATCTAAATATAACTCCAAATTGCAACTATTGAGAAATGAAAACATTAAAAAAAAAAAGTTTTTTGAAGAAAGAACATAGAAAAAGTTGGAGAAAAACACAAAAAAGAGCAAATTAGGGTTGACTTGGAAACTATAAGCAAGAGTAGTTTTTTGACAAAATTCTAAATAAGCGGATGATTTTGAGATCAGGCACCAAGCTCTCTACACTTAATACACAAGTGTCATTAGGAGGGAATATACATCTAAGTGATTCTTTGGAAGAAGAATTAGAACACAGAGCCAACATGGAAAAACTAAATGAGATAAATAAAAATCAAGATAGAAGTGAGTTTAGAAATATCCTCAAATACATGTATACAAATAGGTTTGGAGCCTATGTGTATCAAGATGGCATGCATAAGTCTCTCATTAGGTTGAGAAATTTAGAAATTCCTCTAAACTTAATGCCTATGGCATAGTTCAAGGATGGTAGATATGAGGATAGACAAAGATGTGTCTACATATTTGCACAAGATCTAGAAAACTCTAATGATTTAGGTCAATGTGCAGATAAGAGACCTTGGGATCAAGACCTAAGGCAAACAAACATACCTAGACCTAGTGTAAATCAGACTCCTATTGAGCCACAAAAATGAAGGAGATCACACACTTCTCCAAATCCTTTTGAAAGAGAAGCAGATGATATACTTGCTTTTCCCATTAGAAGGAGACAACCATGGCAAAACCATGGGAGAATGCTTAGACCTTATCAAGTAGCTAAATGCATGAAAAATCATTATGAAGGATATTTAAACCCTCATGCTCATGCTATAGAATTCAGACAATTGATTAGGGTGGAAGAAGTATAGGACTACAAAGTTCAATTTGAAGTTGTTGGTCTAACCCTAACTAGACCTACATTATCTTGGTTCATTCCATTGAGAAAGGAAATGTATCCAGATATGGATTCATTCCATGAAGCCTTCATAGGAGAATTTTCCAAGACTAGAATCAAACATAGTACACCTACACTGATACATAGCTTTAAGCAACAAAAGGATGAAAATATGAGGAAGCTCCTAGGAGATTCAAGCAATACATTGATAGATGCCCAGAGGATGAGGTACCCTCAATGGTTAGACAAGTGTCTCTATTCATAGAAGGATTGAGGAGTGCGCAATCGAGAACTCTAGTACTACAGGAGATGTCCTGACTTAGGGGCTTGTGTCAAAGAGGCAATAGATTTAGAAGACAATAGAGGACATGATTTGTTGGCATTTGATCAACTAAGAACAACTGAAGACAGAATTCCACCAACTGAGGAGAGTGTGCCGTCCACACTCCTCCATTTGTAGTCTTAGAATCGCACAAATTTTGGTGAGCATACTCAACGTGTTTTCTAGATCAAAACGGCTTTGCTTTGTTGGTGCCGAAATTACGATCTCAGCTGGTTTCGACCTCCGAACGCACTATTGTAGTGCTTGTGTAGGCTATTTTGTCTTTTTGTGACAAAGGTATATACCATTTTTTGTTCACCAGTATAAGCATCTCGAAGTTTGCTACAATTCTAGTGGAATTTGTCTCGGCAATTTTGTTCAACTTTTTGAGATACAGTCAATTTTCTGCATCAAGGTATTTTAGTCATCGACCATGGCTGAAAGCAGTGATGTATTCCGTATGTTGGCTGTTGAGGATAAGTTGGATGGTAGCAACTACCCATTATGGGCTTATATGATGCGACATGTGTTGGTTGCAAAAGGATTGTGGAACATTGTGTAGGGTGTCGAAAAATGTTCTATCACACCTGCAACTGTTACAACTGCAGGTACTGAAGCTGATGCAGAAGGTGTTGAACATGATGATATTCTGCATATTCTTGTTCGTGCTATAGTTTCTGCTGCACCTACTACAGAACAAATTCGTTGGGATGGTAGACATGCCTAGGCACATGCATTGATAGCTTTGTCTATCAAATGTTCCATTATTCCTCACATTCCCTCTTGCAAAATAGCTAAGGATGCTTGGGATACACTTAGCACATTGTACCAAGCTAGGAATGAGGCTCGTCTTGCTTACCTCTGAAAATAGTTGGAGACTAAGCACATGAATGAAGGTGATTCTATGGACAATTTCCTAACGAAGATTAAAGACTTGAAGGAACAATTGATTTCTACTGATGAGGTTATACCAGATAGCTCACTTGTGTAGACCATTTTGAATGGTCTTCTTGATTCATATCAGAGTTTTGCTTCTACTCTTTAGTTGATGATGAAAGGCAATCCAAATGCCTTATCATTTGAGGAGTTAGTCTCTATTCTGTTGCGGGAAGATTGGTCCAGGAAAAACAGGTCCATTATGCGAGTTGCTCTTCAACTAGTAATCAGAAATCTGCTAATTTTGCATATTCAAAGAAGGAAGATAAAGATGAGAAAAAATCCGAAAAGCAGAAATTGTTTTCTGAGTACTGTAAAGGGAATGATCATATCATAAAGAACTGTCCAAAACTAGCTGCTAAAGAGGCAAAGAAGAAAGAGGCTAGAATGGTTGTTGTAGAGGCCTCTACACCAAAAATAGAGTCTGCTAATCTTGTGCAAGAAGAAGAATGAGCGTTTACTAATGTCTACAGTTTTGACCCATCTTCTCATGAGCAGTGCATGTGTGCTGTAGACTCAGATGTTTGGTATTTTTAGAGTGGGGCGACCAAACATATTACATCACAGTGCAATTTCTTTTCTTCACTCGAGCCTGCCCCTATAGGGAATACTGTTACATGCGCCAACAACTCCTCTTATCTTGTAATGCGAGTTGGTAAGATCATTTTGATTACTACTGATGGTAGTTCTTTCACTTTATCAGATGCCTTATTTGTGCCAGAGATCAAGAAGAACTTGTTATCAATTTTTCAATTAGCCAAGATTGGCTTGGTTGTTAAATTTGTTGATGACAAGTGTAAAGTTCATGATCTATCAAATGGTGATATGATTATTGCTTCTGGCATTTTATTTCGTGGGTTGTATAAGCTCATAGACTACGAAAGATATGTGAATGATTTGGCATGTGCAGTAAATGATTCTGAGGCTATGTTAGATGCAAAGCTTTGGCATGCACACTTTGGTCATCTGAATTTTGCTAGTTTGCTATGCCTGTAGAAATCTGAAATGGTGTCCTCTTTGCCCAACTTGAGGCACCTAGAAAACATGTTATGAAGGCTGTATTTTGGAAAAAATGCAACATTCATCCTTTCCAAAAGATGGTTCAGTTCGGGCTACTCACAAATTGCAGCTTGTACATAGTGACCGTGGTCCTATGTAGACCCCTTCTTTTGGGAATTATCTTTACTTCGTCACTTTTATCGATGATTTTTCCACGCATGCATGGGTATATCCATTAAAGGCAAAAAGTGTTCATGTGCTTCAAATAGTTTTTGGTTTTGGCTGAAAATTTGTCAGCATGTAAAATGGGCACCCTCCGTTCTGATCGAGGGGGGAATATATGTCTTTTGATTTTAATGCATTTTTGGTTGAACGTGGGATAAAACACCAGTGTACAATGCCATATACACCTCAACAAAATGGGTTTTCTGAGCGAAAGAACAAATCACTCATGGAGATGGTGAGGTGTATGGTCAAGAGTCAGGCTTTACCACATAGTTTCTGGCTTGAGGTTGTCATGTGTGCAGCATATGTACTAAACAGGTGTCCCACTAAAGTGCTGCAGTCTATCACTCCATATGAGGCTTGGCATGAATGCAAGCCATCTGTTCCTCATCTACGTGTTTTTGGTTGTTTGGTATATGCATTAGTGCTTGAACAACATCGCAAAAAATTGGATGATAAAGTAGTAAAATGTATTTTTGTTAGGTATAGTTCTGAAAGTAAAGGCTATCATTTGAATCATCCATAGACTAAATGCATTTTGGTTAGCCATGATGTTGTTTTTGTGGAAGATGCTATTCAACCATTGCTTTCATGTACTAAGGAGACATCTCTTAGCTCCAAAGACATGTATGATACTTTACTCCCTCTTTTTACAGGTGGACAGTCTAGTGCTGGTCCTAATGAGGCAACTTATTAGCCTTTGCATGTTTCATGTGATGATGCAGATAATTCCATTTCAGATGCAGATGTACACGATGCACTCATTGATGAGAGAGCTGATATTGAGCAGGCAAGAACTATGCCAAAATGGCTAGTGCTGACCTTGCATGACAGCAAATTAGATGCAACTCTGTCATATCATACTCGTTCAAGCTCTCATAGTGCCTCTTTTGCATCAGATTGCTATGCTATGGCTACATCTAGTCTCTCTGATGAGAATGAGCCTACTTCATTTGATGAAGCACAAAATTCAAAAAATTGGATGGTTGCTATGCAATTGAATATGATGCAATAATGAAGAATGGTACTTGATCTTTATGTGACTTACCTCCAGGCAAGAAGGCCATTGGCACTAAGTGGGTATACAAGATGAAGCATAAACCGGATGGTACAATTGACAAGTATAAGGCTAGGCTTGTTGCAAAGGGTTATGCATAGGAAAGAGGCATTGATTTTGATGAGACCTTTGCACCTACATGCCGTATGACTACTGTTCGGAGCATTTGTGCACTTGTAGCCCATCATGGTTGGAACATACACCAGTCAGATATTAAAAATGCATTTCTAAATGGTGACTTGCATGAAGAAGTATATGTTTTTCATCCCCATGGCTTTGTGCAGAAAGGGCATGAAAACTAGGTGTGCAGGTTAAAGAAGGCATTATATGGTTTAAAGCAAGCACCACGTGCTTGGTATGAGAAGATACATGCCTATCTGATTGCACATGGTTTTGAGAATAGTCCAATTGAAAGCACCTTATGTGTTAAGCATGCTAATGATGTACTTCTGATCATTGTTGTCTATGTTGATGACATGCTGCTCATTGGTCCTATTGAGAAGCATATTGCTGATGTTAAGGCTGATTTGCATGCCTCATTTGAGATGTCTGATTTGGGGCATTTGCATCATTATTTGGGCATTCAATTTATGCACGTTGATGGTGGAATGGATTTGTGTCAAATGAAATATATTGACACATTATTGCAGTGTTTTGGCCTTGAAGACTCTAAGCATATTGCTACTCCTATGGAGACAGGTTTACGATTGAGTCTTCATGATGCTGGAGATGCATTTGATGCTATTCTCTATCAGTAGGCTGTTGGATGCTTGATTTACTTATGCATCACTCGACCAGATATTCATTTTGTTGTCTCACAGATGAGCAGGTTTATGCATTGCCCAGTAGTCAAGCATTGGTAGGCAATTAAGTGCATCTTTTGCTATTTGAGTGGTACTCAGCTACTTGGGTTGTTTTATCCCAAGGGGGGATCACTACTGCCAGATTTGCATGCTTTTTCTAACTCTGATTGGGTTGGTTGCTATGACACTCGTGTGTCCATAGTTGCTTTTGCTTCATGCTTGGTAGCTCATGTATATCTTAGTTGAGCAAGAAGCAGCCTACTCTCGCCACTTCTAGTTATGAGGCTGAGTATAGGGAAGCTTTCACAGCAATTGTTGAGTGTGTGTGGCTTAAACGCCTTATGGCTGATTTGGGTGTTGGTGAGACTTCTGCCACCACCATCTTCACTGACAGCGAGAGCGCGTTGGAAGTTGTGAGGAACCCTGTGTTCCATGCTTGCACTAACCACATTGAGGTGCATTATCACTACGTTAGGGAGAGGTTCTCTAATGGGGAGATCAGCTTGGCATATGTGCCCACACAAGAGAACATTGTAGACCTTTTCATGAAGGCTCTGCCTAGGGAGAAGTTTGAAGCTTTCCGCAAAGCTTTCGGCATACTTCCTTTTGTGGAGTGATTTCCACATAGCTTGGCACTTCCTTATACATGAGTGCTAGCTCCTTGTTCACCGCATCACTCCCAGGGGGATTTGTTGATATATATATAGGTAGTGATGTGTGTGAACACTCTAGGACCGTCGGGGCACTTTTTTCCCTCTTTAGGAGGCTTTTTTACCCTGGCTTGTATATACGCCTATTGCCCTAATGGGCTACTCATCTTTGTACATTCTCTAGTAATATGTTAGTATTGTGTGTTGTGCTCCAAGCTTCTTCTTCTTCTGTGTGCTATTCGTGTGCTTCCGCAGATGTCTAACTCAGTGGATATGGAGTGGAAATTATGACCAAAAAAACATGGGAGAAATGGGGGGGGGGAAGCTGATACCTACCAAGATGAGATTACAACTTGTAGATGGACATATAGAGGCACCTCTAGGAATCTGGGAGAAGGTGATTGTGGAAATATGTGGGATAGAAATAGAGCATACCCTTGCAAAATTTGAATTTCCACAACCTACCTATTATGAAATCATCCTAGGCAGACCATTTATGAGACAAATGTAGATTGCCCAAGTTTGGGGTAGAGATTGTCTATACCTTCAAAGTCAGGGGAGAGTAACTAAGGTAAACCTAAGAAATGGGCAGTATTGTGATATATCCCCTCAGGAATGGTTCAAAGTACATCATAATCAAGAGTCAAGTGAAGAGTATGGAAGTGAAGATCAGAATGAAAGGGAATTATCAATTTGGAGGTGTAATGTCATAAGGAATAGGGAACATAAGAGAATGTTGATAAGGAAAGAATATTTTCAAGAGGTAAGGAAATTAGAGGACGAGAGCTATATTGTGATATATCCCCTCAGGAATGGTAGAGTCAAGTGAAGAGTATGGAAGTGAAGGTCAGAATGAAAGGAATTATCAATTTGGAGGTGTAATGTCATAAGGAATAGGGCACATAAGAGAATGTTGATAAGGAAAGAAGATTTTCAAGAGGTAAGGAAATTAGAGGAGTCAAATTTTATCTACAATAGATTGGGCCAATAATGAATGTGTGGGAGTTAAATTTCAAGATGAAGAAGGATATGATGTTTTCCATATAGGAGTACAAATGATAAGTGTAATAAAGTCAAAAGCGAGTTTGAGGGAATATGTACTCTTAAGTACTAACAAAACACAAATTCTAGAAGAAGTGTATGCTCAAGACGCTATAAGAGACAAAATCTCAAGAACTTATAAAAAACGTGTACACAAAGATATTACTGAAGATCAAAGGTCTGAAATGAATAAGAAAATGAGGGAAGAGGAGCAAAAGCTTGATGTAACTTCAAACTTCAAGACTTATGAAGTGGAGGATATATTACTTTTAAAAACAAAACCAAAAAGGGACAAGAAGAAGGGGGAATCATATGAAAATGAGGAACAAACTAAGAAAGTAGTAATTTCTCAAGCAGATGGGGAAGATAGGCACATTGTCATAGCTGATGATATGTCAGAACAGGAGGAAACATTGATAAAATTGTCTAAGGTTTATAGGGATGTGTTTGCATATAGTTACAAAGACTTGAAAGGAATTGATCCTAAAATTTGTGAACATAGAATTCCTATTACTCTTGATGCAAAACCTAGCAAACAAAGACACTATACATTTAATGATAAATACTCTACCAAAATTGAGGAGGAGATTGATAAACTGCTTGCTGCCAATTTCATTTATGAAATTGAGTACACTGATTGGATATCTCCTATAGTTGTGGTACGTAAGAAAAATGGAAAGCTCAAGTGTGTGTACTAATTTGAAAAAAGTTAAATGAATGGAGCAACTATAAGAGATAGCTATCCATTACCTATAATTGATAATCTCTTAGAAAGACTTAGAGGGAAGGAGGTTTATAGTTTTTTGGATGGTTTTTCTAGATATAACCAAGTACCTATTGCCTTAGAAGATCAACATAAAACTACCTTTTCCACTGAATGGGGAATATATGCATTCAGGTTATGCCTTTTGGACTAACCAATGCACCAACAACCTTTCAAAGGCTGATGTGTCATGTGTTCAAAGAATTTCTTAGAAACATGATGGAATTTTATGTTGTTCTCTGTACTTTTTCATTGAAAAGACAAGTTCACTTGCAGGACTTGGAGAATATATTCAAGAAATGTAGAACCTACAGAGTATGTTCAAATCTTGAGAAATGTGTTTTTCTTTGTTAGGAAAGGGGGGATGTTAGGTCACATAGTTTCTCGAAATGGAATTTCAATTGATGGGAGAAAAATTAAGGCTATTGTGGACCTACCAAAGTCAACCAATGTAAATGTTGGTAGTGGTCAGGGTAGTCAAGGACTTTCGAGACAAGGAAGCCAACGAGAAGGGCCAAGTAGGCAAAGCAGTCAAAGGAGATCTAGCAAATAGGCCTATCATTTTTCATGAAGCTGAAGGTCAAAGACAAAGCACAGGAGTACATCAAAGATGTGGACACAAAAGAAGAAGGAGCAAGTGTATGTCAAATTTTCAGAAGAAATCCCTACAAAAATAGTGATTTTCATCACTAAAAGCCATTATAAATACCATTTTATATTTTTATAGCTCCATTTTGTGCAAGCCAAGGAGTCCTTGAGCTTGAGGAGCATTAGAAGCACCTACCTATCAAATTGCATATTTTTTAGATCCCGTTTGAGCCCTCAAATAGGCCCTAGAATCTAATTTTTAACTAGGCCGGACACTAGGTCTGGACAGGGCCAAAGCTAGTCAAAAACTATAAAAAGAGCTAGAGAGCTCATTTTTTGAGGTTAGCTTGTTGTAGATTTGACCTTGTAAGAGCACTTTTGAGTAATCTAAAGAACTCCATTGTTTCTCTCTATTTGTCTTGCCTTGTGTGCACGTGTGTGTGCATGTTCGTGTGCTTCTCACTCACACTTGTGCCATCACTTGTTCGAGATCTTCATACCATCCTCTTGTCTTCCCGGATTGACATTAAAGGAGGTGTTGTTTATCACTGAGCTACACGAAATTTTGGCACCGTTTCCGGGGATCGAGCTTTGAGGATGAGCGTGTGATGATAAGTCATAGAGTTGTGACGTTGGCATGGTAGGTAATTTCTTTCTTTTCCTTATTTTTCTTTTTCTTACTTCACCATCATCATCACCATCATTATCCTCACCATCTCCTAGCTCCATCTCCATCATCGTGAAAAATTTCAGTTTTTGGTCATATCACCTTCTCCCTTCCATTTCTCTCATTTCACTTGTGAGAGAGAGCGAGAGAGTGAGTTGTGTACACTGTTTTTGCATGTTTCTTGAGAGTTCTTGCAAGTTTTGGCTGTATCATCCTCTCCATTAGGCCGTGTAGGTATGGAAAAGCTCTGCACAGTCTCTAGGGCATTGACCTCTGTCAATCGCGATTGATAGAAAAATCGCTCCTTTCGTAAAACAAAGTGCAACACTATGACACACATGATGAGCACATTCCAAATCACTTATCAAAACTAAAAAAATCCATGTTTTTTTGTCAATCGTGACCAACAACCACGATCGACAGCCTCTATCAATCGCGACCGACAGAACCTGTCAATCACGACTGACAGACCCTGTCAATCGCGATCGATAGACCCTGTCTATCGCGACCGATAGACCCCGTCAATTGTGATCGACAGACCCGGATGGACAGCCACATAGGACTCGGTCAATCGCGATCGACACCGTCGATTGCGACCGATTGAAATTTCACGATTGACACAAAGATTCGCATTGTCACATGTCCATCGTGACAGATAGGACCCCGATTGACTGAAATCATGCTGAAATTCATGAAAAATGTGTCGATCACGATTAATAGACCTCACAACCGACTCTGTTGATCGCAATTCACACCATCAATCACGACCAACAGGTCTCGACAGAAACCTTTGTCAATCCGATTGACATGCATATTTGGCTAAAATTTTAGGGTTATTAATTTCAAAGTTTTGGGGTAATTTTGGGTATAAATATCAAGTAAATTGCACTTTGTGAGGTCCCTACATTAGTAAATTGAGAAAACTCTTGTTTGACTATTAGCCTATTTGAACCCTGTTTTAAGCCCAAAACCTTGAACTGTCATAACTTCCTCATACAAAATCCATTCGGAGTGATCTTGGGTTACGGTGAAAATAATACGTGGATTATTAGATAGGGTATTTTGAAGTTGACCATACCCAGGGGTAAGAAAACTCGGGGATCCTTAGGATTGTTTTCCATAAAGGCAAAAGGCAATTTGATCTGTGAGTCACATGAATAAAAGTGGTTCGTTATGTCATTTGAATTTAATTCTTGAGCTATAATTTTTACAGGTCCACTAAGAGCATTGAAAGGCATTCAAGGCAAGAGTGAGTGCACGCTTGGGAGCACATCTCCTGGGCTTACAAGGGCAAGGGATAAGCATGCTCAACTTCCTTTGTCAATTCCTAGCTTAGGCTAAGTGCGAGTACTGCTAGAAGTAAGTCAGGGTGACGATATGCATCTATCAAGTTGAAGACTCATAACTACTCAAGTTGATGTTGGAGCAAGTCTATGACAAGCTTAAGTATTGGCTTGAGTCTCACAAAGTCTTAGAAGAAGCTTTAAAAAGAAGACTATGTAAAGTTCACTTGTGAACTACCTCTTGTAACTTTTGAAGAGTTTACTTAATGTAAAAATAAGAGAATCTTAAGTGGTTGAGTCCACATGATCAAGAATGGAAAGAGGAGCCACGAATTTGTGATTTGTGGTAGGTAGAGAATCAAATCAATCATTGATTGATTGGAGAGTGATTGAGGGAAGTTAGCCTCCCAAACTCAACTATAAATAGATGGCAGTTTTAGTCGTGGTTAGAGAGACCTATGTGAAGACCTCCAAGAGCTGAGCTTTATGCCATATCAAGGTGTGATTACAAGGCACACATATGTATCAGTAAGTCATTGTATTGTACAAGCAATATACTTTCATTTTCATGATTATTTGAGTTCATCTTTCCATGTTCTTGTGAAGTGTACTACTCACTGCCATTACTCTCAGTTTTCTCAGTCAGATTGCAGAGATGTTTTCTCTGAGCTTGGTGCATCATTTTTAGTGATTTAACTTGGTAAAGTTAGCTCTATAAGTCTACTATATTCTCGTAAATTTTCATGTCATTTGAATGTTGCAATCTTCAGTTATGTTCATTTGAAGTCAACAGGGTCTGTTCATCTTCACCTCTCTGTTAGGTACCCGACTTTTTTACTCATCTTGTCAGAGGTGTTTCCCAGTGTTTACTTATCCAAATTCAGTGATTTAAAGCTTGTTGGATTCAGCTTACTGTCTACTATAACCATACAAATTTTCATAATCATTGGGTTTCTACATTTTGAGTTATGGTGATTTTTCTGCTCACTCGTCTATTTCTGTAGCAGCCCGTGAAAATCGGGATGATGTCATCACTTGTTAAAACTCATTCTCAGTGTGTGCTTTGTTATTTTTGATGAGATTACTCTTGAAAGTTAGCTCTTTACGCTACCTAGACTTCCCCAAGAGGAATTGAGCGAATTGTTGCTGTGCTCAAAGAATTATGTAAAACACTGGACATGTGTATGAACCAAGAATAGCAAGTTTTCACCTCTGAGCTAACTCCAACTTATCTGTTTTGATCTATCTTTTTGAGAGTGATCTTCCAAGGTACATAGGTTGTCTAATACATCCATTGGCAAGCTAAAAGGGCCCACCATATACTCCTGGAATTCATTTGGCTGGTGTAGATCAAGGATTTTGCAACACCTCTTCATCTTCAAACACATACTTATCCATCTCTTCACAGTGGTATCAGAGCAAGGTTGGACAACATGGCAGATGGATTTCCTTCATCAATTGACAAATTGGACAGAGGTAACTACTCAACTTGGTCATTAAGAATGGAAGCTTATCTCCAAGGTAGAAGTCTATATGGTTATGTGGCTGGAGATGAAGTTATGCCAAGTTTCAGGAACAAAAGTCAACCAACACAAGAAGAGCAAGAAAGATTGAGCACATGGTGCTCCAAGGATGCACTTGCAAGGTCTTATCTCCTCAACTCTATCTCAGATTTTTTGTTGCCTCACATTAGAAGTTGTAAGACATCTCAGGAAGTGTGGGATGCACTTGAAGCTTTCTTTTCTTCAAGTACTAAAGCTAGGAAGCATCAACTATGGCTGGATTTCACAACTCTCAAGAAGGCTCCCAAACAGAATGTGACTGATTTTGTGACAAAGCTCAAGGACATAGCGGATGAGTTGGGAAGCATTGGAGAGGTAATAGATGAAGAGCAAATTGTAAGGCAGCTCATCAATGGCTTGAAGGCAGATGACAAGTGGGAAGCATTCACCACAGCTATGGATTTGTACATGGACATGCATGTACCTGATTTCAACACACTCATTGGACAACTACTTACTCAAGAGGCAAAGCTTATAAAAAATGGAGAAAGCTCTAGAGGTAATCAATCTTCACCTTTATACACGGATAAAAGCAAGTCTAAAGATAACAAAGGAAAGACAAAGAAAGTGGATGATGAAGCAGGTACATATCAAGCTAACTATGCAGGTAGAGGAAGACATGGCAGAGGTAGAGGAAGAGGAGGTAGACAAGGCAGGGGGAGATCCCAAGGCTCCAACTCATGTTCTATTTGTGGATTAACTAATCATACAACTGAAAATTGCTTTAGGAATTCCAGGAATCAAAGAGGTGTGAAGAGATGGATAGGTATGTGCTTGAAGATGAAGAGGTGTTGCAAAATCTTTGATCTACACCAGTCAAATGAACTCCAGGAGTATATGGTGGGCCCTTTTAGCTTGCCAATGGATGTATTAGACACCCTATGTACCTTGGAAGATCACTCTCAAAAAGATAGATCAAAAGAGATAAGTTGGAGTTAGCTCAGAGGTGAAAACTTGCTATTCTTGGTTCATACACCTGTCCAGTGTTTTACATAATTCTCTGAGCACAGCAGCAATTAGCTCAATTCCTCTTGGGGAAGTCTAGGCAACTTAAAGAGCTAAATTTCAAGAGTAATCTCATCAAAAATAATGATCCACACACTGAGAATGAGTTTTAACAAGTGATGACATCATCCCGATTTTCACGGGCTGCTACAGAAATAGACCAGTGAGCAGAAAAATCACCATAAATCAAAATCTAGAAATCCAATGATTATGAAAATTTGTATGGTTATACTCGAAAGCAACCTAAATCCAACAAGCTTTAAATCACTGAATTTGGATAAGTAACCACGGAGAAACACCTCTGACAAGATGAGAGAAAAAGTCGGGTACCTGACAAAGAAGTGAAGATGAACAGACTCTGTTGACTTCAAATGAACATAACTGAAGATTGCAACATCCAAATGACATGAAAATTTGTGAGCATATAGTAGACTTATAGGGCTAACTCTACCAAGTTAAATCACTGAAAATGATGCACCAAGCTCAGAGAAAACATCTCTGCAAGTTGACTAAGAAAACTGAGAGTAATGGCAGTGAGTAGTACACTTCACAAGAACATGGAAAGATGAAACCAAATAATCATGAAAATGAAAGTATATTTCTTGTACAATACAATGACTTACTGATACATATGTGTGCCTTGTAATCACACCTTGATATGGCATAAAGCTCAGCTCTTGGAGGTCTTCACATAGGTCTCTCTAAAAACTGCCATCTATTTATAGTTGAGTTTGGGAGGCTAACTTCCCTCAATCACTCTCCAATCAATCAATGATTGATTTGATTCTCTACCTACCACAAATCATGAATTCGTGGCTCCTCTTTCCATTCTTGATCAAGTGGACTCAACCACTTAAGATTCTCTTACTTCTACATTAAGTAAACTCTTCAAAAGTTACAAGAGGTAGTTCACAAGTGAACTTTAGATAGTCTTCTTTTTAAAGCTTTTTCTAAGACTTTGTGAGACTCAAGCCAATACTTAGGCTTGTCATAGACTTGCTCCAACAGCTCCCCCTCAAGCCAAGTATGCTTGAGGTCTTCAATCTTCCAAGATTACCTGCAAACCTATCATAGCCTTGAATTTGCAAAGCTTTGTACCATCCAATGCTTTGGTTAGAATATCTGCACATTGTTGATGAGTGGACACATATGATATTTGAATCTCGTTGCTTAGAACCTTCTCTCGTACATAGTGATAATGAACTTCAATATGTTTAGTCCTTGCATGAAAAATAGGATTAGCAGCCAATGAATAGAACTCACATTGTCACCAAAAATAGTTGGAGTTCCAAACTCCAATCCAAGATCTTTGAACAATGTCTTCATCCACATAGCTTCTTGTGTAGCTATGGCAAGACCTTTCTTCATGAATGGTAACCTGTGAGACTTTCCAAATTGACATGCACTACACTTATAAATCATATGTTGTTTTGACAAATTAGGAAGTCCAAGTACACTTTGGTCGCTGCAGATTTGCTTTAATGACCTTTCACCAATATGTGCTAACCTTTTGTGCCATACTTCCAATTCTGTGAGTGTCTGACTACCATAATTAAAGAGAGCAATGTTTCTAGTGTCCTGTAATTCAAATGTGAACAATCTACCTGTCTTTTCACCTTTTGCAATTCTTCTGAATTCTTGACTTGGATCTTCAACAAATGCTCCTGCTTTTGTGAACCTGACTTGCAACCCTTTCTCTACTATCTGCCCAACACTTATCAAATTCTTTGTAATGGTAGGGACATAGAGTACCTTACTGAGTAGGTTGATGTTTCCATCAGGTGCTTTGACATTGCCTATTTTCTCCACAGGATGTTTTGTATCATCTCCTGTTTGTACCTCATGCTTATTCCTTGGATCTTCTAAATCTGATAGGAGTGCCACATTTCCTGCCACATGATTTGAACAACCTGAATCTATGTAGAAAACATGCTCATCAGATTTACCTTGTGGCATAGCCATGTTCATGATCAATAATGAATCCTCTTTGTTTGAGTCTTCTGTGTAGTTATTGTAGTCTCTCCTTCCTTTGTAGCCTCCTTGATAGTTTGAATGATTGTAGTTGTTGTAGTTGCCATGGTAGTTAATGAGCCTTCCTCTTGAGTAGCCATAACTTCCTCTATTGTATCCTCTACCTCTTTGATTCCTGGAATTCCTAAAGCAATTTTCAGTTGTATGATTAGTTAATCCACAAATAGAACATGAGTTGGAGTCTTGGGATCTCCCCCTGCCTTGTCTACCTCCTCTTCCTCTACCTCTGCCATGTCTTCCTCTACCTGCATAGTTAGCTTGATATGTACCTGCTTCATCATCCACTTTCTTTGTCTTTCCTTTGTTATCTTTAGACTTGCTTTTATCCGTGTATAAAGCTGAAGATTGATTACCTCTAGAGCTTTCTCCATTTTTGATAAGCTTTGCCTCTTGAGTAAGTAGTTGTCCAATGAGTGTGTTGAAATCAGGTACATGCATGTCCATGTACAAATCCATAGCTGTGGTGAATGCTTCCCACTTATCATCTGCCTTCAAGCCATTGATGACCTGCCTTACAATTTTTTCTCTTCATCTATTACCTCTCCAATGCTTCCCAACTGATCCGCTATGTCCTTGAGCTTTGTGAAAAAATCAGTCACATTTTGTTTGGGAGCCTTCTTGAGAGTTGTGAAATCCAGCCATAGTTGATGCTTCCTAGCTTTGGTACTTGAAGAAAAGAAAGCTTCAAGTGCATCCCACACTTCCTGAGATTTCTTACAACTTCTAATGTGAAGCAACAAAAAATCTGAGATAGAGTTGAGGAGATAAGACCTTGCAAGTGCATCCTTGGAGCACCATGTGCTCAATCTTTCTTGCTCTTCTTGTGTTGGTTGACTTTTGTTCCTTAAACTTGGCATAACTTCATCTCCAGCCACATAACCATATAAACTTCTACCTTGGAGATAAGCTTCCATCCTTAATGACCAAGCTGAGTAGTTACCTCTGTCCAATTTGTCAATTGATGAAGGAAATCCATCTGCCATGTTGTCCAACCTTGCTCTGATACCACTGTGAAGAGATGGATAGGTATGTGCTTGAAGATGAAGAGGTGTTGCAAAATCTTTGATCTACACCAGCCAAATGAACTCCAGGAGTATATGGTGGGCCCTTTTAGCTTGCCAATGGATGTATTAGACACCCTATGTACCTTGGAAGATCACTCTCAAAAAGATAGATCAAAACAGATAAGTTGGAGTTAGCTCAGAGGTGAAAACTTGCTATTCTTGGTTCATACACCTGTCCAGTGTTTTACATAATTCTCTGAGCACAGCAGCAGTTAGCTCAAATACTCTTGGGGAAGTCTAGGCAACTTAAAGAGCTAACTTTCAAGAGTAATCTCATAAAAAATAATGAACCACACACTGAGAATGAGTTTTAACAAGTGATGACATCATCCCGATTTTCACGGGCTGCTACAGAAATAGAACAGTGAGCAGAAACATCACCATAACTCAAAATGTAGAAATCCAATGATTATGAAAATTTGTATGGTTATACTAAAAAGTATGCGGAATCCAGCAAGATTTAAATCACTGAATTTCAATAAGTAACCACTGAGAAACACCTCTGACAAGGTGAGTGAAAAAGTCGGGTACCTGACAGAGAAGTGAAGATGAACAGACCCTGTTGACTTCAAATGATCATAACTGAAGATTGCAACATCCAAATGACATGAAAATTTGTGAGCATATAGTAGACTTTTAGAGCTAACTTTACCAAGTTAAATCACTGAAAATGATGCACCAAGCTCAGAGAAAACATCTCTGCAAGTTGACTAAGAAAACTGAGAGTAATGGCAGTGAGTAGTACACTTCACAAGAACATGGAAAGATGAAACCAAATAATCATGAAAATGAAAGTATATTTCTTGTACAATACAATGACTTACTGATACATATGTGTGCCTTGTAATCACACCTTGATATGGCATAAAGCTCAGCTCTTGGAGGTCTTCACATAGGTCTCTCTAAAAACTGCCATCTATTTATAGTTGAGTTGGGGAGGCTAACTTCCCTCAATCACTCTCCAATCAATCAATGATTGATTTGATTCTCTACCTACCACAAATCACGAATTCGTGGCTCCTCTTTCCATTATTGATCAAGTGGACTCAACCACTTAAGATTCTCTTACTTTTACATTAAGTAAACTCTTCAAAAGTTACAAGAGGTAGTTCACAAGTGAACTTTACATAGTCTTCTTTTTAAAGCTTTTTCTAAGACTTTGTGAGACTCAAGCCAATACTTAGGCTTGTCATAGACTTGCTCCAACAAGAGGCAGAGGATACAATAGCGGAAGTTATGGCTACTCAAGAGGAAGGTTCAACAACTACCATGGCAACTACAACAACTACAATCATTCAAACTATCAAGGAGGCTACAAAGGAAGGAGAGACTACAATAACTACACAGAAGACTCAAACAAAGAGGATTCATTATTGATCATGAACATGGCTATGCCACAAGGTAAATCTGATGAGCATGTTTTGTACATAGATTCAGGTTGTTCAAATCATGTGGCAGGAAATGTGGCACTCCTATCAGATTTAGAAGATCCAAGGAATAAGCATGAGGTACAAACAGGAGATGATACAAAACATCCTGTGGAGAAAATAGGCAATGTCAAAGCACTTGATGGAAACATCAACCTACTCAGTAAGGTACTCTATGTCCCTACCATTACAAAGAATTTGATAAGTGTTGGGCAGATAGTAGAGAAAGGGTTGCAAGTCAGGTTCACAAAAGCAGGAGCATTTGTTGAAGATCCAAGTCAAGGATTCAGAAGAATTGCAAAAGGTGAAAAGACAGGTAGATTGTTCACATTTGAATTACAGGACACTAGAAACATTGCTCTCTTTAGTTATGGTAGTCAGACACTCACAGAATTGGAAGTATGGCACAAAAGGTTAGCACATATTGGTGAAAGGTCATTAAAGCAAATCTGCAGGGACCAAAGTGTACTTGGACTTCCTAATTTGTCAAAACAACATATGATTTATAAGTGCAGTGCATGTCAATTTGGAAAGTCTCACAGGTTACCATTCATGAAGAAAGGTTATATGCATGGAGATCTCTTGGAGTTGGTTCATACAGATGTATGGGGACCTAGCAAGGAAGCCTCAATATTTGGATCAAGGTATTATGTTTCCTTTATTGATGATTGCAGCAGATGGACTATCCTATTCTTTATGAAACACAAAGATGAAGTTTTTTCATGTTTCAAAAGATATTTGGCTCTTGTGGAGAATCAAACAGGTAAATCACTAAAAAGGCTAAGGTTAGATGGAGCGGGAGAATATTTCTCCCATGAGTTTGATTCTTTTCTTCAAGAAAGAGGAATCAAAAGAGAGGTAACTACAAGGTACACTCCTGAGCAAAATGGAGTGGCAGAAAGGAGGAATAGGACAATTGTTGAAGCTGCAAGGTCTATGTTAAATGAAAAGCATTTACCTAATTACTTATGGGCTGAGGCTGTTTCTACAACCACTTACTTGATTAACAGGTTGCCTTCAAAATCCCTTGATGGGATGACTCCATATGAGGCTTGGAATGGAAGAAGACCAAGCTTAGATCATTGTAAAATTTTTGGATGTATTGCTTTTGCTCATGTTCCTTCATAGGTTAGAGTCAACATGGATCCAAAGGCAGAAAGGTGTGTATTTATTGGATATGACAACAATCAAAAGGGCTACAGGTTATACAACCCTACCAACAAAGGATTCTTGGTAAGCAGAGATGTAGTTTTTGATGAGAACAATTCATGGTATGAAGATTCATAAGAGAAGATCAATTTACCATATGATCTTGAAGAAGATTTTCCAAAGCTTGGTAGAGAACAATCAAAGATTGAAGAACAAGACACCTCAGAGGATGATGAAGAATCTCACATGGAAAAGATCAAAGCATGGAAGTCTAAAGGTAAAGCAAAATTGCAGGAACTTGGACATGAGGCAGAATCATCACATCATGGCCTAAGAAGATCTATGAGGGAAAAGAAAAAACCAGAAAGGTATGGGTTTGACACCTCATTAGTAACTAAACATTCTATCTACATAGCACAGGACATAAACCAAGAGGAGCCATCATCATTTGAAGAGGCCAAAGCAAAAACAGAATGGAAGCATGCAATGAAGCAAGAGATTGAAGCACTTGAGGAAAACAACACTTGGGATTTGGTGCCCAAGACTTCATCCATGAAGGTAATAGGCTCAAGATGGGTCTATAAACTCAAGAAGAATTCTGATGGTTCCATTAACAGGTATAAGGCAAGGCTTGTAGCAAAAGGCTTTGCACAAACTCAGGGAATTGATTATGAGGAGACTTTCTCTCCTGTGGCAAAGATGCCTACTATTAGGGTTTTGCTTAGTATTGCCTCTTCCAAGAATTGGAAGATACTTCAACTAGATGTAAAGAATGCATTCTTGAATGGTTGGATAACAGAAGAGGTATATATGGCACAACCACCTGGTTTTGAGAATCAAGTTTATCCTGATTATGTGTGTAAACTTAACAAAGCATTGTATGGTCTCAAGCAAGCTCCAAGAGCTTGGAATTTCAGGCTTGTTTCATTCTTGCAGGACAAAGGCTTTCAACCAAGCAAGGCAGATCCTTCACTCTTTATTAAAAAGAGTAATTCTGAGGTCATCTACCTATGTGTATATGTAGATGATATTATATTGACAGGAAATGATGCAGATGGTATGAAGAAGATCAAAGATCAGATGAGAGAAGAGTTCAAGATAAGTGATTTGGGTTCACTTACCTACTTCCTAGGTTTGGAAGTTGTCTACAAAGATCATGGTTTGTTTCTCACTCAAAGAAAGTACATTAAGGACATGTTGGCAAAATTCAAGATGCAAGATTGTAAGATTGCAGGTACTCCAATGGAGGTCAATCACAAATTGAGCTCACATGAAGGTGAACTCATAGAGGACATCACATCATATCAAAGTCTAGTGGGTAGTCTCAACTATGCCACATTGACAAGAGTAGATATATGTTATAGTGTGAGTGTGCTAAGTCAATTTATGCACACACCAAGGAAACCACATATGGATGCTGCCAAAAGGATTCTCAAGTATCTCAAAGGAACCATAAATGAAGGACTTTATTACCCTTATGTATCTAATTTAGGTTTGAAGCTATTTTCTGATGCAGATTGGGCTGGCTCCAAGGAAGATAGAAGGAGCACTTCAGGTTATCTTACCTTTGCAGGTTCAAAGCTTATTTCATGGTCATCCAAGAAGCAACCCACAGTTGCTCTCTCTTCTACTGAAGCTGAATATAGAGGTCTTGCCATAGCTACACAAGAAGCTATGTGGATGAAGACATTATTCAAAGATCTTGGATTGGAGTTCGGAACTCCAACTATTTTTGGTGACAATATGAGTTCTATTCATTTGGCTGCTAATCCTATTTTTCATGCAAGGACTAAACATATTGAAGTTCATTATCACTATGTACGAGAAAAGGTTCTAAGCAAAGAGATTCAAATATCATATGTGTCCACTCATCAACAATGTGCAGATATTCTAACCAAAGCATTGGATGGTACAAAGCTTTGCAAATTCAAGGCTATGATTGGTTTGCAGGTAATCTTGGAAGATTGAAGACCTCAAGCATACTTGGCTTGAGGGGGACCTGTTGGAGCAAGTCTATGACAAGCCTAAGTATTGGCTTGAGTCTCACAAAGTCTTAGAAGAAGCTTTAAAAAGAAGACTATGTAAAGTTCACTTGTGAACTACCTCTTGTAACTTTTGAAGAGTTTACTTAATGTAAAAGTAAGAGAATCTTAAGTGGTTGAGTCCACATGATCAAGAACGGAAAGAGGAGCCACGAATTCGTGATTTGTGGTAGGTAGAGAATCAAATCAATCATTGATTGATTGGAGAGTGATTGAGGGAAGTTAGCCTCCCAAACACAACTATAAATAGATGGCAGTTTTAGTCGTGGTTAGAGAGACCTATGTGAAGACCTCCAAGAGCTGAGCTTTATGCCATATCAAGGTGTGATTACAAGGCACACATATGTATCAGTAAGTCATTGTATTGTACAAGCAATATACTTTCATTTTCATGATTAATTGAGTTCATCTTTCCATGTTCTTGTGAAGTGTACTACTCACTACCATTACTCTCAGTTTTCTCACTCAGCTTGCAGAGATGTTTTCTCTGAGCTTGGTGCATCATTTTCAGTGATTTAACTTGGTAAAGTTATCTCTATAAGTCTACTATATGCTCATAAATTTTCATTTCATTTGGATGTTGCAATCTTCAGTTATGTTCATTTGAAGTCAACAGGGTCTGTTCATCTTCACCTCTCTGTTAGGTACCCGACTTTTTCACTCATCTTGTCAAAGGTGTTTCCCAGTGGTTACTTATTTAAATTCAGTGATTTAAAGCTTGTTGGATTCAGCTTACTGTCTACTATAACTATACAAATTTTCATAATCATTGGATTTCTACATTTTGAGTTATGGTGATTTTTCTGCTCACTGGTCTATTTCTGTAGCAGCCCGTGAAAATCGGGATGATGTCATCACTTGTTAAAACTCATTCTCAGTGTGTGATTTGTTATTTTTTATGAGATTACTCTTGAAAGTTAGCTCTTTAAGCTACCTAGACTTCCCCAAGAGGAATTGAGCTAATTGTTGCTGTGCTCAGAGAATTATGTAAAACACTGGACATGTGTATGAACCAAGAATAGCAAGTTTTCACCTCTGAGCTAACTCCAACTTATCTGTTTTGATCTATCTTTTTGAGAGTGATCTTCCAAGGTACATAGGGTGTCTAATACATCCATTGGCAAGCTAAAAGAGCCCACCATATACTCCTGGAGTTCATTTGGCTGGTGTAGATCAAGGATTTTGCAACACCTCTTCATCTTCAAACACATACTTATCCATCTCTTCATAGTTGAAGCATAAAAATATAATTTCCTTGTGATCGAAAACTTAAAAGGAAAAGAACTTGAAGTGGTACAATCAACTGAAAGTGCAGAAAATGTATTTAAATATTCCTGACGACGTAATAGTAGACAAGATCATAAACATGACAAACAACTAAAAAAGAACCAAGTGACTAATACAAATTGATCTGCAACAAGGTTATACTTGGGAAAAAATTGGGAGTGTTCACTTAGACATATGAACTTGAGATCAGTACGACATCTAGGGAGAGATAGACAAAGCCTTAGGTCTTCAGAGGCCAGTGCCAATCAATTGCTAGGCCTTGGGCCCAGCAGTTGAGCAATTATTCACACTACCCTAGCTCTAAAACTAGCGAATCAGAGATGTCTCATGGTATGGAGCGACCCACAGGTAGTTCAGACATGCCATACTTACAAAGGGCCCTTACAAGACTCAACTCGAATACCTTAGGACCAACCAGTTAGGTGCTTGCATCTATGAGGACGGCATAGGAAGATCCGTGGTCCAAATTAAAAACCATGACCAACCCATTGGACTCGAACATCGAGCAGTCAAGTTTGAAAATGGTGCATACTTGGACAAAGAACGAACCATGTATGTGGTCACCACCTACCCAGATAGGACAATGAATTTGGTAATGTGATCTGAGAAATGGACATAGGTGACCTAGAGCAAGGGAACATAGGTGGAGAGCCTAAAACCCCTCAAGGAAAATTAGTTCTTACTAGAATTATCACACGAGTGGATTCCCTAGGACAATAAGAGCATAGATCTGCTCCTGAACTGACAGACTGATGAAGCTTTTTGGAGGTATAAGCTTGATCAAACGAATGAGGTAGGAGCACTCACAATCTACAAGTTTAAAGATCCGGATAGCCGAAGCAAAGTAACTTACCTAGACAATACTTCAGAGAAGTTCATTGTGGTCACAGAGCATGGTAGGCATGCCTACACTTGGAAGGGCGAATTTGTTTTTCCCCAACCAAGATCGAATGTCTCTTATGGTCACCCAAGAGTGGGAACGTCTCAAGCCCATGGAGCTCATAGGGACAAAAGTAGAGATAGACTAGAAGTAAGCTTTGCCAACCCCTTGGGAAGAGAAAGGATGAGAATAGAGATGGATAAAATGGAAAATGAGAGACCTAGAGCTCCAAGAAACGAAAGAAATGTTGATGATTTTCCTTTGCCAAGTCCTAGAGAACACACTAGGAGCTTGAGGCCAAATCAGCTGGTTAAGTCCATGAAAAATTACTTCGATGGCACGGGAGACCCATATGATCATGTGGCTGAGTTTAGGCAAGTCTTGAGGGCTGAGCAGGTTGAGGACCTATTCATGCAATACAATACCTTTGGTCTAATCCTTAGGAACACAACCCTTACATGGTTTCAACCATTGAATGAGAGGTAGTTCAAGAACATAGACTAGCTTTTGGAGGTATTCATTACTGAATTCTCTAAAAGTGGTATATGGAATAACACTTCCTCATTGATTCATAGTTTCAAGCAAATGCCCCAAGAGATGGTTCGACTGGCAGGAAGAAGGTTTAGGCAGTAGCTAGAGAGATGTCCTATTCCTGAGTTACCCACTCTAGCCAAACAAGTGGCTTTATTCCTAGATGGATTGCTAAGTACCAAATTGAGATCTTATGTGTATCTGAAAGATCCTAGGACCATAGAAGAGTGTGTACACATGTGCATTGACATTGAAGATAACCTAGGGGAGGAATTAGAGCTATCAAAAATCTACAAGGATTCAGAGAGTTCTACTAGCCTCTCATCCACGCAATCCACATCTATTGAGGAACTCACTGAGAAAGTAGCTTAGAAGTTAGGAGTCTCAAGCAAACAAATACCAAGTTATGTCCCAGTGAAAAGATGCTACACTTGTGGAGGTGACTGTTGGTGCATTTTGTCCAAGCCTACATGCTTGATATGCTTGATATTATCCTCATTTGTAAGTCACATGAGTATTCATGTGAACACCTCTTGTAAAAGAGTACATTTTATCTCTTGTAAATGGAAAAAGAAAAAAGTAAAAGGATGGCTTACCTCATCCATGATGTAAAAGCAAATTCATGGCTCCAACTACCAAAATCACGAATTTTTGAGCTGAGGGAATCTCTCCTAACTTTGGGGATCACTTTTAGGTGGAGCCATTCGAATTCGAATTCAAAACTCCCTCCAAGAATTGCTATAAAAGGAGCAAGAAGGAAGAGGCGATTAGCAAGCCTTGTACGTGACCACTTCATGTCATTTTGTAGAGATTGAAGAGCTTACTCCATAGCTCTATCATTCTACTCCCATTGTGCAAAGATTCATTGCCAATGTGGTTGTAATCATATGTGAATCTATACATTTATTATCATCTACCTCTCTGTTTTGTTCTCTGCTATACTCACTCAGAGCAGTAACTTCAGAAGGTCATATCTCGAGTTTTACTGAACCTTTTTCAGTGTTTTAAAGTGCGTTGGATAGCTCACACTGTCTAGTTTCTACCTATACATTTTCAAGGTTATTGGATTTATACTTTTGGAGATATCTGCATTTTACTGCTTACTGGTCTATCTCTGCAGAGCCCCGAGAATTGTGGGAATGTTCCAGAACTTGATGAAACTTGTTCTCAGTGCTCAGTCCATCATTTGAAGTGTTTTAACTTGGAATAGGAAGCTTGCTAAGTCTATTTGCTATGCCCAAAATGAATTTTTCTAATTCCTTCCAGGTTGAGAGCACTGTTCATTTTTTCCAGCAGGTGTATGTTCAAAAATAGCAAGTTTTGGGAGCTAGTCATTTCGCAACTTGTCGGTCTTGACTTAAACTTTTGGGATACATGTTCCAAAGTACTTGGCTGATATTTTGGTGGATTTAGGAAGCTCAAAGGGTCTACTAATCAACTCTGAAGTCTCAGTTGGCTGGTGTGAAGCTGGTTGTAGCGGCACCTACTCATCTTTGGATTGCATCCACCATCTCTCTTCACAGTGGTATCAGAGCATAGTCAAGCAACATGGGAGATGGATTTCCATCAACAATTGACAAATTGGATCGAAACAACTATCCGGCATGGTCTCTAAGGATGGAGGCTTACCTTCAAGGGAGGAATCTATATGGATTCATATCCGGAGATGAAGCAATGCCAACCATGAGGAACAAAGGGCAACCATCACATGAAGAAGTGGAAGGACTTTCGAATTGGTGTTCGAAGGATGCACTTGCAAGGTCCTATATTCTAAACTCAATCTCTGATTTTCTTTTACCTCATGTCAAGGGATGCAAGACATCAAGAGAAACCTGGAATGCACTTGCTTCTTTCTTCTCTTCCAACACTCGAGCAAGGAAGAACCAATTGTGGATGGAGTTCACAACAATGAAGAAAAGCCCGAAGCAAAATGTGACTGATTATGTCACAAAGATGAAGGAGATTTCCGACCAACTTGGAAGCATTGGAGAGGTAATTGAAGAGGAGCAAATCATAAGACAAATCATGAATGGAATCAAAGCAGACGACAAGTGGGAGTCATTCACAACAGCCATGGATTTGTACATGGATATGCATGTACCCGACCTCAACACACTCATGGGCCAACTCTTCACTCATGAAGCAAAGATTAGCAAAGGTGGTGAGTCCTCAAGAGGTAATCAAACTTCTGCCTTATATTCTGATAAAGCTAAGGTCAAGGACAAGTCAAAGAATAGAAAGAATGAAGATGAAGGAAGCTCTTTCCAAGCAAACTTTGCAGGTAGAGGACGAGCTAGAGGAAGAGGCAGAAGTGGAAAGCAAGGCAGGGGGAGATTCCAATCATCTCAACCTTGCAACATATGTGGCTTATCTAACCATACTACTGAAGAATGTTTCAGGAACCCGAGGAACTCAAGAGGAAGAGGATTCAATAGAGGTGGCTATGGATCAAATAGAGGCAGGTACAATGGAGGCTACAACAACAACTACTACAACAACAATTACAACAACAACAACAACTATCAAAGTGGCCATAGAGGAAGAAGAGATTACAATAACTATGCAGAGGACCAAAGTCAAGAAGATTCATTATTGATTATGAATCTATCAACAAAGAAGGGTAAGGATGATGATCACATATTTTACATTGATTCGGGATGCTCGAACCATGTAGCAGGAAATGTGGCTTTACTTTCTGATTTGGAAGATCCTCATAACAAGCATGAAGTGCAGACAGGAGATGACACAAAGCACTCAGTGGAGAAGATAGGTAATGTGAAGACATCAGATGGGAATATGAACCTCTTAAGCAAAGTCTTGTATGTCCCTACAATTACCAAAAATTTAATAAGTGTTGGACAGATTGTTGAAAAAGGATTGCAGGTTAGATTCAATCGATTTGGAGCATATGTTGAAGACCCAAGGCAAGGCTTTCGAAGGATTGCCAAAGGAGAAAAGACAGGAAGGCTTTTCACTTTTGAAGTGGAAGATACAAAGAACATAGCTTTGTTTAGCTATGGATCTCAAACTCTAACAGAGTTGGAGATATGGCACAAAAGGCTTGCTCACATTGGTGAGAGGACACTCAAACAGATTTGCAGGGACCAAAGTGTACTTGGTTTGCCTAATATCACAAGGCAACACATGATTTATAAGTGTGAAGCTTGTCAACTCGGCAAGGCTCATAGACAACCTTTCAATAAGAAAGGATATATGTATCAAAATCCTTTGGATCTAGTGCACACGGATGTGTGGGGTCCAAGTAAGGAGCCATCTATATCAGGCTCAAGATATTATGTGTCTTTCATAGATGATTGTAGCAGGTGGACCATTCTGTTTTTCATGAAGCACAAGGATGAAGTGTTTAATTGCTTTAAGAAGTATATTGCTCTTGTTGAAAACCAAACAGGTAGGACTTTGAAAAGACTCAGATCAGATGGTGGAGGAGAATACTTCTCTTCTGAATTTGATGCCTTCTTGCATGAAAGAGGCATTAAAAGGGAAGTCACTACAAGGTATACACCTGAACTCAATGGTGTAGCAGAGAGGAGGAATAGAGCTATCGTCGAAGCTGCAAGGTCCATGCTCAACGAAAAGGGATTGCCGAACTACCTATGGGCAGAGGCTGTGTCGACAGCCACATATCTCATAAATAGACTTCCATCTAAGTCACTAGATGGAACCACTCCATATGAAGTGTGGAATGGAAGAAGACCTAGTCTAGAGCATTGTAAAATCTTTGGATGCTTAGCCTATTCTCACATTCCTTCTCAAGTAAGAGGGAAATTGGATCCCAAGGCAGAGAAGTGTGTATTCATTGGTTATGATCAAAACCAAAAAGGATATAGATTGTACAATCCAACCAATAAAGGATTTTCTGTGAGTAGAGATGTAATTTTTGATGAAAACAAATCATGGTTTGATGATGACAGGAAAGTGAAGCTGCCATATGACTTGGATGAAGATTTTCCATCACTTCAACCAAAGGAGCCAAAGCAGATTGAAGAAAGTGATTCGGAGATTGACCTAGAAGACTTGGAAAGACTAAAGCTATGGAAGAAAAAAGGTAAAGCAAAGATGCAGGATGCTACATATGGACCCGAGAGCTCACATCAACCACTTAGAAGGTCTTCGAGGGAGAAGAAGAAACCAGAGAGGTTTGGTTATGATACTTCTTTGGTCACCAAGCACTCAATCTACATTGCAAAGGATTCAACCAATGAAGAACCTACCACATTTGAAGAAGCACAAAGCAAGAAAGCTTGGAGAGATGCAATGGATGAAGAAATGGAAGCCTTGAAGGAGAATGACACTTGGGAGCTTGTACCTAACAAGCCATCTATGAAGATAATCGGATCTCGATGGATATACAAAATCAAGAAGAATCCAGATGGAAGTATAAATAGACACAAAGCAAGGTTAGTTGCTAAAGGGTTTGCTCAAACCCATGGTATTGATTATGAGGAGACTTTCTCTCCTGTTGCAAAAATGCCTACAATTAGGGTTCTCATAAGTCTTGCTGCATCTAGAAATTGGAATCTTTATCAACTTGATGTAAAGAATGCTTTCTTGAATGGATGGATTTCTGAGGAAGTGTATATGGCACAACCTCCTGGATATGAGGATGCACATCATCCTAACTATGTATGCAAACTAAAGAAAGCTTTGTATGGATTGTAGCAAGCTCCAAGAGCTTGGAATTTCAGATTGGTTACTTATTTGCAGGACCAAGGATTCAAAGCTAGCAAGGCGGATACCTCTTTGTTCATAAAGAGGAATGGATCTGAAGTGATCTATTTATGTGTGTATGTTGATGATATTATTATCACAGGCAATGATCTTGAAGGAATCAAACAGGTAAAGAGTCAAATGAAGGAGGAGTTCAAAATAAGTGACCTCGGACCACTCACTTATTTTCTTGGATTGGAGTTGATCTACACAGATTCAGGTATATACATCACACAAAGGAAGTATGTCCATGACATGCTCGTCAAGTTCAAGATGGAAAATACCAAGTGTGCAGGTACACCTATGGAGCAAAATCATAAGCTTAGTGCTTATGAAGGAGAGCCAATTGAAGACATCACAAGCTATCAAAGCTTGGTTGGAAGTTTGAACTATGCAACACTCACAAGGGTGGATATATGCTATAGTGTTAGCATATTGAGTCAGTTTATGCATAAGCCGAGAAGACCACATATGGAAGCGGCCAAGCGAGTCCTCAAGTACCTAAAGGGGACCATGAATGAAGGTTTGTTCTATTCATATACTTCAGATATTGAGCTAAAGGTCTACTCAGATGCGGATTGGGCCGGATCTAAAGATGATAGAAGAAGCACATCAGGGTATATATCATTTGCAGGTTCAAAAATCATTTCTTGGTCATCGAAGAAGCAACCAACCGTGGCATTATCTTCTACTGAAGCTGAATATAGAGGTTTGGCTAATGCAACTCAAGAAATCATGTGGTTAAAATCTTTGTACACAGATCTTGGACTTCATTCTTCAACACCTCACATTTTTGGTGACAACACAAGCTCACTACATCTAGCAGCTAATCCGGTATACCATGCTAGAACCAAGCATATTGAAGTCCACTACCATTATGTAAGGGAGAAGCTAATGAGCAAGGATATTCAACTATCCTACGTCTCTACAGATATGCAATGTGCAGACATGTTGACGAAAGCTCTTGATGGTACGAAATTAAGTAGATTCAAGTTGATGATTGGTTTGCAGGAAATCAAGGACAATTGAAGACTTATTTGGAGGCCAAGCATGTTAGGCTTGAGGGGGAGCTGTTGGTGCATTTTGTCCAAGCCTACATGCTTGATATGCTTGATATTATCCTCATTTGTAAGTCACATGAGTAGTCATGTGAACACCTCTTGTAAAAGAGTACATTTTATCTCTTGTAAATGGAAAAAGAAAAAAGTAAAAGGATGGCTTACCTCATCCATGATGTAAAAGCAAATTCATGGCTCCAACTACCAAAATCACGAATTTTTGAGCTGAGGGAATCTCTCCTAACTTTGGGGATCACTTTTAGGTGGAGCCATTCGAATTCGAATTCAAAACTCCCTCCAAGAATTGCTATAAAAGGAGCAAGAAGGAAGAGGCGATTAGCAAGCCTTGTACGTGACCACTTCATGTCATTTTGTAGAGATTGAAGAGCTTACTCCATAGCTCTATCATTCTACTCCCATTGTGCAAAGATTCATTGCCAATGTGGTTGTAATCATATGTGAATCTATACATTTATTATCATCTACCTCTCTGTTTTGTTCTCTGCTATACTCACTCAGAGCAGTAACTTCAGAAGGTCATATCTCGAGTTTTACTGAACCGTTTTCAGTGTTTTAAAGTGCGTTGGATAGCTCTCACTGTCTAGTTTCTACCTATAAATTTTCAAGGTTATTGGATTTATACTTTTGGAGATATCTGCATTTTACTGCTTACTGGTCTATCTCTGCAGAGCCCCGAGAATTGTGGGAATGTTCCAGAACTTGATGAAACTTGTTCTCAGTGCTCAGTCCATCATTTGAAGTGTTTTAACTTGGAATAGGAAGCTTGCTAAGTCTATTTGCTATGCCCAAAAGGAATTTTTCTAATTCCTTCCAGGTTGAGAGCACTGTTCATTTTTTCCAGCAGGTGTATGTTCAAAAATAGCAAGTTTTGGGAGCTAGTCATTTCGCAACTTGTCGGTCTTGACTTAAACTTTTGGGATACATGTTCCAAAGTACTTGGCTGATATTTTGGTGGATTTAGGAAGCTCAAAGGTTCTACTAATCAACTCTGAAGTCTCAGTTGGCTGGTGTGAAGCTGGTTGTAGCGGCACCTACTCATCTTTGGATTGCATCCACCATCTCTCTTCACAGTGACCATATGGCAAACGTGTGTCCCATTATGGTTCAAACCCAAGTGAGTCCTAGTAGCCAATATTCCACCATAGAATGGAGATACACTAATCACACCACACAAAATTGCCCCTACAATAAGCAACCAATTAGGCAAACATACCCACAACCATACCCTCAACAAGGAAGATACCAGAACCAGTACCCACCTCAACAATATGGCAAACCATAGCAACCCTATCAAACCCAACAAAGGCCTCAACCTGTGTTAACGCAGCAACCCCCTGCTCCAACCAATGTAATTTCAGTGAAGTATGCGACTATAGAATAGAACTTGAATAGAGCCATAGTGCCAGTTACACCATTGCTATCTGAAAGTGACCCAAGTGACCATAGGTTTGACTCTACTCATGTTGATAGCCCCCAGGCTTATTACATGCAGTCACTAGAGCATAGTGAGTCCTACTATTGTGAAGAACCAAGTGAACCTAGTTAGGAGCCAGAGTATGCAAATGTCATGCACGCAAATCCCAAATCTAGATCTCAACCTAGGCAAGTAAGACCCCCAGTTCCTAGAGGACCATGTTACTGATGTCAGGGAGATCACTTCAATCGTGATTGCCCTATGCTTGCACCTACACAACCCCAAGTGATGACAATTCAAGGCTTCTGTCAAGATTTTGGAAAGGAGCATCTCTTACAAGACTACCCAAAGAACCCCAATAACATGCCAAAATCACTTCTATTAACGTTATTGGGTTAGTTTTAGACTCTTCAGGAAGTGTAACCTCTATTGCACCAGTGCAACTGGTCACTAGAGCTCAAGTTTTGCAGCAAAACCAAGGCTTAGGCCAGGAAAATAGTTATGAGGTTAGTGAGACTGAGAGCATAACCAAGAAACGAACGAGAACCTGGAAAGATAGCTACGAGAGAATGAAAAGAAAATGGGCAAAGAAAATGAGTGAACTTGAGGAAAGCCTAAGAGAAATAGAAGCCAAAATTATTGAACTCACATCTCAAACTCCCTCTCACACTACTCCACCACCACCAAACCCATCTCCATCCCATCCACCACCTTCCAATTCACATCACTCAATTCCACCACCCCCTAGAGTAGGATCAATCTTAGCAGATCCCACCCCCGAAGACATAGACATGATGCTTAAGGTATATTAGGCCAGAATCCAAGAAGGGCCAAACATTACGGATCATGAGAACTGTTACCCTAGAGCTGAACTAGAGAACGAACTAAAATTTGTGCTAAGATGGTGGAATTGGCTCAAACCATGTTTGAAGCTAGTCGCCTCTTTAACTTCTCTAGTTTACCCAAGACACAGTTGCACTTTGATGGATTGTTAGAAAGATTAGAGAGGCTAATTGCACAATCAGAAAAGGACCCTGCCTCTCAAAATAAGGACAAGACAAGTGAAAGGAGAAGCCTTCCTCCCTAGGAAGCTTATGTGCCTAGCTCCATAGAACCAGAAACATCCTCTTCTATGAATCGGTACTCATCAGAATTTCTGCGAGAGATTCAAGAAGAGAAATGGGCCAAAGAGAGTGAAATTCCTCCTCCCATTGAACTTGTGGATGACGCGCATGATCAATTCCCACAAGACATTCCTTCCATTTATGAGGAACATGAGAGTACTCAATCTCATGAGAGATTAGACTTCGAGTCTAATTCCTTACACGAATTGCCCCATTTCAGAGGCCCATGGGAAGCTAAGTCTACTTGTATGAGAGCACCCACAGTCATGGCAAGAAAGGAAGAGTCAGTCATACCTAGGAACACAGAGGTAATAAAGAACACTAAAGTGTAGTGCAATCTCATTTTAGAAGAGCTACTCAAGGTTAGGCCAGAACTATGGAAACATGTAGCCAATCAAATGCCAGAAGTAACAAAACCTCCTTCCCAGGTAGGATCTCATAGAACAGTGCTAGATATACCCTTGGACAAGATAGGAGACATGAGTGAAGGACAAGAAGGAAAAACCTATCTTCCCATTGCCCATCGAGGATACACAACCAAGGCAATTATGGACTCAGGTGCAGGAGTTGCAATTGCTACCACATTCCTATGGAAGCGTTGGTGCAAGCCCACACTCACGCCAATGAGAATGGAATTGCAGATGGCCGATGGTCACATTGAAAGATCCTTAGGACTGTTAGAGGGAATCACTCACTACATGTGGTGTGGAGTTTGAGCATATATTTTCTATATGTGATTTCAACAAAAATCAAGCCTATGAGATGATTCTAGGAAGACCATTCATGCGACAGTTGCAAGTGGTACAGGATTAAGGAACCAATTGCTTGTAATTGCAACACTTAGGTGTCATGACCAAAGTTAATCCCAAGGACTACTCTCATAGAGATGTCCCTCCAATCCAATGGAATCCCATCCATAGAGCCAAAGATGATACTGAGTCAGTGCACTCCATAGGATCAAGATCCTCATGGATGCATGAAGACACCCACTTATGGATGTGCAAAGTAGTAGTAGAAGAAGAGAAGAGAGAAAAAGCCAGAGATATAGGTGTGAAGGAAACCCATAGATCAATTCAAGACCCAGCCTATGCACTTATAGTATTTCCCGACGAAGAGTTTGAACCTCACTGCTGGGTAAAAATTTTAGCAACAATGGATGTAGCCATCAATGAAGAACAATGGACACCCCACTGTGACGAGGAGGGCTATGAAATTTCAGTCTTCTCCATAGAGCCAATCATGGGAGATTCGGTTCTGGAAGAATGTGAACCTAGCACTGATGCATTTGAGGATGCAAGTGACTCAGATCTAGAGTCAATCATTATGGACCCACCTTTTGCATCAGATGAAGAATACTTCTATGAAGTAGAAGCTTACCCTCAGAGACACGGAGAACTCACGAATGATGTGAGGTTAACCACCCAAGTGACTGCCAAGAGCAAAGGTAAGAAAAGAAAGAAAAGAGAAGTCACACTAGAAGAAGAAGAATCTTTGTTTGAGGTCCCTGACAATTTCAAGAAGTGTGAGATAGATGATAGGAGAATCATGATAAGAATGCCTAAAAGTGAGGTGCAATCAGGGGAGGCCTATGATAACAAAGAAACCACCAAGAAAATAGTTGTATCCATAGAAGAAGGAGAAGAAAAATGCACTTACATAGAACATGACTTGACAGAGGAAGAAGAGCATGAGATGATAGCCTTGCTAAGAGAATACAGAGATGTATTCGCTTGGAGCTATAAGGATTTGAAAGGTGTAGACCCTAACATATGCTCACACACTATCCCCATGACATCAGATGCCAAACCCTCTAAGCAAAAGCCATACACATATAATGATAACTATGCTGCTAAGATCAAAGAGGAGATAGATAGATTGGTGGAAGTTGGATTCATCTATGAAATCGAGCACACCATTAGGGGAAAAAGTGAGCCATCTTTGGGCCTTGTAAGGAATGGGATTAAAATTCTTAATCCAAAAGATTAGAGAACCACGTCGAAACCACTAGTGGTTTTGAAAAATAAAATAATGCATGTAAATATTTGAGCATCCATGACCCTTGGATTTTCTAGATCAATGGTTCATATTTGAATGTGTGAGAGTCTGAAGAGAGAAGGCATTAAATGTCGTGGGGGGTTGGACCTTCTCTGCAAGAATTTCATCCCTTGGATCATGCCGAATCCAATGGCCAAGTGCAAATGCGGCTGATCGTCAATTTTCAAAGTCTTTAGAGCCCTTGGATCTCATCAAGATCCAATTATAGGCATTAAAAGGCACATTTTTGCCATGGGGGAGGTTTAGGGCCATTGGATGAACTAGGAGATCCAATGGAGGACATGAAAAGGCACCAATCTACTTTGGGGAGGGCTTACAACCATTGGATTCATGCATAATCTAATAGATGCAAGGGTGCCTTTCTTTATGAAGGGCCATCAGGACCATTGATTTCCAAGCACATCCGACGGCTACGAATGAGGGCGCCTATTTTCAAATGATCTCCATTGATATGCGTTAGATTTCAATGGAATCCAAGGGCCAAAAACTAATGCCGCCTTGACTTTTGCATCTTAAGCTAAGCCCTTGGATCTTTGGGCCCATCCAAGGGTTGTGGTTCATTCACGTGAGATCTCAAACCACTAAAGGCAAAGAAACCACCAAATGAAGGTATTTTTTGTCCCTTTGAGCAAGGAAAACCATGAGAAGCCTATGCATAGCCTAATTGATTAAGGGACTAGACTGTGGCCACTGCTATCTTCCTATTGGTGGATCATTAATCACCCCTTGAGCTAAAAGGCCCAAGGACGATTCATTTTTTCCCCTAATGCTGACTGGGTATCACCCATTGTAGTGGTGCCCAAGAAGAATGGAAAGTTACGTTTGTGCATTAACTTGAAGAAGGTTAATGCAACCACTATTCGAGATAACTATCCACTTCTGATCACTGATCATCTATTAGAATGAGTAGCAAACAAAGAAGTGTATAGTTTCCTTGATGGATTTTTTGGTTACAATTAGGTAGCCATAGCTCCGGAAGATCAACATAAGACAGCTTTTGCCACAGGTTGGGGCATACTTGCTTTTCGGGTAATGCCATTTGGTCTCACTAATGGGCCTGCAACCTTTCAGAGACTGATGTGCCACATGTTTAAAGAGTTCTTGAGGAAGAATTTCGAAGTCTATGTTGATGATCTATGTGCTCACTCCAACATTAGATAGACACATATACCTGAACTCAGGCAAGTCTTTGACAAATGTAGAGAATATCGTCTGCCTGAACCCAGAAAAGTGTGTTTTCATGGTCAGGCAAGGCAAGATTCTAGAACACATAGTGTCAAAGAATGGCATATCTACAGACGAGGAAAAAGTTGGAGCGATTGTAGAGCTACCTAGGCCAAAGAATGTCAAGGAAGTACAAGCTTTCATGGGGCATTGTGGTTACTACCGACATTTATACACATGTATGCCATCATTGTGAAGCCTCTATATGGACTTTTGACTAACTTCGAGTGGATGGATGAATGTGAGAACTCCTTCAATGAGCTGAAGAAGTGATTATGTTCAACACCAATTCTAACCACACCAGATTGGAGTAAACCCTTTCATGTTCACGTGGATGCATCCAATAATGCTATTGGGTGTGTACTTGCACAACCTATGGGTGAAGGTAATATGGATCTTCCAATTGCCTATGCTAGTAGAAAGTTAAATGCAGCTGAACGGAACTATACCACCACTGAACGAGAAGGATTAGGCATGGTATATGTGGTTAAAAAGTTTAGACACTATTTTCTTGCAAATAAGTTTAAATTTTTTACTTATCATCAAGCATTGTTGTACTTAGTAAGCAAGCCATGCAATATGGGTAGGTTAGTAAGATGGTTTCTCTTACTAATGGAATATGACTTTGAGGTAGTGGTGAGGAAAGGCAGAACTCATTTGAGAGCACACCATCTCTCCAGGCTCACATCTGGGGAGGCCCCACAAGGAGTATCAGATGACCTTCTTGATGCTCACTTGTTTAATTTGGAAGTTGTACCTCAGTGGGCCAAGACATTAGTGCCAGTTTTGACATATGGACCTAAACATGCAATAGTAAACACTCCAGATAGGGAGGTAGTAAAAGCTCAAAAGTACCATATCATGGTAGGGAGTATGTACAAGCATACCAATCAAGGAATATTAGTCTGTTGTGTGGAAGAGGATGAGTATGATAAATGGTTGCAAATAGCACATGTAGGTGCATTAGAGCAACACCATTCGAGGCAAAGAACTTTACAGACACTAAAAAGGCTCGGAGTGCATTGGCATACTATGGAAGTAGATGTACACAAGTTGTGTAAAGAATGCCCAGTTTGTAGTATTAAACCACCTGTGGAGCACACTACATTGTACCAAGTGTCTCTAATACCAGATTGGAGTGAACCATTAGTAGCTTTTCTGAGGAGGAAAACATTCTGTCAAGATATGGCCCTGGCTAGATAGAGACGCTTAGAACAAGAAGCGTTAGACTATACTCATTGGCCCCGATAATCTATACAAACGTGGTAAAGTTGGTTACTTGAGATTATGTGTCCATGAGAGTGAATATCTTAAGATCTTGGAAATTGCTCACCAAGGTGTAGCAAGAGGACACTTTGGACCAAATAGAGTGATCATCGCAATACTATTTGCAGGACTTTGGTGGCCAACCCTTCACATGGATGCACATACATACGTGAAGAGGTGTGATGTTTGTCAGTGGACTCAGTATCCTATACGCAAAGATGAGATGCCATTAAAACCTATGATGGACGGACGTGCATTCTCTAAGTGGAGAATAGACTTTGTAGGTCCTATTAATCCCCCAACTAAGGGTTCACATGCTGAATACATCATTGTGGCCACAGACTATCTAACCAAATGGGTAGACATGAAAGCCACAATGAAGAACAATGCTCAAACGACAGCTAAGTTCTTATTTGAGAAAGTGTTCACTAGATACAGGCTACCTATCCAGCTAGTAAGTGATAGAGGCACTCACTTCTTGAATGAAGCTATTGAAAATCTTCTTCAAGAGTTCTTGGTGATATGCAAGAAGTATGCCCCCCTATCATCCACAAGCAAATGGGCAAGCCGAAAGCACAAATAAGATTCTATGAAATGTGCTCACCAAATTAGTGAATAATAAACACTGTGATTGGGACAAATAGCTACACCATGATGTTTGGGCATACCGAGTTGCCTATAAAATAGTACTCCAAGCCACTCCCTTTCAAATGCTATTTGGCCAAAATGCAGTGCTACCATTGGACTTCTTAACACCTACATTGAGAGAAGCACAGGAGCACGAGTGGACATGCCATGAGCTCTCATCTAGAATCTTTAACCTAGAACGATTAGGTGAAACAAGATTAAGAGTTGCAACAGGAATTTATGCAGCCAAGAAAAGACAAAAAGCGTATTTCAATGCACATGTGAAGGATAAGGGCTTGAAGGCAGGAGACCTAGTCCTATTCTACACTTTGAAGCAACATGCACGGAAATTAGAGAAGAGAGGCTATGGACCTATGATCATAAATAGGATCTCAATAAGTGGAGCAGTTCAATTAGCTACACTCGAAGGTGATGTTCTTCCTAGTTACATTAGTGGATGTAGAGTCAAACTATATCAAGAACCCCTCACTGAGGAAATGCTCAATCGACTCAACACTACCAAAAAACGTAAAGAAGAGGAAAAGCGAATTCGAGAAGAAGTAGGACAGAAGCATTGGAATACATTCGAAGAATGAAATTGAGAAGACAAGGTATAGATCACCCTAGGATAGATGTCTATGCAAATCTAGGATAACATATGGCTATATGTGAAGTCTCAGGTGTAAGTTACAATAGAATAATTGACCGATGTCCTTTTGTGACCTTAGAGATAGGACAAGGAAAGAGTGCAAGCATTGTACGGGCCTTGATTGACTCAGGTGCAGCCACCAGTGCTATTAAAATTTCTTACTGTCAACAATTGAACTTAAGTGTCAATCCTATAGAAGCATATCTCATAGGATTGGGAGGTGTGGAAACCCCTTTCTTGGGCAAGGTAGAACTTCCCCTCTACATTCAAGATGCTCTTATGATAGTTAAGGTGCTAGTGTGGGAAGATGAGGACCTCACTCAGCCTCTTGTCTTGGGTCAAGACTGGATCTATGATCAGGCAGTCAACCTGAACCTAAGAAGTGGACTTCTTCACCTTTGGGCAAATCAGGATCGCTTTGTAATCAAATTAGAAAATGAAGCACTCAAAGAACTAGGAAAGGCCCAAACTCCTAGTCCTTCCAAGAGTACACATGAAGATGACAATGTTATTCTTGTCCAAAACTATGTGATGCAGAGGGATGAATGTCTCAACAAAGAAGTCAAAGATACGATGGAACTACCTTATTTTCAAAAAACCAAAGGGATACGACAACCAAAGGTGGATCAAATATAGAAGAAGCACATGACCTACACTCGAAGCCAAAAAGAAGTACGAAACAAGGTGTCTCAGCCACCGAAACAAGTTTGGGTATGGAAAGCCGAGCATCTTGTTGCGGTCCAATCACAACCACTGGTTAAACTTCATATTAGTGATCAACGATAGGACACTAATAAGAAATACTTCAAGGATTCTGCAGTCTATCTGGGTACCCAAGAAGTCGATGAAGGCTGACCCGCAATCAAGACAATTTTGGGTCTCTAAGTCTTGCTTGGGGGCTCAAATAGCTGCACATAAAACACACTGTGTACAACATAACTCACTCACACAAACAGTTGATTACCACTTTCATTTGACACACAAAAACACCTATTTGTCTTTGAGCACAGGTAGAATCACTTGTAAATGGGTCCCAAAAAGCCTCATTTTCAAGTAGACCTTCTGGCAAAGCCCTCTAGAGTCTCCATAAAATCAAAAGAGAAAGCCATCCACTATGTTTGGCAGACCAAACCTTGTAATAAACCACCTGATCCATTTGTAAAGCCACTTCCGCTTATTAACTGCATCCACACTGCACTCGACCCCCCAATTAGCACATAGGTATCTTGCATTAGCTAACCACACTTCACACTCACATCCACGTGAGCACTAACTAACCGACTAACTACGTCACAGTTCATCATGTTAATGTTGTAACGGGGACACATGACCACTTTGTGTCCATTTGCAATGTTAACATTCATTTGTATATTCTCACAGAACTGGCGAACGATTTCTTCAATATGGCCGAGGTTGCAGGAACGAGCTCCTAGGTAGGCACCACTTCTCAAGTGGTAGACATTGAAAGTCTTCCCATTCAGGAGGGGTTGAAGGAAAGACCACAGGCATTGAGAGCACTACATGTCATACCAATTCAGAATCCTCCCCAAGGGCACACATCTCCAATAAGCAAGAACTCCCACTCGTTCAGTGAAGTTGCAGGACCCCTTGGAGAAGGCACCTGTTTATGGGAGGTTGAGATAGAGTTCAATGGATGTTGGGGTCGATATCATTTCTTTACATGAGAGTTTGAGAGGCTTCAAAACAATGAAGGACTGCAACCAATATGGAAGAAGGTTGGATTGTATGACTACTTCAAAGCTCAATTACCAAAGTCGGACTTCCTAGAGCACCCTCACTCCTAGTAAAGAGAAAAAAGGGTATAGCACCTTTGTACTACCATCTCTTACAAGAGGAAACGAACTGAAGGGCTTCAAATTGACGAACAATTTGGTAAGGGAAGCTTTGGAAATGAGAGGTATGCACATCCCTACAGAGAAAGAGACAATGATTCCGGACAACATGAAGAACAGGAACTTAACTAAATTGAAAGATATGGTGGCAATGCCACCAACTATTGCTATCCACCTTCGAATGTGCATGCAACACTTCGTGTTCCCTGCCCAAGAAAGGTTCACAATGCCACCCAAGAAAATTTGGTTCAGTTTATACCTAGCAGATGCCTTCAATCTAACAATCAACATGCCTCATTGGATCATTGACCAAATACACTTGGCACATCAATGTTGGTACAAGAAGCAGAAGTCAGTGCTCTATGGATGTTATGCACTTACAAGAATCGTTTATTGGTGCTTGGCATACGATGTGCCAATTCAAAGGGCACTTGTTTGGACTAGGGTGCAAGAACTTCAACAAAGATGCAGGGCCTCCATCCAAGAAAATGAGGGGGAGCCGTTCAGATGCCCTGTGCATAGGCCCGAGGTGCTACACTGACACCAGACACAACTCCACAACTCCCAAGGCGAGTGCAACCCTTCACCATCAGATTACCAAGGCACAGTGCGGAAGGACCAAATCTGGTGTTCCCATCGATAGCCACTTATTTAGAGTTCCCTAATGGCTTCACGTTGGAGGACTTGACTAATGAGGAGGTAGCAAGAATAATTAATGCGACTAATTTGGAAGTTGAAGCAGAGCAATTAAGTGGGCAACAAACGGTCACGAACCAACCCCATCCAACTCAACCAGAAGTCGTCAAAGTAGATGAAGAGGAAGAGGAGACTGCAGAAGAGGAATAAGATGACGAACAAGAAGGACCATCCGACGAAGGAGAGCATGAATATGAGCAAGAGATTATATGGGAACTTGTAGGAGCCCTAGCTTATACAAAGCAGCTAAAATGATTGTATGATACTATCAACTTGGTTCAAGAACAACACAGACTATCTTTGGCAACAGGAAAGGCCTTGATGAACCAGATACTTGAAGAAGAAGGTGTAGATGATTAATACAGGGCTACCCTTGACATGCTCGTTGATGCACTAGGAGTACCAGAGACTATGCACACCGCCGAGGCACACTCACGGGGATTTGAGCAAAGGCATGGGAGATGTCCCCTCAGACCAGGGAAACAAATAAATATCTTGGTATCAGAACCACAAGGCACCACCTCCACAACCACTAGCAAAACTTACCCCATTCATCACACTGATGAAGCCCGTAACTCAAGCGCACCCCCATCACCACCTTTACCACCCTCCCCTCCAACTCCACCACCTTCACCTCCTACCACCACTGTCATCGCCACTGTCATAGCCATAGACTCTGTTGATATATTTAGGTAGTGATATGTGTGAACACTCTAGGACTGCCGGGGCACTTTTTTCCCTCTTTAGGAGTTTTTTTTCCCCCCGCTTGTATATACGCCTATTGACGTAATGGGCTACTTATCTTTGTACATTCTCTAGTAATACATTCAGTATTGTGTGTTTGTGCTCCAAGCTTCTTCTTCTTCCTTGTGCTGTTCGCGTGGTTCCGCAGACGTCTAACTCCAACAATTGGTATAAGAGCAGGTCGTTGCTTCATCTAGGGTGCCGTCGACACTCCTCCATTTATAGTCTCAGAATCGCATGAATTTTGGTGAGCATACTCAGCATGTTTTCGAGATCAAAATATCTTCGTTATGTGGTCCGAAATTGTGATCTGAGCTCGTTTCGACCTCCAAACGCACTATTGCAACGCTTGTGCAGGCTATTTTGTCTTTTGCCAAAGGTATATACTAGTTTCTATTTGCCAGTTTAAGCGTCTCAAAGTCTGCTACAGGTCTAGCAAAACTCGTCTGGGCAGTTCTGTTCAACTTTTTGAGATACAGTCAATTTTCTGCATCAAGGTAATTTAGTCACCGGCCATGGCTGAAAGCAGTGATGTATTCCATATGTTGGCTATTGAGGATAAGTTGGATGGTAGCAACTACCCATTATGGGCTTATATGATGCGACATGTATTGGTTGCAAAAGGATTGTGGAACATTGTGCATGGTGTTGAAAGATGTCTTGTTACACCTATAACAATAGGTACTGCAAATACGGGTGCTGGAGCTGATGAAGATGGTGCCGAAGATATATTGTGCAGATTCCTGTTCGTGCTATTGTTTCTGCTGCACCTACTGTAGAGCAGATTCGCGGGGATGGCAGAGATGCCCAGACACATGCATTGATAGCTTTTTCTGTCAAACATGCCATTATTCCTCATATTCGCTCTTGCAGAACAGCTAAAGATGCTTGGGATACACTAACCACATTGTACCAAGCTAGGAATGAGGCTCGTGTTGCTTATGTTGGAACATCAAGCTTACACTATGCTTGAGGTGGATTTGATCTACATCAAGGGCTATCGCGTCGAAAGAATATCCGTTGGAGAGTTCTTTTTCATATGCTCATTTATTGTATTTTTTGAGAATATTTTGATGGCTCATTTACCGTTGTAAAAGCCTTGAGTTGTACACATGTAAAGGTAGAAAGATAGAGCCCAAATTCCATGAATTTGTGGTGGTTGAAGTTGAATTCAATCAAGCAAATCAAATCACCTAAAAGTAGATCAATCAAGACCTTCACTTTTCTTATATTGTAGGAAAGTGAATTGATTCCCTCCAACAACTATTCCCACCTTCATTTGAATTCAAATTCAACTTGTAAAACTCATGGAACACTCCTAAAGTCTATATAAAGACTTGGAATCACTTGTAAAATACATGGAAGCAATATACATACACTTGTGACCATCATTGTCTTGCTCCTTCAATTTTCTGCATCATCTTCTTCGCCAACAGTAATCTTGCAGAGGCTGCTGCTCTCTCCTCAAAGCTCCAAATTGAGTGAAAGAGAACTCACTGGAAAGGTATTAGTGTCTATTGTATGCCTGTAAATTTTCAAAGCATTTGGTTCAGCAAATTTGGAGAAATCTTAGTTTTTTGGCCTCCGGGTCAATCTCTACGTATTCCTGAAAAATAGGAAGTACCACCGGTGAACGTCGCATTCATTCCTATATCATATTTTTCTTATTCCTTATAATTTTGTGCATTCTATACACTCAACCCTATGTGTATCACTCCCATAAAAGGATTTTTTCTAATTGTAATCACGTTGGTCGCTATGGGCATTTGAAGTTCATTGTCTCTTCCATAGATAGTAAGTTTTGAGCTAGTCGACCCGCGAACCTATCTGTTTTGTATCGACTCATTCTCCTTGATGCTCCAAGGTACATAGTGTGTTTCTTTGCACTTATAGCATGCCTATAAGTTCTATTTGAGTGTCCATAAGCTCAAGGGCTGGTCTTGTGCCGGTTGGCTTGACCAAACTTCATCGCTTCGAAACGCACTTTTCTACCTTCGACAAGCTTCTCCAAGTTTCTTTCAGTGGTATTAGAGCTAGTTCAAGATGGGTCACGGCTTTCCCTCAATGATAGAGAAGCTTGATCGACACAACTACATAGCTTGGCAAATCAGAATGGAGGCCTATTTGCAAGGTAGAAATCTTTATGGAATTGTAGCAGGTGATGAAGCTATGCCTATTCCAAGATCCAAAGGAGGACCTACACAAGAGGAGACAGATAAGCTCACACTTTGATGTGCAAGGGATGCTCAAGCAAGGTCGTACATACTAAACTATATCTCTGACTTTCTATCACCACATATTTGATGGAGAGTGTTAATCTCCAAAAGAACAACCTACTCTTGAATTTAGAACACCTCTATATCAAGAGTAAGTCAAAACCTTCACTAAATTAGAAGTCCAAACTCCAAATTATCAACTTTGAGAAAATCTGTGAAGAAGATGAAACACAGAAAAGTCTGCTCCAGAATTTCTTCACATTGACTTATCAAATGTGTAAAGTTTTTGATGAAACTTTGTACGAATCATCTCCTAGGGATTGCGCATCACCTCCAAGTTGAATTACTTCAAAAGCTTTAGCATAAATTGAGAAATCAACTTCACAAGTTACCTATGTCAAAAACTGTTACTCAGAACAGTCGATTTTACACCCCTAACTTCTTAACTTTGGTTCTCACAATGTCGAACCCGTTTTACCAAATCCTTTTAACTGAAGATAGCTTATCTCTCAACTTAGATTTTGAGCTATCATATGTGTAAAACTTTACACTGTGCACTGAGCACTACTCATTTCTTTGAACTCGAAATGTGCGCCTGTTTCAGAGAGCTGTGAACACTCAACACATGTGAATGTTCCTACCAGCAATTCTCTTCACCTGTTTACAATTAGACTCTGAAATTCAAACCACAAACTCATTAACTAACAACTTAGATATCCTCAAAAGGATTTCACAAATGATCTACTACAGACGGAGTAGACGCAGAAATATCGGGCGCAACATTTTCTTCATTTCAGGAGAAGACTACAACTACAAATGAGAGAGACTTCAACTACTTTCTCATCAGTCTATTGACATTTACAAAACTCATTTCTCTATTCCTATGCTCATACATAGTCTCTCTATGTCTTCTCTCTTCTGCTCTCACTTTGCCCGACATTTTCCAAAAGTATTTATAGGCATCTATGTACAAACTCTCATCAAAGCATAAGTATATGTAACCTATGTCATAACTAATGTACATATGTGTACATGTCCTTCACTCTTGTGAATGTATCCATTTTCTTTATTCCAAATCTTCAATTGGTGATTGATATGCACCAACAGCTCCCCCTCAATCATCAATTGAGGTTTCTCCTTTCTTCTTTATACCTGCCATGTCTTTAAACTTCTGTAGCTTTGGTCCATCCAAGCTCTTTGTAAGCATATCAGCTATCTGATCCTTTGTTGAAGTATGTATGACTTCAATCTCCTTATCCATCACTTTCTCTCTTAGAAAATGATACTGAATCTCAATGTGTTTGGTCCTGGCATGAGAAACAGGATTAGCAGCTAAATACAGTGAACTCATGTTATCTCCATATATAATTGGTACCCCATGCATAATATCAAGACTCTTCATCAATGTCTTGACCCAAATTACTTCTTTTGCAGCTTCAACCATGCCTTTATACTCTGCTTCTGTAGAAGATAAAGCAACTGTATGTTGCTTCTTGGAACACCATGAGATTAACTTGTCTCCCACATAACACATGTATCCAAAAGTAGATCTTCTATCATCTGGATTACCTGCCCAATCTGCATCACTATAAATTTTGATTTTTGTATCTGAGGTAAACCCATAATACAAACCTTCATTGAGTGTACCCTTAATGTACCTCAACACCCTTTGTCCTGCAATCCAATGTTCTTTCCTTGGGCAATGCATAAATTGAGACAAAACCCCTACTGCATATGATAGATCAGGTCTAGTTAGAGTAGCATAGATAAGGCTACCAACCAAACTCTGATATTGTCTCATGTCCTTGAATTCTTCACCTCCATACTTACTCAATTTGTGATTCACCTCCATTGGTGTAGGTGCTACCCTGCAATCATCCATTTTAAACTTGATTAACAAGTTCTTCAAATACCTTTCTTGGGTCACAAATACTCCATGTTGAGTATATGTAATCTCCATGCCCAAGAAGTATGATAAGTCTCCCAAGTCACTTATCTTGAACTCCTTTTCCATTTGCCTCTTAAGCTTTTGTATTCCTTCTTCATCTGTACCTCTAAGAATTATATCATCAACATATATGCACATGTATATGAAACCATTTTCACTTGCTTTGACAAGCAAGCTACTATCTGCTTTAGACACCTGAAAACCAAGTTCTTTTAGGAACTTCACAAGTCTATAATTCCATGCCCTTGGGGCCTGCTTCAAACCATACAAAGCTCTCTTGAGCTTGCACACATGATCTGGATACCTTTTATCTCTGAACCCTTGAGGTTGCTCCATAAATACATCATCTGAAATATAACCATTCAAAAAAGCATTTTTCACATCAAGTTGACATAGCTTCCAACCTTTACATGCAGCAATAGCAATAAGTGTCCTTATGGTTGTCATCTTTGCCACAGGACTATAGGTCTCATCATAATCAATACCATATGTCTGAGCAAAGCCTTTGACCACAAGTCTAGCTTTGTATCTAGACACACTTCCATCTGCAAACCTTTTTGTCTTGTAGACCCACTTACATCCAATAATCTTCTGACTATTTGGTTTTGGAACCAAATCCCAAGTTTGATTCTCCAATAGTGCATCATATTCCTCCTGCATAGCATTCTCCCATTTGTCCTTACCTTTTGCCTCTTCATATGTAGAAGGGTCTTCATCTGTATTCACCATATAAGCATAATCTTTTGTGGCTAGAAATGAAGTATCATAACTATACCTTGTAGGTTGCCACCTATTTCTTGTTGACCTTCTGAGTTCTCCACTCCTTGAGGTTTCTGGCTCTTCACATTCAGGATCAAATCTTGGTGTCTCTTCCACTTCAACCTGCACTTCATTATTCTCTTGCTCATCAAATATTTGAACTTTTGATTTACCTTTTCTTTGACTCACTTCTTCTTCATCACTTGTATTGATGTTGATTGTACCTGCATACCAAGTGTTTTGTTCATCAAATGTAACATCCTTAGAAACCATAAATTGCTTTGTTGATGGACTCCACAACCTATAACCCATCTGCTTATCATCATAGCCAATGAAAACATACTTTTCAACTTTAGGCTCCAACTTGTGCCTTAATTGTGATGGCACATATGCATATGCCACACACCCAAATACTCTGCAATGATCCAAGGTAGGTCTTTTACCCCACCAAGCCTCATATGGTGTCATACCCTGCAAAGCTTTACATGGTAACCTATTGACCAAATAAGTGGCTGTATTTACAGCCTCAGCCCACAAATAATTAGGGCAATTTTTCTCCTTCATCATGGATCTTGCAAACTCAACAAGAGTTCTATTTCTTCTTTCTGCAACACCATTTTGTTGAGGAGAGTACCTGCAAGTAACTTCCCTTTTTATACCTGCATTCCATAAGTAATCACTGAACTCATTTGAGAAATACTCTCCCCCTCCATCTGACCTTAGTCTTTTCAACTTATGACCTGTAATTCTTTCTGCATATGCATGATAGTGTTTAAATGTATTAAACACTTCTGACTTATCTTTGATCACATAGATAGTGATCCACCTAGTAGCATCATCAACATAAATCACATAATACCTTGATCCATTTATACTGAAATCTTTTGATGGTCCCCACACATCTGTGTGTACCAACTCAAGCTTCTCTGAGTGCATAACACCATGCTTGGAATATGAATGTTTATGAGCCTTACCTAATTGACATGCCTCACATTTATATGTCATATGTTGACCTGCAACATTAGGCAATCCAAGCACTGAACCATTGTTAACCATATCTTTAATACCTCTTTCATTGAAATGTCCAAGCCTCTTATGCCAAAGATCTAACTCAGAGATCTTATGACCTCCATATGTGAACATAGCATGACCAATGTTGCCTTGAATCTTCAATGTAAATAATCTTCCTTCCTTTTTTCCTGAAACAATCTGTTTATACCCTTGGCTAGGGTCTTCCACATATACTCCATCATTAGTAAACCTTACTTCATATCCCTTTTCAACAATTTGACCTACACTTATCAAATTCTTAGGGATTGTAGGAACATACAAGACCTTACTCAATAAGGTGCTTCCATCCTTGGCCTTCACTGATCCAATTGACTTCACATTGTGCTTTGTGTTGTCACCTGTTTGAACAACATGATTAAAAACTTTACTTTCCAAATCAGTCATCAAAGATATGTTACCACTCAGGTGATTGCTACACCCTGAGTCAATGTAGAAGACTCTTTGATCTTCATTCTGCCTTTCACAAGTTGCATTCATTATCAATGTTGAATCCTCCTTTTGATCTGAAGCATAATTGTAGTAGGTGTTGTTGTATTGTTGACTTTGGAATCCTCTACCTGCATTTCTTCCAAAGTAATTCCTTCCACCTCTACCTCTGTAATTACCTCTTTGATTTCTGCCACCTCTTCCTCTTGCATTATAGTTTTGACTATATCCATTATTATTCTGATTATTGTGCCAACAATCATTAGCTAAGTGATTTGTCTTACCACAAATCCAGCAAGCTTTGCCTCCATCTTTATTGTTCCTGCCTCTTCCTCTACCTTTGCCACCTCCTCTTCCTCTTAGGAAGTTGGCTTGAGTAGTTGTTCCTTCATCTTCACCTGCTTGTTGTTTTCCTTTGCTATTCTTCTTCTTGTCCTTTGAGTACATTGCATGTCCTGTACTCTTGTCACCATCTCCTTTAACATCCTGCTCAAATGTTAGCATATGACCTAACAATTGATTTAAATCAGGAGTGAAATGGTCAAGTGATAGTTCTGTAGACAAAATAAATGGCTTCCATTTGTCATCACCTCTCAACCCTGTAAGGATTTGCCTTACCAATTTATCTTCCTCAATGTCTTCATCATCTCCTAAAGCATCTGCAATATCTTTCATCCTTGTCACATAGTCTGAAATAGATTGAGAGGCCTTCTTCTTGAAGGTAGTAAACTCTGCCCATAAGGATGCCTTCCTTGACTTTGTAGTGTTCTGGAAATGCTCCTCCAAAGCATTCCATATGTCAGTTGCACTTTCAAGACCTCTAATATGAGGTAACAAGTAATCATTGACTCCCATATAGATAATGCTCCTAGCTTGAGCATCTTTCTTCATCCAATTTTTCAGATCTGCTAACTCTTCCCTAGTTGGAACACTAGGATCTCTGAATTCTGGCTTCTCTTCTTCTCCTGTGATATAACCAATTAAATCTTTGCTCATAAGATGAGCTTCCATCCTCATTGACCATGCAGGATAGTTTTCTCTATCCAATTTCTCTATCTGTAGAGCATCTCCCATCTTGTATCCACCTGTGTATTGAAAACTTCAAGCTTTACAAGCAATGTATGTACCTTTACTTCGAATTAGGCTCCTTTTGCCTTTCTTGATGTCGAGTAGTCTTCTCCTCAGGCTTTTGACTCCAAGCTTTCACTTCTTAGCTCTTCAAATGTTGAACTTCTTGAATCTGCAGCAGTCGGGACCTTCCTTTCCTTGATTTGATGTCTCCTGCTCTGATACCACTGATGGAGAGTGTTAATCTCCAAAAGAACAACCTACTCTTGAATTTAGAACACCTCTATATCAAGAGTAAGTCAAAACCTTCACTAAATTAGAAGTCCAAACTCCAAATTATCAACTTTGAGAAAATCTGTGAAGAAGATGAAACACAGAAAAGTGTGCTGCAGAATTTCTTCACATTGACTTATCAAATGTGTAAAGTTTTTTATGAAACTTTGTACGAATCATCTCCTAGGGATTGCGCATCACCTCCAAGTTGAATTACTTCAAAAGCTTTAGCATAACTTGAGAAATCAACTTCACAAGTTACCTATGTCAGAAACTGTTACTCAGAACAGTCGATTTTACACCCCTAACTTCTTAACTTTGGTTCTCACAATGTCGAACCCGTTTTACCAAATCCTTTTAACTGAAGATAGCTTATCTCTCAACTTAGATTTTGAGCTATCATATGTGTAAAACTTTACACTGTGCACTGAGCACTACTCATTTCTTTGAACTCGAAATGTGCGCCTGTTTCAGAGAGCTGTGAACACTCAACACATGTGAATGTTCCTACCAGCAATTCTCTTCACCTGTTTACAATTAGACTCTGAAATTCAAACCACAAACTCATTAACTAACAACTTAGATATCCTCAAAAGGATTTCACAAATGATCTACTACAGACGGAGTAGACGCAGAAATATCGGGCGCAACATTTTCTTCATTTCAGGAGAAGACTACAACTACAAATGAGAGAGACTTCAACTACTTTCTCATCAGTCTATTGACATTTACAAAACTCATTTCTCTATTCCTATGCTCATACATAGTCTCTCTATGTCTTCTCTCTTCTGCTCTCACTTTGCCCGACATTTTCCAAAAGTATTTATAGGCATCTATGTACAAACTCTCATCAAAGCATAAGTATATGTAACCTATGTCATAACTAATGTACATATGTGTACATGTCCTTCACTCTTGTGAATGTATCCATTTTCTTTATTCCAAATCTTCAATTGGTGATTGATATGCACCAACAATATTAGAGGATGCAAGACATCTCAAGAGACTTGGGATGCCCTGGAGACTTTCTTTTCTGCTAGTACCAAAGCAAGAAAGAATCATCTTTGGAACGAGTTCAACCAAATGAAGAAGACACCTAAACAAACCATCATAGAGTTTGTTACCAAAGTCAAGGAGGTTGCGGATCAGTTAGCATCCATTGGAGAGCTGATTGAAGAAGAGGTCATCATGAGGCAAATTCTCAACGGCATTTGAAGTGATAAGCAATGGCAATCCTTCATGACGGCTTACGATCTCATCATGGATATGCAAACTCCAGACTTCAACATCTTTCTTGGACAACTCTTCAATCAAGAAGCCAACAATAGCATAAAGGAAGGAAGGTAACTCTTATCATGGTAATTCAACTAGTGCTCTATATGTAGATAAGAAGGATAAGAAGCAGAAAGGCAAGAAGAAGGAAGAAGACGAAGAAGAGACTTCCCAAGCCAACTTCGCAAGCAAGAGCAAGTGGAAAGGGAAGAAGAAATGACCAAAGCAAGACAAAGCCAAAGGTCAGAATGTTCAACCTTGTGCCATATACGATAAGACCAACCACACCACTCAGAATTGTTGGTTCAATGGGAAGACCCAGAAAGGAAGTGGAAGAGGTGGGTATGGCGGCAATAGAGGCAGAGGTGGACACAACTTCAACAATAACAATAGAAGCTATAATAGAAGGGACTACAACAATTATTTAGAAGATCAACCACATGAAGACTCATTACTTCTTATGAATCTAAGCCACAAAGAAGGTAAAGAAGATGATCATTTGTTCTACATAGATTCAGGATGTAAGGTCTATTCAAGAAAAATGGGAAATACACAAGATTTTGAGACAGTTCTTTGTGTCCCAATGTTTTAGGTTTTTACTCAATCACATACTACAATATGTTATTATCTCTTGATTGAAGTATATTAAATTGACACTTTAATATTAATGATAATTTATTATAAATTGGGTATCAATATTGAGCTCAAACTTACGAAGTTAACATAGTAAGTAATATAAATGGGACTTGAATAATTCCCAAATTTCTTGAATAGGCCTTATGTTCGAATCATGTTGCAGGCAACATTGCTCTTCTATCTGATTTGGAAAGTCCAAAGCATAGACATGAAGTGCAAACAGGGGATGACACGAAGCACAATGTGGAGAAGATTGGTAATGTCAAAGCTTCCAATGGCAAGACAAACATTCTGAGTAAGGTTCTCTATGTACCCACTATCACTAAAAACCTAATAAGTGTAGGCCAAATAGTTGAAAAAGGCTTGCAAGTTAGGTTCACCCAACATGGAGCTTTTGTGGAAGATCCATGTCAAGGCTTCAAGAAGATAGCCCGAGGTGAGAAGCATGGTAGGCTCTTTACTTTTGAAGTAGGAGATACCAGGAACATAGCTCTATTCAACTTTGGGTCTCAAACCCTAAGTGAGCTTGAAGTGTGGCATAAGAGACTTGCTCATGTGAATGAAAGGACCTTGAAGGATATATGCAGGGATCAAAGTGTTCTAGGACTGCCGAACATATCAAAGCAACACATGATCAACAGGTGTGATGCATTTCAGATTGGGAAGGCACAAAGACAACCATTCAACCACAAAGGCTACGTCCACAACAACTTATTGGACTTAGTACACACAGATGTATGGGGACCAAGTCAAGAACCTTCATTGGCAGGATCAAGGTATTATGTCTCATTTATTGACGACCATAGTAGATGGATCTATACTTTATCAAGAGTAAGAATGAAGTATTTGATTGCTTCAAGAAGTATCTTGCACATGTGGAGAATCATACAGGTAGATCACTAAAGAAGCTCAGATCTGATGGAGGGGGAGAATACTTCTCCAAAGAGTTTGATGAGTTCTTGCAAGACAAAGGTATCAAAAGGGAAGTGACTACTAGGTACTCTCCTCAACTAAATGGAATTGCAGAGAGGAGAAACAAGACATTGGTTGGATCAGCCCGAGCAATGCTTGAAGAGAAGAAGTTGCCACATTATCTATGGGCAGAAGCTATTTCAACTGTAGTGTACCTTGGCAATCGACTACCATCCAAATCACTTCAAGGTATGACTCCTTATGAAGCATGGCATGGAAGAAAACCTTGTCTTGGACATTCCAAGGTTTTTGGTTGTTTAGCTTATTTCATGTACCATCACAAATAAGAGGTAAGCTAGATGAAAGGGCAACAAAGCCAGTGTTTATTGGATATGATTCAACTCAGATGGGTTACAGGTTCTTCAATCCTTCAACCAAGCAATTCACTACAAGTAGAGATGTTGTGTTTGAAGAACACAGGTCTTGGTATGATGAAGATAAACAAAAGGTAACACTACCATATGATCTTGATTCTAACTCTCATCAATTAGGAAGCAAGCATGATACACAGGTCCAAGATCCAAGAAGTGATACAGACGATGACCAAGATGAAAGAGAAAAGGATTACAATCTATGGAGGTCAAGAGGCAAAGCAAAGATGCAAGAGGTTGGAGAATGCTCCAAACAAGCACCTAGAAGATCAGCAAGAGAGAAGAAACAACCAGAAAGGTATGGATATGATTCCACATTTGTTACAAAGCATTCAATCTACTTGGCAAAAGACTCTATTTCAGAGGAACCCTCAACCTATGAAGAGGCAAAGGGAAACCCTAATTGGGAAAAGGCCATGAACGAAGACATAGATGCATTGAAGGAGATGGACACTTGGGATTTGGTTCCAATGTCACCGAATCAAAAGGTAATTGGTTGCCAATGGGTATATAAAGTTAAAAGAAATTTAGATGGATCAGTTTGCAGGTACAAGGCACGATTAGTTGCCAATGGATGCTCACAAACTCATGGTATAGACTATGAGGAAACATTCTCACCAGTTGCAAAGATGACTACAATCAGGACATTGATAAGTGTAGCTGCTGCAAGGAATTGGAGACTCCTCCAACTTGATGTGAAAAATGCATTCTTAAATGGTTGGATAAGTGAAGAGGTATACATGTCACAACCACGAGGTTTTGAAAACCCTAATAATCCATCTTATTGAAAACCCTAATCATCCATCTTATGTTTGCAGACTTAAGAAAGCATTGTATGGATTGAAACAAGCTCCAAGAGCTTGGAATTACAGGTTGGTTACATATCTTTAAGATCAAGGGTTCAAAGCTAGCAGCTCAGATCCTTCTCTATTCATCAAAAGGGATCACAATGAGGTTATCTATCTATGTGTATATGTAGATGATATTATTGTGACAGGTGATGATCTAAATGGCATTCAAAGGATCAAGAGACACATGCAAGAGGAGTTCAAAATCAGTGACCTAGGTGAGCTCACATATTTCCTAGGTATGCAGGTGATATACACAGATGAAGGAATGTATTTGACTCAAAGAAGATACATTCAGGATCTTCTTCTCAAGTTCAAAATGGAGAACACTAAACCTGCAGGTACACCTTTGGAGATGAATCATAAACTTAGTGTTTATGAAGGTGAGAAAATTGAAGACATTAAAGAGTATCAAAGCTTGGTAGGTAGCTTGATATATGCTACTCACACAAGGGCAGACATCTCATATAGTGTGGGAGTGCCTAGTCAGTTCATGCACTCACCAAGAAGACCACACATGGATGCAGCTAAGAGAGTACTTAAGTATCTCAAAGGTACAATCAACGAAGGTATATTCTATCCTTACTCTTCCGATTTGGATATCAAAATCTACTCAGATGCAGATTGGGCAGGAGCTAAGGATGATAGAAAAAGTATATTTGGTTACTTAGCATTTGCAGGTTCAAAGCTAGTGTCATGGAGTTCCAAGAAGCAACCAACAGTTGCTTTATCCTCAACTGAAGCAGAGTACAGAGACTTGACCATAGCAACTCAAGAGGCAATATGGTTAAAAGCATTTTATACAGATTTGGGACTTGTGAGTTCCAAACCTCACATATTTGGAGATAATGTAAGTTCCATGCATCTAGCGGCAAATCCTATTTTCCATGCAAAAACCAAGCACATAGAAGTCCATTATCACTTCATCAGGGAGAAGCTCATGGCAAAGGAGATTGACGTTTCTTTTGTTCCGACTGAAAAGCAAGTAGCAGATATGATGACGAATGCACTTGATGGAATAAAGCTTTGTAGATTCAAAGCTATGGCAGGTATTCAACCTATCAGAGAATAAAGACCCAAGCATACTTTAGCTTGAGGGGGAGCTGTTGGAACATCAAGCTTACACTATGCTTGAGGCGGATTTGATCTACATCAAAGGCTATCGCGTTGAAAGAATATCCGTTGGAGTTCTTTTTCATATGCTCATTTATTGTATTTTTTGAGAATATTTTGATGGCTCATTTACCGTTGTAAAAGCCTTGAGTTGTACACATGTAAAGGTAGAAAGATAGAGCCCAAATTCCACGAATTTGTGGTGGTTGAAGTTGATTCAATCAAGCAAATCAAATCACCTAAAAGTAGATCAATCAAGATCTTCACTTTTCCTATATTGTAGGAAAGTGAATTGATTCCCTCCAACAACCATTCCCACCTTCATTTGAATTCAAATTCAACTTGTAAAACTCTTGGAACACTCTTAGAGTCTATATAAAGACTTGGAATCACTTGTAAAATACATGGAAGCAATATACATACACTTGTGACCATCATTGTCTTGCTCCTTCAATTTTCTGCATCATCTTCTTCGCGAACAGTAATCTTGCAGAGGCTGCTGCTCTCTCCTCAGAGCTTCAAATGGAGTGCAAGAGGACTCATTGGAAAGGTATTAGTGTCTAGTTTATGCCTATAAATGTTCAAAGCATTTGGTTTAGCAGATTTGGAGAAATCTCAGTTTTTCGGCCTGGGGGTCAATCTGTGCGTATTCCTGAAAAATAGGAATTACCACCGGTGAACGTCGCATTCATTCCTATAGCATATTTTGCTTATTCCTTATACTTTTGTGCATTCCATACACTCAACCCTATGTGTATCACTCTCATAAAAGGATTTTTTCTAATTGTAATCACACTGGTCGCTATGGGCATTTGAAGTTCATTGTCTCTTCCATAGGTAGTAAGTTTTTGAGCTAGTCGACCCGCGAACCTATCTGTTTTGTATTGACTCATTCTCGTTGATGCTCCAAGGTACATAGTGTGTTTCTTTGCACTTATAACACTCCTATAAGGTCTATTTGAGTCTCCATAAGCTCAAGGGCTGGTATTGTGCCGGTTGGCTTGACCAAACTTCATCGCTTCGAAACGCACTTTTCTACCTTCGACAAGCTTCTCCAAGTTTCTTTCAGGTTACCTCCAAAAACAGTTGGAGAGTGAGCACATGAATGAAGGTGATTCTATGGACAATTTCCTAACGAAGATCAAAGACTTGAAGGAACAATTGATTTCTGCTGATGAGGTTATACCAGATAGCTCACTTGTGCAGACCGTTCTGAATGGTCTTCCTGATTCATATTAGAGTTTTGCTTCTACTCTTCGGTTGATGATGAAAGCCAATCCAAATGCCTTATCATTTGAGGAGTTGGTCTTTGTTCTGTTGCAAGAAGATCAGTCCAGGAAAAACAGGTCCATTATGAGAGTTGCAGAGCTTGTACATAGTGATGTTTGTGGTCCTATGCAAACACCTTCTTTTGGAAATTACCTTTACTTCGTGACTTTCATTGATGATTTTTCCAGGATGCATGGGTATATCCACTCAAAGCAAAGTCCGAAGTGTTCATGTGCTTCAAACAGTTTTTGGTTTTGGCTGAAAATTTGTCAACATGTAAAATGGGCACCCTCCGTTCTGATCAAGGGGGGGAATATATGTCTTCTGATTTTAATGCACTTCTGGCTGAACGTGGCATAAAACACCAGTGTAGAGTGCCGTATACACCTCAATAGAATGGAGTTGCTGAAGGGAAGAACAGGTCTCTCATGGAGATGGCGAGGTGTATGGTCAAGAGTCAGGCTTTACCTCATAGTTTCTGGCTTGAGGCTGTTATGTGTGCAGCATATGTACTGAACAGATGTCCCACTAAAATGCTGCATTCTATCACTCCATATGAGGCTTGGCATGACCGCAAGCCATCTGTTGATCATCTGCGTGTTTTTGGTTGTTTGGCATATGCACTAGTGCCTGAACAACATCGCAAAAAATTGGATGATAAGGCAGTAAAATGTATTTTTGTTGGGTACAATTCTGAAAGTAAAGGCTATCGTCTGTATCATCCACAGACTAAACGCATTCTAGTTAGCCCTGATGTTGTCTTTGTGGAAGATGCTATTCAGCCATTGCTTTCATGTACTAAGGAGACATCTGTTAGCTCCAAAGACATGTATGATACTTTGATGCCTCGTTTTATAGGTGGACAGTCTAGTGCTGGTCCTAATGAGGCAACTTCTTAGCCTTTGCAGGTTTCATATGATGATACAGATCATACCATTTTTGATACAGATTTACATGATGCACTTGTTGATGAGAGAGTTGATATTGAGCAGGCAAAAACTATGCCAAAATGGCAGGTGCAAACTTTGCGTGAGAGCAAATTAGATGCACCTTTGTCATATCGTACTCGTTTATGGTCTCATAGTGCCTCCTTTGCATCAGATTGCTATGCTATGGCTGCGTCTAGTCTCTGTGATGAGAATGAGCCTATTTCTTTTGATGGAGCACAGAATTCAGAAAATTGGATGGCTGCTATGCAATCTGAACATGATGCTATAATGAAGAATGGTACATGGTCTTTATGTGACTTGCCTCCTGGCAAGAAGGCCATTGGCACTAAGTGGGTATACAAGCTGAAGCGTAATCCTGATGGTACAGTTGACAGGTATAAGGCTAGGCTTGTTGCAAAGGGTTATGCACAGGAAAGAGGCATTGATTTTGATGAGACCTTTGCACCTACATGCCGTATGACTACTGCTCGGAGCATTTGTGCACTTGCAGCCCATCATGGTTGGAATGTACATTAGTTGGACATTAAAACAGCATTTCTGAATGGTGACTTGCATGAAGAAGTGTATGTTTTTCAGCCCCGTGGCTTTGTGCAGAAAGGGCATGAAAACCAGGTGTGCAGGTTAAAGAAGGCATTATATGGTTTAAAGCAAGCACCACGTGCTTGGTATGAGAAGATACATGCCTATCTGATTGCACATGTTTTTGAGAATAGTCCAACTGAAAGCACCTTATATGTTAAGCGTGCTAATGATATGCTTATGATCATTGTTGTCTATGTTGACGACATTTTGCTCACTGGTCCTATTGAGAAGCATATTGCTGTCTTCAAGGTTGATTTGCATGCCTCATTTGAGATGTCTGATTTGGGGCATTTGCATCACTATTTGGGTATTCAGTTTATGCAAGTTGATGGTGGAATGGTTTTGTGTCAAACGAAATATATTGACACATTATTGCAGCATTTTGGCCTTGAAGACTATAAGCCTATTGGCACTCCTATGGAGACAGGTTTACGATTGAGTCTTCATGATGTTGGAGATGCATTTGATGCTGTTCTCTATCAGTAGGCTGTTGGATGCTTGATTTACTTATGCATTGCTCGGCCAGATATTCAGTTTGCTGTCTCACAGATGAGCAGGTTTATGCATTGCCCAAGAGTCACGCATTGGAAGGCGGTTAAGTGCATCTTTCGCTACTTGAGTGGTACTCCGCTACTTGGGTTGTTTTATCCCAAGGGGGGATCACTACCACCAGATTTGCATGCTTTTTTGACTCACATTGGGCTGGTTGCTATGACACTCGTGTGTCCACCAGTGGTTTTTGCTTCATGCTTGGTAGCTCATGTATATCTTGGTTGAGCAAGAAGCAGCCTATTGTGGCCACTTCCAGTTGTGAGGCTGAGTATAGGGGAGCTTTCACAGCGACTGTTGAGTGTGTGTGGCTCAGACGCCTTATGGTTGATTTGGGTGTTGGTTAGAATTCTGCCACCACTATCTTCACTGACAGTCAGAGCGCATTGGCAGTTGCGAGGAACCATGTGTTCCATGCTCGCACTAAGCACATTGAGGTGCATTATCACTATGTCAGGGAGAGGTTCTCTGCTGGGGAGATCAACTTGGCATATGTGCCCACATAGGAGAACATTGCAGACCTTTTCACGAAGGCTCTGCCCAGGGAGAATTTTGAAGCTTTCCGCAAAGCTTTGGGCTTACTTCCTTTTGTGGACTGACTTCCACATAGCTTGGCACTTCCTTATACATGAGTGCTAGCTACTTGTTCACCGCATCACTCCCAGGGGGGATTTGTTGATATATTTAGGTAGTGATGTGTGTGAACACTCTAGGACTGCCGGGGCACATTTTTCCCTCTTTAGGATTTTTTTTTCCCCCGTCTTGTATATATGCCTATTGCCCTAATGGGCTACTTATCTTTGTACATTCTCTAGTAATACATTCAGTATTGTGTGTTTGTGCTCCAAGCTTCTTCTTCTTCCTTGTGATGTTTGCATGGTTCCGCAGACGTCTAACTCCAACCAACTCCACTTCCCATAGCGAAGCACACACTATGAGTCAACCTTCACAATCTGCACAACCTAAAACCCCCACCATTGTAACTACCACTTTGGACACTTTAATTTTAAATGTAGTCACCGAAAACCCATTCCACCTATCACCCTTCTCGGTGACTCATATGCACAACTGCACACACCACTATACAACTCCATGACCATCACCACACCTACCATTCCCATGTACACAATAACCCCCACGACTGCATCCACATATGACTTCATGGACATATCACCCACTTCCGCACCTCTCCCTCCCCCATATTCCCACAATCTCCCATTCCCCCACCACCCACTTCACCATTCTCAAGCACAACATACACACTCCCTTTCCCCTTCCCCATTCCCCCTACATCCTCCACCTTCATAGCATTCATAAATGTAAATAATACATTTTCTATATTACATCAATGTGTACATCAGCTGTAGATGTAATATCAGACCCTAGAAAATCATCATCGCCAAATAACTACAGACCAGCAACAATTATAGAAGCGGCTTGGGGCCCTAGAAGAAGAAAGTGCTGACCTAAAACAATGTTATACTACTCTGGAACATGCCCATCAGACCCTCTTGGAGTCTCCCCAACAATCAGAATCGTCCAAGGTTAAAAAGTTAACAGCATTACTTGAACTTTATCAATCAGAGAATGTCAAAGTTCATCGTAGCCTGAACTTACTCAAGAAGCACATGGCCACGATGCTAGAAGAAAACAAACGACTTCAAAAAGAGAACGAAGAAAACCTAGAGGCAGCAATGGAGGGCTCCCCCCATGAGATCCATCTAGAACAATTTAAAGCAGTCCCTTCAGATATGATGAAAACAATCCTGGAAAGTTATGCTGATCTGCTAGAGGCACATGATGATATGGAAAAAGAACGAGATACACTGCACAGCCGGTTAAAGGAGCAAGAAGAACAACCCAAGATCATAGAGTCGGCATCGACTTCAAAGGAGGTCAAGGTGCTAAAAGAGAAGGTTGAAGAATTACAAAGGAAGCTACTTTAGTATGAAAGGCAACCCTCTCCGATCATTGAACTAGAAACAGAAGAACTAGTGCCCATAGAGGTGGATGAATTGTATGGGGAACCTTATGTTCCTATGCCAATGTCGGGTGGCCAACAAACAGATGAGGGATTGGACACGCTTGAAGTACAAGCCCGAGAATGTATTCAGATGCTCGAAAAAATGACCAATATGCATGATGATCGAGTAGTGGTCTAGATTGAGTCAATGTCTATAAGATTGAGGACACAATTATCAAATCAGAATATTTCCGAAGTATGTCTCATCACAGATGGATAGGCACAAATGACGACCAATATGTGCCCTAATGTGTGCTCTTAGCAAACTACAATGAAGAAATTCAACGGCGATGTGGCAAGGCTCCAACCTTTGCCACTCAATTCGGCCCCGATGATATCCTGGAAAGTTATGCTGATCTGCTAGAGGCACATGATGATATGGAAAAAGAACGAGATACACTGCACAGCCGGTTAAAGGAGCAAGAAGAACAACCCAAGATCATAGAGTCGGCATCGACTTCAAAGGAGGTCAAGGTGCTAAAAGAGAAGGTTGAAGAATTACAAAGGAAGCTACTTTAGTATGAAAGGCAACCCTCTCCGATCATTGAACTAGAAACAGAAGAACTAGTGCCCATAGAGGTGGATGAATTGTATGGGGAACCTTATGTTCCTATGCCAATGTCGGGTGGCCAACAAACAGATGAGGGATTGGACACGCTTGAAGTACAAGCCCGAGAATGTATTCAGATGCTCGAAAAAATGACCAATATGCATGATGATCGAGTAGTGGTCTAGATTGAGTCAATGTCTATAAGATTGAGGACACAATTATCAAATCAGAATATTTCCGAAGTATGTCTCATCACAGATGGATAGGCACAAATGACGACCAATATGTGCCCTAATGTGTGCTCTTAGCAAACTACAATGAAGAAATTCAACGGCGATGTGGCAAGGCTCCAACCTTTGCCACTCAATTCGGCCCCGATGATATCCCTGAGAGCGCTACACAAGGATCAATTTTTCAGCCTACCTGGCAGCTATGACTCCTAGAAACCTACCCCAAGATGGTTCGAACTTGGAATAATATACCACTATTCATCAAGTATAATCCCTGTTATGCTCCCGTACTCAGAAGATGCACATGGCCTGACTTTGCAATCACTGTGAAGAATGTTAAAGGCTATGCAAAGTTTCCCAATTACATATACCTAGCACTGCCACGAGGACAAGCTATGTTGGCATACATGGTCTCTACCATCCGCCACTGGGGAGTCAGATTGCGAAACATCCCAGATGTAATGGCAGAGATGTGCATGAAGATATTCGAGTTGATGATGGTTACCTTCAGAACCTTCAAGAATATTAAAGATTCACATTTCTTAGGAGTCGGATTCATAGCAGGTAACCTCGACTTGGTCTACGATATGAGTACAACCCCATCCATTTAGGTGATATATGCATGGCATGCACGAATTAAATACCTCTCAGCCTGCTACAAGCAAACATTTGAAGAGATGTTCATCACAGGGTTCTAGGAATACCACTCTGAAATCTTTGTTCCAAGACCCTCCCATCTCCTCCAGCTCTTTGCAACGAAGCGAATTTTACATTCAGAACAACTGCATTTGCCACACCCGGATGTTCCAGGTCTAGTTGATTGGGATGCCCTCCTCACAGATTTAGCAAAGGGGTTGAGGCTAGTAGAGCACCACTTAGCTACTGACGTTGTTGAATATTATGTGAAACGCTCATCCCAACAAGGGTATTTCAGAGATGACAAATGCGAGAGATGGGGGAGTGTTGGCAGTGGTTAGGGCAGTCAAGGACTTTCGAGACAAGGAAGCCAATGAGAAGGGCCAAGTAGGCAAAGAAGTCAAACGAGATCCGGCAAATAGGCCTATCATTTTTTATGAAGCTGAAGGTCAAGGACAAAGCACAAGAGCACATCAAAGAGGTGGACACAAAAGAAGAAGGAGCAAGTGTATGTCAATTTTTCAGAAGAAATCCCTACAAAAATTGTGATTTTCATCACTAAAAGCCATTGTAAATACCATTTTATATTTTTGTAGCTCTAATTTTGTGCAAGCCAAGGATTCCTTGAGCTTGAGGAGCATTAGAAGCACCTACCTATCAATTTTCATATTTTTTAGACCCCATTTGAGCCGCATGACACATGAGCCTTTAGAATGTTGCTGGTGCATTGGTGAGCCCAAATGGCATCACACAAAATGCAAAGATTCCCCACTTGATGGCAAAGGCCATTTTTTGTTGATCTTCTAGGGCAATGGCTACTTGATTGTAGCCTGAAAATCCATCAAGAAAGCTATACACGTCCTTGCCTGCAACACACTCCAAGAATTGTTCAGTGATTGGAAGTGGATAACTATTTCTTATCGTGGAGGCATTCACTTTTAAAGGTTAATACATACACATAATTTTCCATTCTTTTTGGGCACAACAACAATGGGGGACACCCATTTTGTATGCTCAATTTCATAGATAAATCCAACTTCAATAAGTCTATCAATTTCTTCTCTTATTTTGGCTGCATAAGTGTCATTATATGTGTGGGACATTTTTTCGGTGGGCTTGGCATCAGCCATCATGGGGATTGTATGAGAGCATATTTTCTTATCTACCCCCTTTAGGTCCTTATAGGTCCACGCAAACAGGTCCCTATATTCCCTTAATAAGGCTACAAGCCCTATTTCCTCTTCGACACTTAGGTCGATTCCTATATATGTACATCGCTCTTCATTCTCTCCAATGGTGACTACGATCTTTTTTTTGTCTTGGTTCTCCTATAATGGCCTCTCTCTTAAGCATTCATGCCAAAATTTTTCCATCCTCAACTTCATATTTCCCAAAGTTTTTTGATACTTCAACAAGGATTCCTCTTCTTGTTTCAATACTCTTCTTTTCTTCTTCTTTTGACCTACTTCACTTCCATCCTTTGAATTTACAGTTTTGATTCTTGTGAGAGGTTCTTCTTCTTTTTGGGTACATACTTCTATGTCTTCCAGATAGTGCTCTTGTAAATTAAAGCAACTATCCATCACAATGGACTCTAGATCATTCTCGTCCTCCTCTTCTTCTATGAAATTACTAGGGTCACATTTTTCTAGCATGGGCTGATACATGAGTACTGAAATATCATAACCCTCCTCATCACAATGAGGTGTCCATTGTTCTTCATTGACAACAATGTCCATGGTGGCTAATATTTTTGCCCATCGATGAGGCTCAAATTCCTCATTTTGAAATATCATCGGTGTGAAGGCTAGGTCTCTAACCGGTCTATCTCCTTGAGAAGTTCCTTCTTCTCTTGCTTTGAGGCATTTTTCCTCTTCCTTTCCAACCTTATGCATCCACAAGTGAGTATCTTCATGCATCCACGATGGGTCAAGTGAACTTTCAGAATGCACAGAGATTGAATCTTCTTGCACCTTGTGGATAGGATTTCATTGTAGGGGTGGTACATCTCTAAAGGTGTAATCCTTCAAATTGATCGTGGTTGTTACCCCCAGGTGCTGTAAGTACAAGGAGTTGGTTCCCCAATCTTGTACAATTTGTAGTTTTCATAGGAAGAATCTTCCTAGGATCATTTCATATGCATTACTTTGACCAAAGTCACATATAGCAAAGGTGTGTTCAAACTCTACACCACAAGTGGTTAGAGTTATGCCTTCTAGAAATCTTAGAGGTCTTTCAACATGGCCTTCAACCATCTAAAGCTTCATTCTAGTTGGTCTTAATGTAGGTTTACCCCATTGCTTCCACCAGGAGGTTGTTGCAATAGCAACACCAACACCTGAATCTATGATCACTTTGGTTGTGTAACCTTGGTAGGTGATCGGGAGGTGAACCTTCACTCATGTCCCCTATTTTGTCTAGAGGTATCTTTGGTACTTTTTTCTTAGAGCCTACTTTTGGCATTTTGAAATCAAGTTCTGGAACCTGATTCGCCACATGTTTCCATAACTTAGGTTTTACTTTGAACAACTCTTCTAAAGTGAGATGACACTAAACCTTAGTGTTCTTCATGACTTCAGAGTTTCTTGGAAACACCAAGTCTTTGTTTTTTATCAATATTGTGGGAGCTCTTATCTGGAAAGATTCAAATTCCCATGGGCTTGTGAACTATGGCAACTCTTGTAAAGAATTGGATTCAAATTCTAACTTTTCTTCTTCTTGTTGCTTTACTTGGTCTCCATAAATAGATGGACTGTCTTGTGGAAATTGATCATGAAGGTCGTCAATCTCAAGAATAGGAGGGGGTTTATCCATCTCCTTGGATCATTTCTCTTCTTGTATTTCCCGCAAGAATTTTTGAGTGTTGTTGAATTGAAAGAGGTTCTCCGTCATCTATGGGGTCAAGAACATAGACTTTCTTTGGTGGTGAGATTTCTCTTTTAACAATTGGTTGAGCCTATGGAGGTAAAGAAACTTATAGTTTATTTACCAACTACTCTAATTTATCTAGTACACCTTAGAAATGGAAACCTGGTGTAATAGAATTTGTTTGATTGAACAATTGATTGGCCTTGAACATAGCTTGAGCTAGTTCCACCATATTTATGCACATTTTTGTCCATTAAATCTCTAAATATGCTCTAGAGTAGCTCTTGTCTAGGTTTGTAGGTGTTGGCCCTTCTTGAAGTCAAGCCTGGTGTGCCTTGAACATCATGTCCAAGTCTTCTAGGGTTAGATCTACAAGAACACATCCTAGTTGTGGTCTATTTACAATGGTTGGTGGGGTGGCATGAGGTGATGTGGATGGAGTTTTGGCATGCAAGGGATTTTGAGAGGCAATATCTTCTATTTTTGTTTACGCATCTTTCAAGCTTTCCTCTAGTTCAGATAATGTTTTGGTCCACTTACGATTGGCCTTCTCCCTAGTATCCTTCCATGTTCTTGTTTTTCGCTTACTAGGCTCTCCTGACTCACTTGGTTCTAATTGCTCAGTTCTTCTAGCTGGTTGTAGGTTTGTGCCCTAGTAACTATCTGTATAGGAGTCACATTATTGCTATAAGAACTTGAATCCCCTACTAAGCATGCTACATTAATGGATGTAACCTTGGGTGCACGAGATGGATTCTTGGGACAATCTCTAGGGAGTTGTTCTTTGTGACACTCGAGAAAAAAGCCTTGTATTTTGATGTTCTGCCCTTGTACTGGAGCTGGTGGGTGGGGACACTCGTGAATGACATGGTTTCCTTGATGTCTAAAACATGCTCCTCTAGGGGCATGTGGTCTCGTTTGTTTCACTTGGGGCTTGGCATTAGGATTCCTATACATTAGATTATCATATTCTAGTCCATAAGAGTTTTTATGTCCCTCATAATTGTAGTATTTCTTACTCTGGCTCTGGTCATATTCCATCAGTCTTGCCTCATAACACTATGAATCTCCTTAGGTTTGATCAAAACTTTGATTTGTTGTTTCAAAACTGGTCAAAGGTATCACTAGTACTAGGGTTTTTTCTAGGTTTTCTTCCAGTTGGATGTACTTTACTAGAACTATATTTTGTGGGTGGGGTGGTTGTTGTCCTAGTGTAGGTTGAGGTTGGCCACATCCTCTATGTTCATATGGTCTAGTTTCTCCTTGTGGTCCTCGATATGGGTTATACCTAGGAAATTTTGTGCCTTGTTCTCCAAGAGGGTATCTATATGGCCTATATTAGGGTGGTACAAATGGTTGTGGCTATCTATCAATAACTCCAACTCTTGTTGTACATAAAGTTGCACCTGAAGAGAAGCTTACAAGTAAAAAGACAAACTTATCACATATGAAAAATTTTTGGTTGTATTGCATAGGTACATATTCCAGATGAGTTGAGGATGAAGCTTGATCCAAAAGCAAAAGAATGTGTCTTCATTGGATACTCCCTTGAGCAAAAGGGGTACAAATGTTATAACCCACTCACACGATAGGTGAAGGTGAGTAGAGATATGGTATTTGATGAAATGTCAAGCTTCTATGCATATGCCAAAGAAGGACTGAATCTTGAACCAAATGATAACGAAAACGCTGAAAAATCAAGTGCAGAATCTCAAGTTTTGAGTGGACTGGATGCATCATCAAGCAATAGTTCCAACTCAAATCCATGGAGTGGAAGATTGTGTGGGAATTTCAGTCCACCAAATTGATCAAATACATCCAAGAAAGGTAAAGAAAAGCTTTCTGCTAGTAGTAAAACATGTGCAGGTTTTGAAGAAATTGATGGAGATTCAAGCTGTTTAGAAAAGAGTCTTGATGAGGAACTTGGATTTCCCTCTATGAAGACTCCAGGAGTAAGAAGGGCACACACAAATGATACAAGGAGAGGTCGTCCAGGACCAAGAAGATATGGGAGCATGCATAATTCAGTGCCACGATTAACGTGTGATAGTTATATGGCTCATCATTCTGCCTACATGACCAAGGTAATACAAGATGTTGAAGCTTCTTGTTTTGGAGATGTAATTGGAAATGCAGATTGGGAAAAAGCTATGGATGAGGAGATGGCTGCACTTTATGGGAATGATACATGGAAGTTGGTTCCCTTGCCATATGGAAAGAAACCCATAGGTTGCAAATGGGTTTACAAGGTAAAACATAATGCTGATGGTAGCATAAGTAGGTATAAAGCATGATTGGTAGCTAAAGGATATGCATAGACATATGGCATTGATTATGAGGAAACATTCAACCCTGTAGCTAAAATGTCCACTATCAGAACACTTGTTGCATTAGCTGCAACAAAAGGATGGACTTTGCATCATATGGATGTGAAGAATGCTTTTCTACATGGTGAGTTACAAGAAGAAGTATATATTGACCAGCCACAAGGATATAAAGATTCAAAGCATCTTGAACATGTTTGCCGGTTGCAAAAGGCTTTGTATGGGCTGAAGTAAGCTCCGCATGCATGGCATGCAAGGATTGTTGATTACTTAACCAACATTGGGTTTTCTATGTGTGATGTTGATCATTCACTATATGCAAGGAAGGTTGATGATGGCATCACGATTGTGGCTATTTATGTTGATGACCTAATTGTAAGTGGTGATAATGAAGAAAGCATCAAAGAGGTAAAACAACTTCTTATGCAGGAATTCAACATGAAAGATCTTGGTGTGTTGTGCTATTTCATGGGCATTGAGTTTATTCATATAGAAACAAGTATATGGATGTCACAAAGGCAATATGCATTAAATATATTGCAAAAGCATGGTATGGCTGATTGTAAGCCAATTTCTATGCCCTTAGATAAGAATTTGAAGTTAGATACTACATCAGGTGAAGCATTGGAAAATGCTACTATGTACAGGAAAACTGTGGGAAGCTTGATATATCTCACAATTATGAGGCTTCATCTTAGCTACATTGTTGGACTCAAAAGTCAAATTATGCAGGTTCCCAAGAAGACACATTTGGATGCTTTGAGGCACACTCTACATTATGTGAGTGCTACTTTGGATTATGCATTGTTTTATGAGGCTGGTTTAGATTTGCAGGTTTATGGATACACCGATGTAGATTGGGCTAGTAGCATTCCAGATAGAAGATCTACTAGTGTTTTTCTATTCTCACTTTTGGAGTGCAACTATTACATGGAGTAGCAAGAAGCAACCGCTATTGCTTTGTCAAGTACAGAGGCTAAGTATATAGGTGTTGTAATGCTAGCATGTGAGGCATCATGGCTAGAAATGCTACTTGTAGATTTAGGTCCGGAAGTGCAAAAGCCTATAACTATTTATCATACAGTTAGCATGGAATCCTATTTTCCATGCTAGAACAAAGCATATCGAGGTACATTATCACCTCATCAAAGAAAAGGTATTGATCTTGTTTATGTGAGAAGAGATGCACAAGTTGCTGATATTTTTACTAGAGCACTTGGAGCAGAGAAGTTAAAGAAGTTTTGAAAGATGCTTGGATTAGAGAACATGACACTAAGCTTGAGGGGGAGTATTGAGATATCAAGCTGAACATGTGATGATCGAGGATGACACATATCAATTTTCCATTTCTCTGACATGTATAGTGGTCATGCAAGCATATGTCAAGCATACTTCATTGAACTTTATTAGATTTATCTACCGAGAGTGATGGAACATTTGTTACTTGCCAGCTCACTCATTTGCGGACATTAGTTTTTATCTTATGTACTAATCTTTATATATTGCACTTGTTGTATTCTTGTTTTTATGTCATTCTTGTACATCCCTTCGTATGTAATAGAAGAAAATGAAGATTATATAAAGATTAGTTTTTTTCTTATGTACTAGACTTTATATATTGCACTTGTTGTATTCTTGTTTTTATGTCATTCTATTACATCCCTTCTTATGTAATAGAAGATCATTCTTCCTTGCCTCCTTCCTCATGACAGAGAAGGTCTCTCTGTCATACCGCATCGGTCTACGTTGTGGTCGCGATCCGAAATTGAAGCACGAGAATCAAATATGACGCATCTGTTTAAAGTCATCTGGAGATCCATGCTCGTATTGGTTGTGTGAATGATCTTGTCTTTGTCATGAGGCTCCACTATATTCAGCATGTCCTCATAATAAAGAGAATGTTAAGTTTATATCTGGAATGGACATAGAAGGAATCGTACGTGGTTTTTTTTAGAAAAAGGTAGCGCATGCATGGGAGGAAAGAAAAGAAAACGGCGGCCAGAGAGAGAGTATTCAAAGGAATTTCTGCTTATAGAATCGGTTCGTATTATTTGGGGGTGATCGATCAGAGGGAGAAGGAGGGAGAAAATGCGTTTTGCGAGCAACATGGGACTGCTCAGTTTCTCATAATCTTCTCCCGAATCACAACTCAAGTGGTGGTCTTCGCGAGCTTCTGTAAGACAAGCTATGCCATGAAGCTGTTGTCTCTTCTATGAACTTATCACGACGATGGATAGGAGCCATCTGCGCACTCTCCAGATGCAAAAGAGTCTGGTTCTTCTTTCTGAAAACCTGCCAATGAAGCATCAAGACGCAACTACCGGAGACATTCTCGTTCATCTTCACACTCTTGTAGCCTTCACCAGAATCTGCTGAAGAATTTTCGAGAGCGCTCTATTCTGCACACTTTACAATAGCGGGCGCTGCTGTTCGAAAGGAAAGGAAGTTTTCTATGTTGAGGATCTGACAACCTCCCTCAGTGCATGTCCTTCATGAATGCATTAGTATCATCAAATTCTGTAGCTCCGATTGCAGCGTTCGAGATGAAGAAGTACAAGTTTTGAGATGCTGATGCAAAAAGTACAATCATGAATTGACAATTGCTATACACCGCTTTCTGAGGACTCCATCGATTCGATAAATCTTGCTTCGACCAACTCTGTTCTGATGCATCTGACAGTCGTACTTGAAGTAGATCCGATCATATGAAGCCGGAATTCTGAGAAAACATGGAGTATATTTTGGCTGCTGCGACATCTGACGAAAGGACATCCGATAGAGATGCATATAACGTCCTCCACCAGGAGAATTCATGATCGACTTCAGGCTGACGACTCCGAGAGTGCATCTTTGGTATTACTACCTTGCTATGGCTATTTGCGACGCCCTGTACTCTGTCAAAGATGGTGGATGGTCGTACTAGCAGGGGCTTGGAAGACTTATCTTTTATAACAGGTTTTGAGACGACAAAAGATTTCTTTTGAAATGTTAGAACGCTCCTCATGACTTCATGACCCTCGATATGCAGTGGAGGTGCACTGTTTGTGGCGAGAACAACCACAAAGATGGATGAATGATCGGAAAATGCTCAGAAAGAGTCAGAACAAGAGATGTAGCAGTAGTAGCACATTGTAAAGGAGTATGCTGTTGGCGAATATTAGTACCTGTTCAGTTGTAGGAGGAGCCACTAACCCAACATTACACATATAGACTTGGACTTCAAACGAAGGAGACTCACGGGATTAATGAAATGAAGGTGTCTGATTCAGACGATACAGTTGTACGGCCTTTCTTAAGGAAGATCCGCACATATCCAGCTTCCATGCGCGCCGCAAGAGATTTCCATATACATGTATCTGGATTTGTCATCACAGCCAACCTGGGAAAAAGCCATGCGGATGGTTGCAACACAGGATGTTAGAAGGCTATGCAACGCTGGACAACTCATCTATGCAGTTCAGAGTGCAAATTCCTTAACTGATCAAGGAATCATTATTTCTAGCAATATATTTTTATGTCTTTTGCAACTATGCATACAACAGAAGGATCTAGCGGCAGGGAGCAAGGAAGAGGCATCTATTTGGTTTGCATCCCTGTCTTTGATGATTTTGTGTTGAATCTAGACTTTATTTTTTTTGTTACTGGTCGAGTTTCTGTGAATTGAATTTAACTTTGTATTTTATATCTTCCCCAGACTTATCTTAATTGTACAATTCAAGTACTTGAAAGTCAAAAGGCGTTATCTTTCATAGTAGTTTCTTCAGTCAATAATCAATGTGACGGGCACTTGCTGAAGGAATCCCGCCAGCAAGTTGTTGTATATAATTGTTGGATTGCACTCTAACGCAGGTAAAAACCTTTGCCAAGGTTTTAGTACTTCAGGTCTGTCTTTGTACTTTCAATAAAGGCCATGTTTCTTGTCGGTATATGGCGTGGAAAGTCTTTCCAGGAATCAATCAAATCTCTAGAAGGAGACATAAAGTATGCAAATACATTAGCATTAAAGTTTCCAAGGGATTATGATGGAGCATGCTTACAAATGAGGCTATCATATAGCCTGCTGCTCCATTTTTTTTCTCTCTGTTTCTTGTGCGTTGAACTGCGTTGAATTAAGTTTTATCTCCTTGCTTTGACTCCTGCGACGATGAGAACTACCCAAGAGATGCTTATATAGATTCTCCAAGCTATTTGTTTGACGCTTCATATGAAACCATGAAAGTTAGGATCGTTGAGTAAGACATAGTTTTCTTAAATCTTACGAGTGATTTATGTGTATAAATCGAAGTATACTCTGCATTGAAGTACTTCTTTGAAATTCAAAAACCCATGACATATGAGTGTATCTAGACCTGTCGTGTCTAATCCTCTCACCCTCCTTTTGTCCAACATCCCGACGACATACCTGGTGAACCCGACGTGAAAGGAGGGGGTGAGTGAATTATAGAGCCGCAAAGATTAGCATAATCAAAATGGAAGAGATCCTAGCTCAATTCCTACGATTTCAAGAAGAGGATAGGCGTCAAAAAGCCATCCAATCACTTCATGAACGTCTAGTCAATCGGTGTGGCTTTTTCAATGGAAAGACTGTCTCAAAGTTCTGCAAAGAATATGAACTCGAGGCCAAATATCTAGGTGTCGGACTAAGTCCGATGACGGAAAAAGAACTATGCGAAAACTTTATCTATGTGTCGGATTACGACGTGCGAGACCAAATAATGCGAATAAATCAAACGACATGGTCCCAATACAAAGCGACACTCCTCAAGCAGTTTATGCTAGAGGATCTTGATAAAGTAACTCGTAGATCTTTCCTGAGGTGGGTTCATATGCCCAAAGACCAACCAATTCTTGAGATCAAAGAAGAGTTTGAGCGACAATATGATGATCTTTCTGAGCACGATAAGAGGTGCATAAGTCATGAAAGAGTTTCGTTGTTTCTTCGAACAATCGATGTTAATGCCCGAGAAGGGTTAATTTCACTTCTACAAGATATAGACTCCGACTCAGGACTCACAGAGGATTGGATGCTCGTCCATGAAGCTGTGATGAAATACGTAAAGAAACAACAAACAATAGAGAAATTTCTAAATGATTGGAGAACAGATCTTCAAACAGAGGAAAATTATAACCATGTTCCAAGCATTTTACCAATCGTGGATAATGTTCAAGTCCATGAGGTTGTAGAAACCCCATTTGAGCATGAAGTAGATATGCATGGGCTTGATATCCATAGTGATGATGGGAAATATGAAGAAACTTCTAAAAGTGCGATCGATGTAACCTCAAAGGTTACAAGGTGCCAAGAGCCCCTAGACTTCTTTACAATGATTATATCTTTAGGTGCCATAAGTGGACAAAGCCCGAAGGTGGGAGGATCAAAGGAGCAAGTGGAAGCTAATCAAAATCAAACCAAACTAAATCAAAATCAAACCAAACAAACAACAAACATAAAACAAAACAAAAACCAACAAAACCCAACAAGAAATCAAGATGAAGCTTCCTCTACTCTGATAAATTCCTCACATCGAATAAAAGATAATCAAACAAATCAAGAAACATATCAAGATGCAAACAAAGAGATAGAGATATCTAGAAGGCTCATAGGTGACCAAATAGAGATAAAAGATGAGATACAAATAGAGAACCTAATAAATATGATTGAAGATCGAGCTCGAGATGCATCCTTACATGATGACATCGGGCAAGATGTGGAGTATGATTGGATGTCACTTGATGGTGATGATCCTTTTCTAACACAAGATTCGGATAGAACTTCTGATCTAATGACTGAATTACATGAAGGAACTCCCATGGAACATGATGTTGAATCTAAGGACCTGTCAATAGAAGATCCGATGGGTAAGAAAATGGATATGCAAGAATCCGCATTATACATGCATACAGAGATGCAAGAAAACGAACTTACTTATATGAAGGAGGACATGCAAATAATGAGTCCTCTAGAGGTTGAAATGTGTGATGACGAAGATGAGTATGATGCTAATCTAGAGGATGTACAAATGATAAGTCCTCTAGATAGTGATGTGTATGGCGATGGTGATAAGCATGATCCTAATCCTACCGATAGTCTAGATCAAGATCAAGATACTGATATTCTTTTGAGCGATGTCACATTGGACAAAGATCCTACACATAAAAAAGAGGATAAGTTGGATGGAGTTCAAAATAATGATATGTATGTAAATGATGCCACATTCCATGAAGAGAGAAATATGAATGAACATGAGGAGGATGGGAAAATACCATTGATCATTTCTCTAAATACTGATATGTATGTCAAAAATAATCATGTTGAGTTGAGTCCACACGTTGAAGAAATTGAGCATAAAGTGGCAGATGAAATGTTTATTGTGACATATGATAAATCAGATGCGTGTATAGCATTGAAGGATATCCAATGTAAAACTATTGAGTCAAACAATTGCAACGATGAAGCTCAAGTTGATTTGAATGCGTATGTTGAGATTCTCATACATGATGAGATTCTTGAGCAAGAATCAGTGATTGAAGAATCAATGCTTGAAGAAGGTGGACTAAGTACATCCTCAGAAGAGAACGAGCAAGAATCGATGGAGATGGATGTAGAATCCTGTGATGACATTTTGGATGAAGAAATTGAAGATCAAGATTTTCTTGATTATGAGGATATGGATTCCATTCACATTGAGGGAGAAATATTCTGGGAACATAACAAAGACAATGATGAAGAGTTCCTGGAAAGACTAGAACAAGAAGCAGATACCATAATTAATGGGACTCGAGTAGAAAGGAATCATGATAGATTGGAAGATAAAAATGATTATGTAATATCATCTGAGCATGATGCTCACTTCTACTTGATGAAGGAATTGAATGAATCTAATCAATACGTTTATTTCGATGAAGATGAAGAATATATTCGAAATGATGCAATTGAAGATATTTCCTCAAATGATCCCAAGCATGAAATGAATCAAAATCCATGCTTTGCACGGAATTTTTAAAAATGATTTAAGCATATTAAAAATCAACACTCTATATTCGTGTGTGTTTGACTCATCGAGAGTAACCTCACATGAGAGGATCATGAATAAAGGAGACTATGCCCAAATGATTGAAACATGGATGTTTGAATTTTCTAAAAGCTATGTATGCCAGTCAAGCCTACAAGGAATGGACGAGCAAATGAAATGGCTTGTCCACATATCTAACTTGTTTAAGAATGCTACCTTGATTGATGCAGTTCAGAGATGGCTTCTTTTCAAGCACAGTTTCTTTGGTGACCATATATCAAGGGAGATGGGTCTGAAGGGAAAAACCCTAATAAATGAGAATTAATAAATACCAAAAGGAAATTTGTAAATAAAAATGTATATAACTTGTGTTTTTTGCTTTAATCTTAAGATAGATAGAAGAAACCAAATAAAACTAAAAATGCAAGAAATTAAAGTGGGAACACCTATGATAATGAATGCATGTTGGATGAGTGGTTTGAAGTCAAAATAATTCAAATAGATATTTTTAATATGAATGAAGTTTTTTTTTATGTGATTCTTGAATGTGATGCTACTAATTTCTCTTATGTAGTTTTGAGAACAGGTGTTGATATGGAGCTGATCGAAGATCTAGAGTTTTGAGAGATTGTATAGAGGCAACCACATTTGAGCTGCATGCTTATGATTTATTGCAAATGGGTTTTGAAGTTCTTTCATGGACTGCATATGTATATAATGTCATTTTGATGTGATGTTTCTCATGATTTGTTTAGTTTCTATGAGTGCAGGAATGATCAAGCGAAGCCAATGGAGATGATGACTCAAAGAACAAAGTTGTGAAAATCTTTTTCATTAGCTATCGTGCTTTAACCCTGATCTTTTCTTTGCACCATCTTTGAGATGCATTGCATGCCAAATATGCATGTAAAAATATATAGAAACACGTCTTTGAAATTCCGTAGAAGCACGTCCATCTGCACAATTAGATAGGTAAATATCATTGAAAAATAATAAAGCAAGTTTTGAGTGATAAGAGAGGATAATTCTCAGTAAGGGAGAGTGATTGCATCTGTAAGAGAGTGGAGTTGTGAGCGATGTGAGTGTTGCTTAGATACCATAAAACCTTGATTTTTTTGCACCATTTTTGTTTCCCTTCATGCACCTAACACATGCATAAATGAAATGTAAAGAGCACGAGTGATATTTTGGTTAAAACCCATAGTTGCACGAGTGATTGCACTTGTATTGAATTGTATATCCATGAGTAAAATTGAGTGTAAATCCTCAACACCGAGTGCCTGATACCTCCCCTATTTGCACCATGCTGTTTTTTATGCACTTAGAGTATGCATATGTAGGGCTCATTACATGGCCGTGCATAGGCACATTTGTTTTAACCCATGCACTTGATTTCACTCACATTTGGATTCTTGAAGACTTGCAGATACCGAGATCGATGGTGGTACATCCGGAGGATGTACAGGTTCAGAGGGGGTGGATGTGGTCGCGATCCGAAATTGAAGCACGAGAATCAAATATGACGCATCTGTTTAAAGTCATCTGGAGATCCATGCTCGTATTGGTTGTGTGAATGATCTTGTCTTTGTCATGAGGCTCCACTATATTCAGCATGTCCTCATAATAAAGAGAATGTTAAGTTTATATCTGGAATGGACATAGAAGGAATCGTACGTGGTTTTTTTTAGAAAAAGGTAGCGCATGCATGGGAGGAAAGAAAAGAAAACGGCGGCCAGAGAGAGAGTATTCAGAGGAATTTCTGCTTATAGAATCGGTTCGTATTATTTGGGGGTGATCGATCAGAGGGAGAAGGAGGGAGAAAATGCGTTTTGCGAGCAACATGGGACTGCTCAGTTTCTCATAATCTTCTCCCGAATCACAACTCAAGTGGTGGTCTTCGCGAGCTTCTGTAAGACAAGCTATGCCATGAAGCTGTTGTCTCTTCTATGAACTTATCACGACGATGGATAGGAGCCATCTGCGCACTCTCCAGATGCAAAAGAGTCTGGTTCTTCTTTCTGAAAACCTGCCAATGAAGCATCAAGACGCAACTACCGGAGACATTCTCGTTCATCTTCACACTCTTGTAGCCTTCACCAGAATCTGCTGAAGAATTTTCGAGAGCGCTCTATTCTGCACACTTTACAATAGCGGGCGCTGCTGTTCGAAAGGAAAGGAAGTTTTCTATGTTGAGGATCTGACAACCTCCCTCAGTGCATGTCCTTCATGAATGCATTAGTATCATCAAATTCTGTAGCTCCGATTGCAGCGTTCGAGATGAAGAAGTACAAGTTTTCAGATGCTGATGCAAAAAGTACAATCATGAATTGACAATTGCTATACACCGCTTTCTGAGGACTCCATCGATTCGATAAATCTTGCTTCGACCAACTCTGTTCTGATGCATCTGACAGTCGTACTTGAAGTAGATCCGATCATATGAAGCCGGAATTCTGAGAAAACATGGAGTATATTTTGGCTGCTGCGACATCTGACGAAAGGACATCCGATAGAGATGCATATAACGTCCTCCACCAGGAGAATTCATGATCGACTTCAGGCTGACGACTCCGAGAGTGCATCTCTGGTATTACTACCTTGCTATGGCTATTTGCGACGCCCTGTACTCTGTCAAAGATGGTGGATGGTCGTACTAGCAGGGGCTTGGAAGACTTATCTTTTATAACAGGTTTTGAGACGACAAAAGATTTCTTTTGAAATGTTAGAACGCTCCTCATGACTTCATGACCCTCGATATGCAGTGGAGGTGCACTGTTTGTGGCGAGAACAACCACAAAGATGGATGAATGATCGGAAAATGCTCAGAAAGAGTCAGAACAAGAGATGTAGCAGTAGTAGCACATTGTAAAGGAGTATGCTGTTGGCGAATATTAGTACCTGTTCAGTTGTAGGAGGAGCCACTAACCCAACATTACACATATAGACTTGGACTTCAAACGAAGGAGACTCACGGGATTAATGAAATGAAGGTGTCTGATTCAGACGATACAGTTGTACGGCCTTTCTTAAGGAAGATCCGCACATATCCAGCTTCCATGCGCGCCGCAAGAGATTTCCATATACATGTATCTGGATTTGTCATCACAGCCAACTTGGGAAAAAGCCATGCGGATGGTTGCAACACAGGATGTTAGAAGGCTATGCAACGCTGGACAACTCATCTATGCAGTTCAGAGTGCAAATTCCTTAACTGATCAAGGAATCATTATTTCTAGCAATATATTTTTATGTCTTTTGCAACTATGCATACAACAGAAGGATCTGGCGGCAGGGAGCAAGGAAGAGGCATCTATTTGGTTTGCATCCCTGTCTTTGATGATTTTGTGTTGAATCTAGACTTTATTTTTTTTGTTACTGGTCGAGTTTCTGTGAATTGAATTTAACTTTGTATTTTATATCTTCCCCAGACTTATCTTAATTGTACAATTCAAGTACTTGAAAGTCAAAAGGCGTTATCTTTCATAGTAGTTTCTTCAGTCAATAATCAATGTGACGGGCACTTGCTGAAGGAATCCCGCCAGCAAGTTGTTGTATATAATTGTTGGATTGCACTCTAACGCGGGTAAAAACCTTTGCCAAGGTTTTAGTACTTCAGGTCTGTCTTTGTACTTTCAATAAAGGCCATGTTTCTTGTCGGTATATGGCGTGGAAAGTCTTTCCAGGAATCAATCAAATCTCTGGAAGGAGACATAAAGTATGCAAATACATTAGCATTAAAGTTTCCAAGGGATTATGATGGAGCATGCTTACAAATGAGGCTATCATATAGCCTGCTGCTCCATTTTTTTTCTCTCTGTTTCTTGTGCGTTGAACTGCGTTGAATTAAGTTTTATCTCCTTGCTTTGACTCCTGCGACGATGAGAACTACCCAAGAGATGCTTATATAGATTCTCCAAGCTATTTGTTTGACGCTTCATATGAAACCATGAAAGTTAGGATCGTTGAGTAAGACATAGTTTTCTTAAATCTTACGAGTGATTTATGTGTATAAATCGAAGTATACTCTGCATTGAAGTACTTCTTTGAAATTCAAAAACCCATGACATATGAGTGTATCTAGACCTGTCGTGTCTAATCCTCTCACCCTCCTTTTGTCCAACATCCCGACGACAACGTATTGATTAAATCTTCGTGTTACATTTTTTACTATCTTATTAGGAGCTTGTTTGATTATTAAGGATGATGAATTTTGCGTGATCCCTCGCTTAGTGAATTCCCCAATAACGTCTTGGAAGAATTGTTTGATATGGCTGCAACTTGGATCCAAGGATTGAAACCAGGTTAAGGCTATTCCCATGAGGGTTAGCCCAAAGGATTCATATTGCAATATAAAGTAATCCACTTGCTCTGCTTGCAGCACTTGCTTGAATTTTGCAATGTGGTCATAGGGCTCTCTTGTGCCATCGTAATGATTTCACATACATTTGGCTACTTGGATTGGTATCAGTTTTCTGTCTGGCTCTAGGGATCGAATAATGATGGGAATAGTGGGTTTTCCTAGGCGTATTCCAGCTCCTACACCTTTGGGTGGTTCTACCCTAAAGGTGGTTCTATTCATATTTCCCATTGCCTAGCTAATTTGGTTATGGGAGTTAATTCCTGGCATGGTGAATTGTACCTACGGTTTGTTGGGTATACTATCATGGCTCATTTGACTTAACATTCCATTTTTTGTTCTTTTTTGGGTCTGGAATAGGTTTTGTGAGGTAGTTGCCTGATCTTGGGAAGGGAATATAGGCAGACCCATGTACTTCAATATAGACTTATCCACTTTATCTACAGGCCAATATCTCCTTTGATTTTGGTCTAGGTATGTAATTCTAGATGGATTTTTGGATCCCTTAACTCGTATATAGTTGTTGAATTGATGCCTTCTCCTTGTGTCAGTGAATTAGTTTGTAGGAGTAGGTTTGATCCATGTACCAAGTACACATCCATGAGATAGTCATCTTGGGGTATCATGTCCCCTCCCAATACTTGAGTCATTACTGACTTTCCCCTAGGGGTATTCACTGTATTTCCATTGTCGGTTCTTCCAAAAGTTCCTTGCCCCTCTAACTCTCTTCTATCATTAATCTGATGAGGGTTTTCAGTTACTACATAGATCTAGCCCATCTTGTCCATGTAAACTCCACCTTCATACTTCACAGCTAGTCTTTTAACTAGTTCTAATTCTATAGTGTTTATCATTCTTGCCACTAACCTATGTAGACTATCGAGGTAGATGGGTATTCCTTGCAAGTTAGTGGATGCATATTGAAGAGACATCCGATATCCCCCTTCCGTTGCAGACATAAAACCTTCCCTAGACTATGCATGTCTTCAGAAGCCATGAGTCTCTCCATGTTGAAAGACATTTCTAACTCGCTCATTTGTGAAATCCACATGTAGTGATATCCAATGAGATGTGAGCCCATGACTTGGTTGTATGAGTGGCACTAGCCTCAGATGATTGGATACCTTATCTATCCTTCCCTAGGTGTCTACTTGATCTCAGCTTCATAAGCCTTTCCTACAACTCCAAAATTTCTCTTTGTATTGCTCAAAATCCTTAGTAGCCCCTTGCTTCTTATTCTCACTTGAGGGTCAACTTCAAAATACCATATCTATAAATCCATGTATTAGTTTCCTAGCAAACCCAAAATCACAACAAATGGACTTCATATGAGATGTTATGCCAATTTAGGGTTTTGGGGGTTAGAAAAGGGAATTAAGGTCTCTCAAGAATTACTTCAGAACAGGTGATACACGATATTAGGCATGACGATACAATACTGGATGGTCATGATGCGATACTTTTCTTAGGAGGATAGCACCTTATGCAAAACACGATACCACCAAGGGTGATATCAACTCCCCAAGATATGATACTACTTTGGACGATACGATACCATGAGATCTAGGCACCATACCATACCAAGTGTCTGAAGATACGATACCTCTACACTGATGATACGATACCACTTGACCTCATAATATGATACCAAAAGTGACTATACGATGTCACAAAGTCCATGATATGATACCACTCGCTAGATGATACCTCACTTTTCACGATACGATACCTTCTAGGTGATCACGATATGATACCACTTGGCTCACAATATGATACCACTCCACCCGTGATACGATACCACAAGGTGCATGATATGATACCAAGCTCTACACGATACAATACCTATCAGACGATACGATACTGCTTGTGCTGCACGATATGATACCATTGAACCGACATGATATGATACCACACAAATGTGATCGTGATACCTCGACCTATCGATACACGGTACCTTCATGGTATCATGATACCTCAAGGGGGCAATACACGATCCTTGACAAGTATCACCATACATGGGAGTTCTGGTATCGTGATATCAAAACTCAATCAGACACGATACTTAGAGTTTTTGACACACAAATTAAAATTTTTTTGTGAATATGTGTGCCTTATACCCTTCATGTCAATCTTACATGTGTGCAGATGCAAAAACTCTCACCTTTTCCACAAAATTGTACTTGCGACACCAGATGCTGGTCCTCTCATGCCTGTGTCTGTCACTCAATTTTTGGTTATTCTGAGCATATTTGAAGAGTATTCTTCAGTGTTTTAGCTCCGCATTCCTTCTAGGCTTCTTGCTCGTAGCCACAAGTGAAAATGAAGAGAATGTACAATCGAAAATGAAAAAAATATGAGAAGATTAAGGTAGGAGGAAATGATGGTGATGATGAAGATGAAGATTAAGAAAAACTCAGAAATTGAACTAAAAATGGTGATTTTTTTACCTTCCAACATCGCTATTCTACGTCTTACCATCAAATGCTCATCATCCAAGCTCTCTCCCTGACAATGCTGCCAAATTTGGTGTCACTCTAGCACAATGGTAAGTTGCAATGTGAGGGGATCCACCTCATAAATATCAATCGGTGGAGACATGAGGACTGGTATGGAGACCGTGAGCAAGTGATGGCACTAGTGCATGAGTGAAAGCACACAGGTATGCACACACATACACACATGCACACAAGGTAAGAGCAAAGAGTGGAACAATGGAATATCTTCGATTACAAAAGAACTCTCTTACAAAGCTGAAATCTACAATACAAAAACCTCAAAAATGAGCTCTCCAGCCCTTTTTATAGTTTTTTGAGTGGTTTTGGCCTTGTTCAGACCTAGTTTTTGACCTAGTTAAAAATTAGGTTCTAGGGCTTATTTAAGGGCTCAAACAGAGTCTAAAAATTATGAAAATTGGTAGCATGATACTTCTAATACTCCTCAAGATTAGCGACTCCTCAGTTTGAACAAAATGGAGTTTCAAAAATGTGAAATGGTACTTACAATGGCTTTTAGTGATAAAAATCACTATTTTTATACAGATTTCTTCTAAAAATTTGACATGTGCTTCTTGGAGCTCCATACATGCTCCTTCTTCTTGTGTGTCCACTTCCTTGATGTGCTTCCATGCTTGTGCTTGACCATTGAGTATACAAAAGGCTTCAAATCACTTGTACAATACATGGAACCAATACACATACACTTGTGGCCATCACTCTCTTCCTCCTTCAATTCTCTGCATCATCTTCTTCACCAATAGTAATCTTATAGAGGCTGCTTCTCTCTCTAGAGATCCAACTTGGATGCAAGATGGCTCATTGGAAAGCTATTAGTGTCTAGTTTATGCCTATAAATCTTCATAAGATTTTGTTTAGTAGATTGGAAGAAATCGTAGTTTATCTATCTCAGGGTTAATCTCTACATATTCCTGAAAAATAGGAAGTACCACCATTGAGTATTGATAAATTCTGATAGCATATTTTGCTTATTCCTTATAATTTTATGCATTCTATACACTCAACCCTGTGTGTATCACTCCCATAAAGTATTTTGTCTAATTGTAATCACGCTAGTCATTATGAGCATTTGAAGTTCATTATCTCTTCCATAGATAGTAAGTTTTTAAGCTACTCGATGCACGAACCTATTTGTTTTGTATTGAATCTTTCTCCTTGATGCTCCAAAGTACATAGTGCATATCTTGGAACTTATCACATGCCTATAAGGTCTAGTTGAGTCTCCATAAGCTCAAGGGTTGGTTTTGTGCCAGTTGGCTAGACCAAACTTTGTCACTTCGAAATGCACTTTTCTACCTCCTACAAGCTTCTCCAAGTGCTTTCAGATATACCTAAAACAACATTTATTACAAACTAGGGAGTATTTTCTTGTAAAGTCATGTGGTTTGGGTTTCGAAACACACCAATAAATTTCCAATGGTGTATGGAGCAAATATTTGCTCCCTACCTTACATTGTTTATGTACATTTTTTTGGATGACTTCTTAGTTTTTGGCAAAATGGCCACACATCTGGAATATTTATGTACTAGCTTTGATTCTTGCAGACATGTACATCTTTCTTTGAATCCAAATAAACCTAAATTTGTGAGGATAGTGCTGCAAAATCTTTGCACTACACTAGCCAAATGTACTCTAGAGACATGTAGTAGGCCCTTTTGGCTTGCCAAAGGATGTATTAGACACCATATGTACCTTCGAAGATCAATCTCAAAAGGATGAATCAAAATCGATATGTTAGATTTGATTCAAGAATAAGAAACTTGCTATTTTTGTTCATACACCTATCCAATGTTTTGGACAATTGTCTAAGCACATTAGTAAGTAGCTTAATTCCTTTTGGGAACTCTAGTTAACTTAGTAAGCCAACAATCATGAGTGATTTCATAGAAAATGATGGACTACATGCAAAGAAAGGTAGTTAGCAAATCATATCTCCATCGTGACATTTAGGGCTACTACAACCATCAGACTAGTGAACAAAGATGTGGTAATGTCTGATGATCCTGAGAAGCAATGTTAATGAAACTTTGTATGGTTATAGTAGACTTCTATCATGCTTTAAATCATTGTAAATGATCAACTACACACTGAGAACAAGCCCTGAGAAGATCAGTGTTCGGATGGAGTTATAATAGAGAAGTTAAAGGAAAATATAATGATCATATATGTATTAAGCATGTACAAATACAATGTCATTGGAAATCAAGCATTGATCAGTGTGTGAGAGGTGAAAGAGGTATGAGATAAGCTCTTACATCACAATGGAAGTAATACAAAATGATGTCTCTACCTCAAGATACACATGGGTCTTCTTGATCCTCTTCTTATAGTTGAACTTGGAGCCAAAGTTTGAATTCAAATTCAAAATTCTACCTAAAGATTGAATGATACATATTGGATAGATTCTCTCATTGCTCAACAATCAAGGGATATGTGATTTTGAGCTTCCTAACTCCTTGTGGATGTAATCCACTTTTACAAGGGTAAATGTGAAGTAATTTTACAAGAGGTTGATCATATGAGACCTTTGCCAATAAGTGAAGCATAAGTGAATTGATCAAGCATGTGGGCTTGGGTATATTTGCACCAACAGCTCCTCCTCAAGGCTAACATGCTTCTTCTTCATTGCTCCTTGATTTTCTGTAAACCAATCATCAATCTGAACCTGTTTATCTTTGTTACATCCAATGCCTTGGTTAAAATGTTTGCACCTTGTTGATGGGTTGAGACATAAGATAACTAAATTTCCCTGCTCACAATCTTCTCTCTTACATAGTGGTAATTTACTTCATGAAAAATTGGATTGGCAACCAAGTGAATGGAACTCATGTTGTCACCAAAAATTTTTGGAGTTCCAATTTCCAATCCAAGGTCTATGTATAGTATCTTCATCCACATTGCTTCTTGAGTGGCTATAGCAAGACCTCTGTATTTAGCTTCAATAGATGAGAGAGCAATTGTGGGTTGACGATGATACAAGTTTTGATCCTACAAAGGTAAGATATCCTGAGGTGCTTCTTCAATCTTCCTTGGATCCAACCCAATCTGCATCAAAGAACAACTTTAAACTTAAATCAGATACAGAAGGGTAGTATAGCCCTTCATTCATGGTCCCTTTGAGATATTTAAGTATCCTCTTGGTAGCTTCCATGTGAGGTTTCTTGGCTATGTGCATAAATGGACTTAGCACACTCACACTATAACATATATCTACTCTTGTCAATGTGGCATAGTTCAAACTACCCACAAGGCTTTGATAACCTATAACATCTTCTATAAGTTCAGCTTCATGTGAGATCAACTTATGATTAACCTGCATTAGAGTTCCTGCAATCTTGCAATCTTGCATCTTGAATTTTGTCAATAAATCTTTAATGTGCTTCCTTTGAGTAAGGAATAGACCATGATCTTTGTATACCACTTCCAATCCTAGGAAGTATGTAAGTAAACCCAAGTCACTTATCTTGAACTCTTCTTTCATCTTCTCCTTGACCTTCTTTATGCCATCTGCATCATTTCCTATAAGAATAATATAATCCATATACGCACACAAATAGATGACTTCAGAATTACTATTTTTTATGAAGAGTAATGGATCTCCCTTGCTAGGTTGAAATCCTTTATCCTATAAAAATAAAACATGCCTATGATTCCAAGACCTTGGGGCTTGTTTGAGTCCATGTAGAGCCTTATTAAGTTTACACACATAATTATATAGGATGTATTTGATTCTCAAAACTAGGTGGTTGTTCCATATACACTTCTTCTGTTATCCATCTATTAAGAAATGCATTTTTTACATCCAATTGAAGTATCTTCCAATTCTGGGAAGAAGCAATACTTAGCAAGATCTAATGGTAGGCATCTTTGCCACAGGCAAGAAAGTCTCCTCATAATCAATTCCCTCAGTTTGTGCAAAGTGTTTTTGCCACAAGCCTTGCCTTACACCTATTAATGGATCGATCTGAGTTATTCTTCAATTTGTAAATCCATCTTGAACCTATCACTTTCATTGATGAAGACTTGGGAACTAATTCCTAAGTGTTATTTTCCTCAAGAGCTTCAATTTCTTCTTCCATCCCATATCTCCACTCTGATCTCTTCTTTGCTTCTTCAAATGTTGAGGGTTCCTCTTGATTTATGTCATGTGCTAGACAGATTGAATGTTTAGTAACTAGAGAAGTATCAAACCCATACCTCTCTAGTTTTTTTCTCCCTCACAGACCTCCTTAGGCCATGATGTGATGAATTTGCCTCTTGTCCAAGTTCCTGCATTTTAGCTTTATCTTTAGACTTCCACATTTTGAGCTTCTCACTCTGAGTTTCTTCATCATCTTTTGAGCTATCCTACTCTTCAATTTTAGGAGGGTTGTCCTTGACAAGTTTTGGAATATCTTCTTCAAGATCATAAGGTAAGTTGATCTTCTTGCATGAATCTTCATACAAAGAACTATTCTCATAGAACACTACATCTCTACTCACCAAGAATCCTTTGGTTGCTGAGTTATATAATATGTAGCCCTTTTGGTTATTGTCATATCCAATTAATACACACCACTCTACTTTTGGATCAATCTTCTCTCTCATGCATGTATCCTTTCTTCATGAATGGTCACCTGTGAGACTTTCCAAATTCACATGCAGTACACTTATAAATCATGTGTTGTTTTGATAAATTAGGGAGTCCAAGTACACTTTGGTCCCTATAGATTTGCTTAGTGAACTTTCACTAATATGTCTTGACCTTTTATGCCATAGTTCCAATTTTTGGAGTGTTTGACTACCATAATTAAAGAGACAAATGTTCCTAGTGTCTTGTAATTCAAATGTGAACAATCTACCTATATTTTCTCCCTTTGCAATTCTCCCGAATCCTTGACTTTGATCTTCAACAAATGCTCCACCTTTTGTGATATATAGGATAGATTCTCTCATTGCTCAACAACCAAGCGATACATGATTTAGAGCTTCCTAACTCCTCATGGGTGTAATCCACTTTTACAAGGGTAAATGTGAAGTACTTTTACAAGAGGCTGATCATATGAGACCTTTCATGAGTTGTGCCAATAAGCGAAGCATAAGTGAATTGATCAAGCATGTGGACTTGGGTATAATTGCACCAACATGTTTTATAGTCAAATGCAAAAAAAAAAAATTGGGCCACATTACTTTCAAAAAAGGCATCACAGTTGATCTAAATAAAGTTAAAGCTTTATTGGAAACCCCAACACCACGAAATCTGAAGGAGGTGTTATGATTCTTGGGGTAGGTCCAACAGCACAACCAACATCTACAAGGGCTAGCACATATTACCATCCCTTTGAACAATCTTGCACATGTCTGACCAAGAGAATTTGTGCAAACTGAAGAAGGTCAAACTGATTTTGAGCAATTATGGAAAATGTTAGCCATAACACTTTTTTTAAAGCTCTAAATTGGAAACAACCTTTCCATGTGTTTGTGGATGCTTCTCACAAAGCTATTGGAAGTGTCCTTATGCAAAAGGAAGACTATAGTTGGTTCCACCCTATCTATTATGCTAATCGATGCTTAATAGTAGCAACACAAAATTAATCAACTACAGAACATGAATGCTTAGGTTTTATCTATTCTATAAAGAAGTTTGGACATTATTTGTTGGGCCAAGCATTCAACTTCCATGTAGATGATAATAGCCTGCTGTATTTTATGAAGCAACAAATTGGTTTGACCCCCTAAAGGTGTTGATGATACTCTCTTGGATTTGGAAGTCTTTACAATGGCCAAAATCAAGAATGCTCCTCAAGCTTCCCCTACTTGGTACGAGGAAATGTTAAGTTTTCTAGAAAATGGCATTGCTCCATCTTATTTGCGGTCAATGGCAAGGAAGAAACTTAGAATCCAAAGTCCTCGGTTTACTGTTATTATGGGATAATTGTACCACAAGGACATGACCCAAATTTGGTTACACTGCATACCTCCACACGAGGTCCCGACAATCATTTCAAAGGCTCATGCAGGTGAGGCTAGTGGGCACTTTAGTCATCTCATTACGGTCTAAAAAATTCAATAGTCTAGATTGTGGTGGCCTACTATGTATGTAGATGTTCAGCACACTGTGAGGAACTGTAATCCATGCCAATGCATTAGTGAACCTTGCGAAAATCAACATTTTCCGCTATAGCCGATCCTTCTACTAGAACCCCTAGAGAAATGGGGCCTAGACTTTATAGGGCCAATCAAACCACCAGTAGTCCGAATGGGAGCCTTGTATATTTTGACTTATATAGATCATTGCACTCGATGGGCAGAACCTTGGGTGACCAAATAGGCTATAACATGCATAATAGCGAAGAGACTTTAGAAGGAAATCTTTCCTTGATACTGCCTTCCTTTAGAAGTAGTGTCTGATAAAGGAACTCCTTTTTCAAATCAATTAATTTCTAAACTCACTTTGGAGTATGAAATTAAACATAAATTTAGTTCTTCCTATTACCCATGAGCAAACAGATGGGTGGAGAGTACCAAAAAGGTTTTACTCCACATGTAACAAAAGATGCTACTTGATACGATGGATCAATGGAAAATTGTGCTTCCCATTGTACTTTGAGCGTACAAGACTTTCTACAAGGTTTCAATTGGCAGTACACGTTTTAAGTTACTTTATGGACAAGAGGCAATTCTTCCCTTTGAATTTGCGGTCCCAAGTCTCTGAATTGCAATCCGGAAGTGATTGGTTATGGATGAGTCCTTTGCTTACCAAATGGATCAACAATGATAATTGGAGGAACAATGGTATCACAATTTTTTATTATCACAGGAGGTACAACATCGATAAAAGAAGTGGCATGACCAGATTTTACGAACAAAGATTTTTTGGCCTCGTGATTTGATGTTATACTTTCACTCTAAAATGAAGAGGAAAATGGGAAAATTAAAATTACGGTGGACAGATGTCACGGGCTTCTTAGCAAAGGAGGTTGCAAGTAAACAAGGAGTTTGACGCATCTTGATATGCTATAGAAAGTATAATTATAGCACTTTATTTTATAGTCTTAGCAAGTATAGCATGTCACACAATACCCAATATTCGATTTCCTTTAAAAAATTTCCCTCGTCCATTTTTAAACACGAAAGCAATCACAATAAAGTATGGGGTTGTGTCCTTACTTATGTAACAAAGTATGGAGAGCTTGTCACTTTTTGTCTCAACAAATATATATACGGAACAAGTAAAGCTCCTGTTAATGCAAAATAAAAAACTTATAAATAAAACATATTTATTTTCCCTTTTGTTTTTGGACAATATGATAGAATGTATTGATCGTTTAAATACAAGACAAAAAGTGAAATTTTAGCAATAAAGCAAGCATAGTGTGAAGTCTAAACCAAAATATGCATAAGAACGATGTTGTACCGTGAGTCAGAAAAAAACAAAGTTATTCTATAACCACTGTAGACAATACACATATAATGTTAAGAATACATGCGTGTGTGCAAAATCTCTCAGACATGATGCCTACAGGGTTCAACCTCAGTTTTTCTAGAAAAGAATCCCCTATTTGGCTCTCTCCCACCCCCCTCAGCTGCCTCTCCTAGAGATCTCCAGATCCCTTACTAACTTCAGACACTACATGATGGTCTTTCTTTTAGAAGAAGAGCTGTTCTTCTGTGATCGGACTTCAGACATCTTCCTGAATGCCAGAGATGCGCGACTTGATAGATCTCTTGATCCAAGCTGATCCTAATGCAGTTGGATTATGACTCATAAGCTCCACGTTTGTTGTTTTATAAAAGGAAGTTCGGCCTTAGCCTATTCTCTCGGACTTTAATTAAAATAAAGAAGAAAAATTACAAGTGAATGGGACTAGTGCCCATGGGAGCCCCCAAATCCCACAATGCAAGGGAGGAGTATGGCAATCTAGAGGGCATTACAAATGAGGCGGATAAATCTAGCATCACCCTCATGTGGGACCCATTTGGGTTTCAATTTGTTGTTTTCGAGGAGATAAATACAGTGATGTCTAAACGGTGGAGATCTATTATCTCGGGAGATTCTTTTACCTAGAAGAAACAAGGATTTCTTGATCGACCATTCCTTAGGAGTGGGGCAAAAATTGGCAACACATTGCTCCCTCCAAATCTTCCAAAGAGTCTCACCCCTGATGGCATTGCACAACCTCGATGAGCAGCCGACCGCCTCACCTAGCAGCACCTATTGCCAATTGACTTGGTTCGTGAGTCTCAATACCCGGGTCACGTGATGCCAAATAACACGAGACTTGGGGCAATCGAAGAACAGGTGAGCTAAATCTTCAATGCATCGATGGCAACGCTTGCACCATGGTGGCACACCACAGATTTTGTTAACCCTTGCATTGGACCAGATACCTTTATGCAAGATCTGCCACATGAGAATGGACTTTTTTATCTCAATTAGGGGGTTCCAAATAGACATGAATTTTAGTTCCCATCGAAGTTTGGTCCAAGAAAGGCACCATCTCTTGTTAAGAGTGTGATGAACATCTAAGTTCTCTTTGAAGTTGGGGATTCTAGATAGTTTCTTTCGACTGCTCCATTTGAGGCCCTCCAGGCAAGGAAGATCCTGTTCGCAGAGAAGGCGGGTAGCTGAGCGGTCCCATGCTAAACATCTTCCTTGAAGAAGCATCCATTCCTCTCAAGTAACTCTAAGTCTCAGGTCCAAGTCTTCAAACCTAATCCACTGGCTGGTCTCTTGTTTCCAGAGATGTTTCCAGTGTTTGAACCCCTTGTTCCATAGCCGCTTTGCAATTTGGAGGTTCCAAGACTCCACCCCCCTAATGCCGTCGATCGGAACTAGATAGAGTCATTTTGTCTTGTTCCAGTTGCCCACTTCCACTCATCACTGATTCTGATGAATTGTTTGGCCTTGTTCCAACGTTTTTTCCTTGCGATAGGCTCAAGAGTAATTGCCAAAGACATGCCAGGATCGGGAGAGGGATAGGTAGCTACAGGAGGATCCATTCTGAGAAATGTCACAACGAACCGCAACTGTGAAGATCAGAAGACCGCACCGCGAGGACACGAGATGATTTCCCCTGATTTTCCTTAATGGGCACACACCGAAAAATGACTCGACTTCCCGGTCTCTCTGCTGCTTTGAAAACTCTGACACATAAAGCGTTGTAGCTTTGTTTTCTCTCTAGATTAAGGCCACCTTAGCTTGTTCTCCAAAGCCATGATTTCCATTTCTAACGAAGCGTTCCCAACTCATGAATACTTATTTGTACACTCATATGTGTCCATAGCCTAGAAAGCTTGCTATGGTATTCATACACAAAATATGTCACATTGTAGCTCTAAGTACTTGTTCTTGATCCAGCACATGCCTCTACTAAAACGAGGTTCATCCTCCCTTCCACAGTGTATCCTGCCCTATCTTCTGATGTAAAGATCTCCAACCATGCTGTTCTAGGAAGACAAGGTCTTCGAACACGAAGGAAGTGATAGATTGCCCTCCTCCTCTGATGGTGGACCCATATCTAACTCTGAGTATCCACTTTTTATGCTTTGAAGCCCGATGAAGATGAAATCTTTTCCTGCGCTTCCCTCCATTCTCCTCCAAGTTCTGCTATTCTCCCATCTCTTTCAGACCTCTTGATTCCTGTTTGGCCCTGCCGCCTTACTATGTCTCCTCCTCCCTTCTGCATATGCGGTGCCTTTTTTCTCCCTTTCCTCGGCAACCGTGCGAACACAAGCTGCCCTCTCTATTTTTGGAGCCCGAGCCAGACCCCTCTATTCCCCCCAAGATAGTAGCCACCTAATGCCTCCGCAAAGGCTCTTGTCTCCCTTCTTCTCAATCGCGAACCTCTGTTTCTCCTCAAAAATAAGAAACTTTCCCCCTAACTAATCGAATGCCTCCCCCTCTTGAAGCGTCCAGATCCCGTACTGAAAAGCCTTCAGGTACCATTTGTCATATTCATTATCTTCGTCTTCAACACGTCCAAGAGCCTTGTCGATCCATACTCGTGATTTCTATCATTATACATTCCATTCATATGCATATAGAAACATATACATTTTCACATTGCTCTCACTTATAAAAATGCATACATAAATATATGCGCTTATTCCCATACAGATGCACACATTGTGCACACACATGTACACATATGCTCATACTTAACATATGTTTCCACATGATGCAAACACATATATAAATATATGTTATTTCACACATTTCGATCTTTTATATCAACATGTGCATTAATATGCATATGCACATCCAAGCTTATGCTCTCGTCCACTCGAATGCACATACACACATGCCTACGAGCACTTATGCGCATCAAGCACATACATAACATGACATAATTATTTCCTCACACTTTCACATTTAGTCATAGTCATATCTATTTACACCCCTTTCACATATATGTACAACATACAGAGAAGCAATCGTTGAAAGTGAACAATTTGAAATAATCATACCAAACATCAAGACATAATGGAAGGGACTTATAAAGGATAGAAATCACCAATGTTTGTTTTTCTTGTTTGTAGTCATATCAATCAAATGCTTTAATTGAACTTTGAATCGTTACTTTCAAACAGTTTGCAAGATTGTGAGCCAAATCTTTACCACATCCACCTTTGTGCATCCTTCGGGTGTGCCAACTTGCATACACATCAATAAACATGAATGAGCATCAAGTATTCATGGAAGATAAAACTTAATTTAAAGAAAATTTAACTAGATTCATGAAATTTGTAAATGCATTAAACTTTGCATAAATTAAGAGAAGATAAAACTTAATTTAAAGGAAATTTAACTAGATTCATGAAATTTGTAAATGCATTAAATTTTGCATAAATTAAGAGAAGAAGGTAGGCAAAAGCATCACATACAACATATGAAGATATAATAACGCATTCAGACTACCAATTACATGAGCAAATTGAAAACTTCTTAACTCTTTCGTTAACTTAATCTAGTCAGATCTTGTAGCCCATCTTAAGCATATGCATATACCAGCCCTTACTTACTCGATTTATGAAACTCCCATATGGCTTCTCTATTGATCTCCCATCGTCTAGATCCTCATCAAACCTTTTCTTATTTTTCTTTTACTTTTATTTTATTTTTCTTTGCTTTTATTCTTCATCCCAGCTCAGCCTTTATATTTCTGTTTTTACTTTTATTCATTTTATTCTTTATTTACACATGTCTGCCTATGTTAAAATCAGGCACGACTCATGGAACTATCCACGTAATTAGATTTAACCCACTCGTCTATCGACCGGACATAGCGCACAATGCACAATGTCAACCTCATATGAAATCGATGTGAGCTTATGATTCTAACCACGTGTTAGAGTGACTCCACCTGTCGATAGCGACCCCTATGAGCGAATGACAATATATACGTTAGGCCATACGACACAACTAGCATTAGTTCGTGGCCCTGATCACCCAACCAGGGTAGTTCCACCAGTCTACTAGCTCATTGTAGTGCCTAATAGCACATACATATACACATAGATAATTGGTTAGTCTCTAAAATTAAGAGAAGAAGGTAGACTTTGCATAAATTAAGAGAAGAAGGTAGACAAAAGCATCACATACAACATATGAAGATATAATAATGCATTCAGACTAGCAATTACATGGAAAAATTAAAAACTTCTTAACTCTCCTGTTAACTTAATCTAGTAAGATCTAGTAGCCCATCCTAAGCATATGCATATACCAATCCTTACCTACCCGATTTGTGAAACTCGTATCTGGCTTTCCTATTCATCTCCCATCGTCTAGATCCTCATCGGACCTTTTCTTATTTTTCTTTCTCTTTTCTTTTGTTTTTCTTTGCTTTTATTCTTCATCCTAACTCATCCTTTATATTTCTGTTTTTACTTTTATTCATTTTATTTTTTATTTACACATGTCGGCCTATGCCAAAATCAGGCACGACCCATGGCCCTGTCCACCGGACCAAGTTTAGTCCACTCGTCTATCGATCACACGTAGCACACAATGCACAATGTCAACCTCATATGGAATCGATGTCAGCTTTTGGCTCTAACCATCTGTGACTCCACTTGCCTATCGACCTGTATGAGCACATGAAAACATATATATCAGGGCATACGATACAACTAGCATCAGCTCATGGCCTTGATCACCCAACCAGGATAGTTCTACTCGTTTGTTAGCTCATCTCAGTGCCTAATAGCATATACACATACATATATACATAGATAATTGGCTGGTGTATGAAAACTTTTTTTGAAATATAATTTTTCTGAAGGTCGGATCAGATGAGATATCAAAAGCAGAAGTCAAAGCATCTCACTCATCAAGTGTTCATGAACACTAGTATATATAGGTACTCAGTTTAGGTTTTTCCTTCACATTCTTAAGTCTTGTTTCCGAAAGTTCTAGTCTGCTTTGTAACTCTACTTGCATAATCCCGGTCCTTATATATTACATGTAATCTCAATAGATGTACAAAATATTTGGGCCTACTTAAATCTCTTAATGTTTATGCATTTCTTTATGTATCATATGCTCAAATCATGTAGTCCTTTTATACACACATATATACAAGAGCAAAGAAACACTGAAACAATAGCATCTCACCTATGTGGAGCCAGAAGCCCTTCTGATTTTGCATCCTCAATCATCTCTACATCTCTATTTTGAGTCCATATTCTTCACTTGCTCATTTAGGCTTCCTATTTCTTTCTTAAAATCAAAGCAAAAACATTAGTTATATATATTTCTATTTACAAAAAATATTTTTAAGCTTTATAGAATTTTATTGAACAAGATTCTCTCTTCAACCTCACCTTGTTTGATACATGCTCATCAAAGAAGTTATGATTATAGAACAACCGATGTTGTATTGCACTCATCTTAGAAACATCCTTGAAAATGTTACACTTATGAACATACTACTTCATTTGCTTGTTCATCCCTTGAATATTTGATTGGCATGCATAGCTTTTGGAAAATTTGAAAATCCATATTGCAATAATTTCAACACAGTTGTCTTTATTCATAATCCTTTCACATACATCATGTGAGATTATTGTGGATGAAGAAAAAGCACAAAGATATAGAGATTTTATTTTAATGTGCTTAAACCATCTTCAAATAGTTCCTTCAAACATGTATTTTTATCTATTTCATGATTGGAATCATTTGGAGAAATATCTTCATCAGCATCATTTTGAATCTGACTTTCACCTTTAGTGGAAAAGAAGGTTTGATTAGATTCATTCCATTCGCTCATCAAGTAGAAGTGATCATCATGCTCAGATGCTAATACACAATAATTTTTATCTTTCAATCTATCATGACTCCTTTCTACTTGAGTTCCATCAATTATAGAATCTCCTTCTCTCTCTAATCTCTCTAAAAATTCTTCATCATTTCTATGGTCCAAAATCATCTCTCCTTCAATATGAAGGGAATCCATATCCTCATAATCAAGAAAATCTTTATCTTTAATTTCTTTATCCAAAATACCATCATAGGATTCGGCATCAATCTCCATCGATTCTTACTCATTCTCTTCAGAGAATGTACTTAGTCCACCTTCTTCATACATTTCTTCAATCATTGATTCTTGCTCAAGTATCCCATCATGCATGAGAATCTCAACATATACATCCAAATCAACTCGAGATTCATCAATGCAATCGTTTGACTCAATCATTTCACATTGAATATCCTTTGATGCTATATACATATCAGATTTATCATACATTACAATAAATGTTTCATCTACCACTTTATGCTTGATTTCTTCAGCATGTGGACTCAACTCTACATGATTATTTTTGACATACATATCAGTGTTTAGAGGAATAATCAATGATATTTTCTTATCCTCACCATGATCATTCATATCTCTCTCTTCATCGAGTGTGGCATCATTTACATACATATTATTATTTTGAACTCTATCCAACTTATCCTCTTTCTTATGAGTGGGATCGTTATCCAATGTGACATCACTCAAACGCATATCAGTATCTTGATCTTGGTCTAGACTATCCATAGGATTAGCATCATGCTTATCACCATAGACATACATATCAATATCTAGAGGACTCATCATTTGTATATTCTATAGATTAGCATCATGCTTACCTCCATGATCATACATTTCAATCTCTAGAGGACTCGTTATCGGCATGTCCTCCTTCATATAAGTAGGTTTATTTTCTTGCATCTCTATATGCATGTATAATGTGGGTTCTTGCATACCCATTTTCTTACACATGGGATGTTTTGTTGATAGGTCCTCAAATTCATCATCATGTTCTATTGGAATTTCTTCATGTAATTGAATCATTAGATCAGAAACTCTATCGGAATCATGTGTCAGAAGGGGTTCATCACCATCAACTAATATCCAATCATTGTAGAGATGTCTATAGGTTATTGGCACCTTAAAACATTAGAGATCATATCAATCACACTTTTCGAATTTTCTTCATAGTTCCCATCATCAGTATGTATGTCAAGACCTTGCATATGTGCTTCATGCCAAAATGGGATCTCTACAACTTTATGGACTTGAATGTTATCCACAATTGGTAAAATGCTTGGAATTTGATTATAATTTTTATCTGCTTGAAAATCAACTCTCCAATTATTTAGAAATATCTCAATCGTTTGTTGCTTCTTAACATATCTTCTTACAACATCATGAATGAGTGTCCAATCCTCTGTGATTCCCAATTCGGAATCCATATCTTGCAAAAGTGGACTTAGTTCCTTTCTAGCTTTAACATCTATTGCTCGAAGAAATATGGATACTTTTTCATGGCTTAAGCCTCTCTTTTCACTTTCCAATAGACCCTCAAAATGCTAGTCAAAATCTCTTTTGATCTCTAGAATTGGATGGCTTTCAGGCATATGCATCCACCTTAGGAAGGACTTACGAGTGGCTTTGTCTATGTCCTCCAGCATGAACTGCTTGAGGAGCATCCCTTTTTATTGTGACCATATCATATGGTTTATTTGTATGATTTGATTATGCATGTTGAATTTAGAAAGATAGACAATATTTTCACATAGCTCTAGATCCATCATCGAACTCAAACTGACACCTAGGTATTTGGCCTTGAGTTCATACTCTTTAAAAAACCTAGATATATTTTTTCCATTGAAAAATCCGCACTGCTTGACTAGACGCTCATGAAGTGATTGGATGGCTTTTTTATGTCGATCCTCTTGTTGAAAGCATAAGAACTGAACTAAACGATCATCCATGTTTGAAGTCCTAGGTTCGTCAATTTTCAATTTCTCACTCCGTTCTTCAGTGCACTATCTTGATATTTTATTCACCCCCTCCTTTCACTCCAGGTTCACTAGGTATGTCGTGGGGGTCTTAACAAAGGAGGTTGCAAGTAAATAAGGAGTTTGAATCATCTTGATATCCTATACAAAGTATAATTATAGCACTTTATCTTTTAGGCTTAGCAAGTATAGCATGTCACAAAATACCCAATATTCGCTTTCCTTTTCAAATTTTTCATTGTCCATTTTTTAATAGAAGGCAATCACAATAAAGTTGCACGGGGTTGCGTCCTTAGTTATGTAACAAAGTATGCTGAGCTTATCACTTTTGTCTCAAAAAATATATATATGGAACAAGTAAAGCTCCTCTTAATGCAAAATAAAAAAATTATAAATAAAACATATTTATTTTCACTCTTGTTTTTGTACAATATGATAGAATGTATTGATCGCTTAAATGCAAGACAAAGAGGGAAACTTTAGCACTAAACCAAGCATAGATCTTGAATAAGACAACGTAACGAGTATTCAAATTGAGTGCTTTAAATTTGCCATGACATGAATGTGTGAAATCTAAACCAAAATATGCATAAGAACGGTGTTATACAGTGGGTTAGAAAAAAATAAAGTTATTCTATAACCACTTTAGACAATACACATATAATGTTAATAATACATGCATATGTGCAAAGCTCGAACCTATGAAAACATTCCTGTACAAATGTATATATTATTGCAGAGAATGCAAAATCTGTTTCAAACTCTAAAATATTGATTCTAAAACTTGAACGAACGACATCAGCTAAGTAAGACTAGGTGAGCTGTAGTCTTCATCGCGAAGCAATGAGCAGGATGTACAACAATCTTTGGAACATCTTTGTGCCGAGGGGCTCTTAGGAAGGGAGAGAAAAGATAAGATATAAGAAGCTTCCTAGTGGACTTTCAACTGATTTCAAATTAGTACTGAACTTTTTAGTGATCATAATACGGTTAGAAAACATGGAAAAACATCATTGTGCTATTCTCATACAAATCTTTACAATACTACATAAACAAGAAAAGCTTTCTTAGGTATAATCAGACCTGCAATGGCTAACAAAAAGTACCTCGCATTCCCCTACTAAGTTTGGAGGTGCCACCTTTCCTCCTACTCCGTTTGCAGCTAAGCTTGATAAATACCTTCAGCTCGGGCATACTTTTCTTTATCAACCCACTTGGCCACTTCCTCAGATGTTGCATGAATAGGAATTGAGACCATAGTTCATCATCTTCCAGGCATTTCGATGGCTGGGAACTACCCACATATATTCTAGGAGCTCAGAGATCTTGCCTTGGGTGTCTAAAACCTTAAGTTTGAATTTATCATGGCATAGACTACCACTAGCATAACAACATGTCCTATTGAAGCATTTGGAAATCCTTCCAAGTTTAATCCCATAAGAAGGCCTTCATGCTGCAGTGTACATTTGGATTCCTGTCACCTTTCTCTTGTGTCAAGATTTCTGCCTCCAACCTCTCCCAGCAGCAACCCATTGTGTTTCATTCATTCCTCTTCTTGCTCTCCTTCAGAAACTTTTCCCTCTAAATTCGGGAGCATCACACTTATTTCCTCCTTTTAGAAGTGAAGCTACCTCCTACAGCTCCTGAATAGAAAGATCGAGCTCTGAATCAGAGGAAATCAGGTGCTACATGGGGCGTTTCCTTCCATTCCTGATGTCTGTGACCTTGTCCTCTCTTGGCTTTTCACAGTCGATGGTAAAAGTAGACTTCTTCTCTTGTATATCTTCTGACATCAAGATCTGCAAACATGTTATTCCAGGAAGATCTGCACCCCTCTATTCCCCAAGATAGCAACCACCTAATGCCTCCGTGAAGGCTCTTGTCTCCCTTTTCTCGATCACGAACCTCTATTTCCCCTCAAAAATAAGATACTTTCCCCATAAATAATTGAATGCCTCCCCCTCTTGAAGCGTCCAGATCTCGTATTGAAAGGTCTCCAAGTAGCTTCCATTCGTCATATTCATTGTCCTCCTCTTCAACAAGTCTAGCAGCCTTCTCGATCCATACTCGTGATTTCTATCATTATACATTCCATTCATATGCATATATAAACACATACATTTTTACATTGCTCGCACTTATAAAAATGCATACATAAATATGTGCGCTCATTCCCATACACATGCACACATTGTGCACACTCATGTACACATATGCTCGTACTTAACATGTGTTTCCACATGATGCAAACATATATATATATATATATATATATATATATATATATATATATATATATATATATATATATGTTATTTCGCACATTTAGATTTTTTATGTCAACATGTGCATTAATATGCATATGCACATCCAAGCCTATTCTCCTGTAAACTTGAATGCACATACACACATGCCTATGAGCACTCATGTGCATGAAGCACATACATAACATCACATAATCATTTCCTCATACTTTCACATTTAGTCACAGTCATATCTATTTACATCCCTTTCGCATATATGTACAACATACGGAGAAGCAATCATTGAACGTGAGCAATGTGAAATAATCATACCAAACATCAACACATAATGGAAGGGACTTATAAAGGATAAAAATCACCAATGTTTGTTTTTCTTGTTTGCGGTCATATCAATCAGATGATTTAGTTGAGCTTTCAACCACTACTTTCAAACAATTTGCAAGCTTGTGAGCCAAATCTTTACCACACCGGTCCATTCGGGATTCACGAGCTATTTGAACCAGATTCTTTCCGGTTGGCCACGTTGGCAGGAGAGGTCTTACCAACAATGATCAATCGGTCCAAATTACAACCCTATTAGGCTTCAAGAGATTAAAATTACAATATGCAAAAAAAGACCGTGGAATATCTAGCAATAATGGGGGATGTAACTACTCTACATGCAGTGGTACATGCAATTAATGAGCAGCGTGATCACAACATTTCGAATTTGATAATGCTTCTTATTTTGTGATTCATGAATAAGTTTAGGATAGCGAGAGTTAAGATCCCATAATCGGAAATCATGGCACATACTCAAAGCTCTCTACATAGCAGGCCATAAAAGGTTGTGCACTTTGCTAAATTCAGTTTATTTGGCTAGCTTACGAGTAGAATGCATAGAGCGATCACAATTGTCAGAGCTATAGTCTTCTATAGCAGCTAGATAAGGATACAGTAGCACAGTGAGGGCGGTTACTTTCTCTGAATGCCATCTATTAAACATCCCAGATAAGCTCTCACAGGAGCAAAAAGATTGGTTCGAGTGCAGAGGACTACTATAGTGAGCAATGTTGTATTCGACGAGTATCCATCCCCCCACAGGCTAAGGACATCACTATAGAGAACACATGTCAAACAGATGGTAATGAGATCAACACCTAGGAGATTAGCCCACGAATAAGACATGAAACCTTCTAGCTTTTGCCTTCGTTAATCGCAAAAAGGTTTAATGTAGCTAACAATGGAATCACAACTAATACTGAGCCGATTGATTCAGCAGAGATTTATGGACTGCTTGGGAAACCGTTTCTAGTGAATATCACTTTGCTTAGCTTCCGGACAATACTCCTCTTAAGCTAAGATTATTATTGACAACCATGATTATCAGCCTCTAGGAAAAACATTACAAAGTGTGCCAACAACTTTTTGCTTTGGTGAAGGAATCGATCAGGATATAGGTAAATTGGGTCAAAATAATTTTTTGAAAACCAAAGAAAGAAGTCAAAAGACTTTTTCGAGAGTCTATATGAGCAGTGAATGCAGTACTAGATTCCAAGGTGGGAGTGGTTTTTACTCTGTTATTTATGGAGAGCCCTGTTGGAGTTAGATGTCTGCGGAAGCACGCGAACAACACAAGGAAGAAGAAGAAGCTTGGAGCACAACACACAATACTGAATGTATTACTAGAGAATGTACAAAGATAAGTAGCCCATTAGGGCAATAGGCGTATATACAAGGGGGGGGGAACCTCCTAAAGAGGGAAAAAAGTGCCCCGACAGTCCTAGAGTGTTCACACACATCACTACCTAAATATATCAACAAGTCCCCCCTAGGAGTGATGCGGTGAACAAGTAGCTGGCACTCATGTATAAGGAAGTGCCAAGCTATGTGGAAGTCACTTCACAAAAGGAAGTAAGCCCAAAGCTTTGCGGAAAGCTTCAAACTTCTCCCTGGGCAGAGCATTCATGAAAAGGTCTGCAATGTTCTCCTGCGTGGGCACATATGCCAAGCTGATCTCCCCAGCAGAGAACCTCTCCCTAACATAGTGATAATGCACCTCAATGTGCTTAGTGCGAGCATGGAACACAGGGTTTCTCGCAACTGCCAATGTGCTATGACTGTCAGTGAAGATAGTGGTGGTAGAATTCTGACCAACACCCAAATCAACCATAAGGCGTCTGAGCCATAAACACTCAACAGTCGCTATGAAAGCTGCCCTATACTCAACCTCACAACTAGAAGTGGCCACAGTAGGCTACTTCTTGCTCAACCAAGATATACATGAGCTACCAAGCATGAAGCAAAAACCACTGGTGGACACACGAGTGTCATAGCAACCAGCCCAATCTGAGTCAAAAAAAACATGCAAATCTGGCGGTAGTGATCCCCCCTTGGGATAAAACAACCCAAGTAGCCGAGTACCACTCAAGTAGTGAAAGATGCGCTTAACTGCCTTCCAATGCGTGATTCCTGGGCAATGCATAAACCTGCTCATCTATGAGACAACAAACTGAATATCTGGCCGAGTAATGCATAAGTAAATCAATCATCCAACAGCCTGCTGATAGAGAACAACATCAAATGCATCTCTAGCATCATGAAGACTCAATTGTAAACCTGTCTCCATAAGAGTGGCAATAGGCTTACAATCTTCAAGGCCAAAACGTTGCAATAATGTGTCAATATATTTCGTTTGACACAAAGCCATTCCAGCATCAACTTGCATAAACTGAATACCCAAATAGTGATGCAATTGTCCCAAATCAAACATCTCAAATGAGGCATGCAAATCAGCCTTGAAATTAGCAATATGCTTCGCAATAGGACCAGTGAGCAGCATGTCGTCAACATAGAGAACAATGATCAGAAGCACATCATTAGCATGCCTAACATATAAGGTGCTTTCAGTTGGACTATTCTCAAAACCATGTGCAACCAGATAGGCATGTATCTTCTCATACCAAGCACGCGGTGCTTGCTTTAAACCATATAATGCCTTCTTTAACCTACACGCCTGGTTTTCATGACCTTTCTGCACAAAGCCATGGGGCTGAAAAACATACACTTCTTCATGCAAGTAACCATTCAGAAATGCTATTTTAATGTCCAACTGATGTACATTCCAACCATGATGGGCTGCAAATGCACAAATACTCCGAACAGTAGTCATACGGCATGTAGGTGCAAAGGTCTCATCAAAGTCAATGCCTCTTTCCTACGCATAACCCTTTACAACAAGCCTAGCCTTATACCTGTCAACTGTACCATCAGGTTTATGCTTCAGCTTGTATACCCACTTAGTGCCAATGGCCTTCTTGCCAGGAGGCAAGTCACATACAGACCATGTACCATTCTTCATTATAGCATCATATTCAGATTGCATAGCAGCCATCCAATTTTTTGAATTCTGTGCTTCATCAAAAGAAACAGGCTCATTCTCATCATAGAGACTAGACGCAACCATAGCATAGCAAATCTGATGCAAAGGAGGCACTATGAGAGCCTGAACGAGTACGATATGACAAAGGTGCATCTAATTTGCTGTCACACAAAGTCTGCACCAGTCATTTTGGCATAGTTTTTGCCTGCTCAATATCAGCTCTCTCATCAACAAGTGCATCATGTAAATCTGCATTAGAAATGGAATGATCTGCATCATCATATGAAACCTACAAAGGCTGAGAAGTGGCCTCATTAGGACCAGCACTAGACTGTCCACCTATAAAAAGAGACATCAAAGTATCATACATGTCTTTGGAGCTAACAAATGTCTCCTTAGTACATGAAAGCAATGGCTGAATAGCATCTTCCACAAAGAAAACATCACGGCTAACCAGAATGCGTTTAGTCTGTGGATGATACAGATGATAGGCTTTACTTTCAGAACTGTACCCAACAAAAATACATTTTACTACCTTATCATCCAATTTTCTGCAATGTTGTTCAGGCACTAGTGCATACTCCAAACAACCAAAAACACGCAGATGAGCAACAAATGGCTTGCGGTTATGCCAAGCCTCATATGGAGTGATAGAGTGCAACGCTTTAGTGGGACACCTGTTCAATACATATGCTGCACACATGACAGCCTCAAGCTAGAAACTATGAGGTAAAGCCTGACTCTTGACCATACACCTCGCCATCTCCATGAGAGACCTGTTCTTCTATTCAGCAACTCCATTCTGTTGAGGTGTATACGGCATTGTACACTGGTGTTTTATCCCACGTTCAGCCAGAAATGCATTAAAATCAGAAGACATATATTCTCCCCCTCGATTAGAACGGAGGGTGCCCATTTTACATGCTGACAGATTTTCAGCCAAAACCAAAAACTGTTTGAAGCACATGAACACTTCGGACTTGCTTTGAGTGGATATACCCATGCATGCCTGGAAAAATCATCAATGAAAGTCACGAAGTAAAGGTAATTTCCAAGAGAAAATGTCTGCATAGGACCACAGACATCACTATGTACAAGCTGCAATTTCTGTGTAGCCCGAACTGAACCATCTTTTGGAAAGGAGGAACACTGCATTTTGCCCAAAATACAGCCTTCACATACATGTTTTCTAGGTTCCTCAAGCGTGGGCAAAGAAGACACCATATCAGATTTCTGCAGGCATAGCAAACTAGCAAAATTCAAATGACCAAAGTGTGCATGCCAAAGCTTTGCATCTAACATAGCTTGAGAATTATGAACTGCACATGCCGAATCATTAACAGATCTTTCATAGTCTATGAGCTTATACAGCCCACGACATAAAATGCCAGAAGCAATAATCACATCTCCATTTGACATATCATGAACAGTACACTTGTCATCAACAAATTTCACAACCAAGCCAATCTTGGCTAATGCAGAAACTGATAATAGGTTCTTTTTTATCCCTCGCATAAATAAAGCATCTGACAAAGTGAAAGAACTACCATCCGTAGTAGTCAAAATGATCTACCAACTCCCATAACAGGATAAGAGGAGTTGTTGGTGCGTGTAACAGTATTCCCTGTAGGGGCAGGCTCGAGTGAAGAGAAGAAACTGCACTGTGAGGTAATATGTTTGGTCTCCCCACTGTCAAAATACCAAACATCTGAGTCTACTGCAGACATGCACTACTCATCAGAAGATGGGTCAAAATTGCAGACAGTAGTAAACGCCCATTCTTCTTCCTGCACAAGATTTGCAGACTCTGTTTTTGGTGTAGAGGCCTCTACAACAACCATTCAAGCCTCTTTCTTCTTTGCCTCTTTTGCAGCCAGTTTTGGACAGTTCTTTATGATATGATTATTCCCTTTACAGTACTTACAAAACAATTTTTGCTTTTCTGATTTCTTCTCATCTTTATCTTCCTTCTTTGAATATGCCGAATTAGCAGATTTCTGCTTACTAGTTGAAGAGCTCCATTTTCCTTTGCCCTTTTGACTAGCTAGGAAAGCTTGATCTGCAACTCGCATAATGGACCTGTTCTGCCTGGACTGATCTTCTTGCAATAGAATAGAGACTAACTCCTCAAATGATAAGGCATTCAGATTGCCTTTCATCATCAAACAAAGAGTAGAAGCAAAACTCTGATATGAATCAGGAAGACCATTTAGAACGGTCTACACAAGTGAGCTATCTGGTATAACCTCATAAGAAGAGATCAATTGTTCCTTCAAGTCTTTGATCTTCATTAGGAAAATGTCCATAGAATCACCTTCATTCACTCTCCAACTATTTTTGGAGGTAAGCAACACGAGCCTCATTCCTAGGTTGGTACAATGTGGTAAGTGTATCCCAAGCATCCTTAGTTGTTCTGCAAGAGCGAATGTGAGGAATAATGGCACGTTTGACAGACAAAGCTATCAATGCATGTGTCTGGGCATCTCTGCCATCCCAATGAATCTGCTCTGCAGTAGGTGCAGCAAAAACAACAACACGAATAAGAACCTGCACAATATCATCTTCGACACCATCTTCATCAGCTCCAGCACCTGTATTTGCAGTACCTGTTGTTACAAGTGTAACAGGACGTCTTTCAACACCCTGCAATGATCCACAATCTTTTGCAACCAATACATGTTGCATCATATAAGCCCATAATGGGTAGTTGATACCATCCAACTAATCCTCAACAACCAACATACGGAATACATCACTGCTTTCAGCCATGGTCAGTGACTAAAATACCTTGATGCAGAAAATTGATTGTATCTCAAAAAGTTGAACAGAACTGCCCAGACGAGTTCTGCTAGACCTATAGCACACTTTGAGACGCTTAAACTGGCGAACAAAAACTGGTATATACCTTTTGCATAGTAAGATGAAATAGCCTGCACAAGCGCTGCGATAGTGTGTTCGGAGGTCGAAACGAGCTCAGATTGTGATTTCGGCACCACATAGCGAAGCTGTTTTGATCTCGCAAACACAATGAGTATGCTCACCAAAATTCGTGCGATTTTGAGACTGCAAGTGGAGTGTCGACGGTGCCCTAGATGAAGCGACGACCTGCTCTGATACCAATTGTTGGAGTTAGATGTCTGCGGAAGCACGCAAACAACACAAGGAAGAAGAAGAAGCTTGGAGCACAACACACAATACTGAATGTATTACTAGAGAATGTACAAAGATAAGTAGCCCATTAGGGCAATAGGTGTATATACAAGCCGGGGGAAAAAAACCTCCTAAAGAGGGAAAAAAGTGCCTCGGCGGTCCTAGAGTGTTCACACACATCACTACCTAAATATATCAACAATCCCTGTATTCTTATCTCAAGAATACACAATACTTACTTGATGTAAAAGTAAAAGAATCTAAGTGGTTGAGTCCACTTGATGAGTAGCAGGGAGAAAAGCCACGAATTTGTGATTGAGTGAGTAGGAGAATCAATCACTAAGAGATTGGAGAGTGATTTTAGGAGAGATTCAAATTCAAAATTATGCTCCAAACATGACTATATATACATGGCCTTCTAGTCGCGGCTTTTATACCTCCATGAGTAGGGCTTCATGCCATATTAGAGTGTGCTTTTAGGGCACACATATGTACTAGTAAGTCCATTGTACTTTACAATCAATATACATTCATTTTCATAATCATTTGTGTCCATAACTTCATGCTTTGCAAATGTACTCTTCACTACCATATCTCTTAGTTTTCTTAGCCAGATCACATAGATTATTTCTCTAATTTTGGTGCATCATTTTCAATGATTTAATTTAGTGCATTTTTCTCTTTAAGTCTACTATATATTCACAAATTTTCATTGCAATTGAGGTTTTCAATTGTGAGCTATGCTCATTTGAAGTTCCCTATATCTCTTCATATTCTACTTCTCTGTTAGCACTCCATTAGATAAGTGTTTTCCTCAGAGTAGGTTTTCAGTGTATAGCTCATCATTTTCCATGATTCAAAGCTTAATAAAATCAGCATACTGTCTATTATAAACCTACAAAAGTTCATAACGATTGCATCTTGGAAGCTTGAGATATCAGCATTTCATTGCTCATGGGTGTGAGTACTACTTCAGCTCATGAAAATCGGGGTGATGTTGAAAATTTCTAAACACCTTTCTCTTTATGTGGTCCATCATTTTTTATTAAATAACTCCTTTTTGTTATCTTACTAAGATAATAAGAGTTCCCCAAAAGGAATCAAGTCAGTTGTTGATGTGTCCAGAGAAATGTTCAAAACATTGGACAGGTGTATGAACATAAATAGCAAGTTTTTTGTTCTTGAATCTACTCCAACTTATCTGTATTGATTCATCTTTTTGAAAGTGATCTTCCAAGGCACATAGGGTGTCTCATACATCATTTGGCAAGCTAAAAGGGCCCACTACATATCCCTAGAGTTTATTTGGCAGGTGTAGTGCAAAGGTTTTGTAGCACCACTTCATCTTCTCCAAGTTCAAATCCATCTCTTTACAGTAGTATCAGAGCAAGGTTGGACAACATGACACATGGATTTCCTTCATCAGTTGACAATTTGGATAGAACTAAATAATCAGCCTGGTCATTGAGGAGGGAAGCTTATCTTCAAGGTTAGAATTTGTATGGTTATATAGCTGGAGATGAAGTTATGCCAAGTTTCATGACTAAAGGTCAACTAACACAAGAAGAGCAAGAAAGATTGAGCTCATGGTGCTCTATGGATGCACTTGCAAGGTCTTATCTCCTCAACTCTATCTTAATTTTTTTTTTGCCTCACATTGGAAGTTGTAAAACATCTTAGCAAGTGTGGAATGCACTTGAAACCTTCTTCTCTTCAAGTACAAAGGCCAGGAAGCATCAACTATGGCTGGGCTTCACAACTCTAAAGAAAGCTCCTAAACAAAATGTGACTGATTTTATCACAAAACTCAAGGAAATAGTAGATCAGTTGGGAAGCATTGGAGAGGTAATTGATGAAGAACAAATTGTAAGACATCTCATCAATGGTTTAAAGGTAGATGACAAGTGGGAAGAATTCACCACAACTATGGATCTATACATGGGTATGCATGTACTAGATTTCAATACACTCATAGGAAAACTAATTACTCATGGGGCCAAGCTTATCAAGAATGGAGAAATCTCCAAAGGTAATAGATCTTCTACCTTATATACTGATAAAAGAAAGTCCAAAGAAAGCAAAGAAAGAGGAAAGAGAGTGGGTGATGAAGCAGATACACATCAAATTAACTATGCAGGTGGAGGAAGACATGGTAGAGGTAGAGGCAGAGGAGGAAGGCAAGGAAAGGGGAGATCCCAAGACTCTAATTCATGCTCTATTTGTGGATTAACTAATCATACAACTAAAAATTGATTTAAGAAGTCCAGGAATCAAAGAGGCAGAGGCTACAATAGAGGAAGTTATGGCTAGTCAAGAGGGAGGTTCAACAATTACCATGGCAACTATAACAATTACAACCATTCAAACTATCAAGGAGGCAATTGGGGAAGAAGAGACATAAATAAGTACACAGAAGAATCAAATCAAGAGGACTCATTGCTAATCATGAATATGCCACAAGTTAAATCTGATGAGCATGCTTTCTTCATAGATTCAAGTTGTTCCAATCATGTGGCAGGAAATGTGGCCTTCCTATCAAATTTAGAAGATCCAAGGAACAAGCATGATGTACAAATAGAAGATGATACAAGGCACCTTGTGGAAAAGATATGAAATATCAAAGAACCTGATGGAAATATCAACCTACTTAGCAATCTACTCTATGTCCCTACCATCACAAAGAATTTGATAAGTGTAGGACAGATTGTGGAAAAGGCCTACAGGTTAGGTTCACAAAAGCAAGAGCATTTGTTCACGATCCAAGCCAAGGATTTAGGAGAATTGCAAAAGGTGAAAAGCTAGGTAGATTGTTCACATTTGAATTACAAGACACAAGAGACATTGCTCTCTTTAATTATGGTAGTCAAATACTTATAGAATTGTAAGTATGGCACAAAAGGTTAGCACATATTGGTGAAAGATCGTTAAAGCAAATTTGTAGGGACCAAAGTGTACTTGGACTCCATAACTTGTCAAAGCAACATATGATTTATAAGTGTAGTGGATGTCAATTTGGAAAGTCTCACAGGTTACCATTCATGAAGAAAGGATATATGCATGGAGATCTCTTGGATTTGGTTCATACAGATGTATGGAGACCTAGCAAGGATTCTTCAATATCTGGATCAAGGTATTATGTCTCCTTCATTGATGATTTTAGTAGATGGACTATATTATACTTTATGAAACACAAAGATGAAGTATTTTCATGCTTCAAAAGATATTTGGCTCTTGTGGAGAATCAAATAGGTAAAACATTAAAAAGGCTAAGGTCACATGGAGGCCAAGAGTACTTCTCCCATGAATTTGACTCCGTTATTCAAGAGAGAGGAACCAAAAGAGAGATCACTACACAATACACTCTTGAGCAAAATGCAGTGGCTGAAAGCAGGAATAGTACAATTGTTGAAGCTACAAGGTCTATGCTAAATGAGAAGCACTTACCTAATTACTTATGGGCTGAGGCTCTATCCACAACCACTTATTTAATTAACACGTCACCTTCAAAATCACTTGATGGTATGACACCATATGAAGTTTGGAATGGAAGAAGACCAAGCTTGGATCATTGTAAGATTTTTGGATAATTTGCTTATGCTCATGTTCCTTCAGAGGTTAGAGGCAAGATGGATCCCAAAAGAGAAAGGTGTGTATTGATTGGATATGACAACAATCAAAAGGGCTACATATTATAAAACCCAAAAATGAAAGGATTCTTGGTGAGTAGAGATGTAGTATTTGAGGAGAATAGTTCTTGGTATGAAGATTCATGTAGAAAGGTCAAGATACCTTATGATATTGAAGAATATTTTCCAAAACTTGTTAAGCATTATCCTGCTAAAATTGAAGAGGAAGATACCTTAGAAGATGATGAAGCAGCTCAGTATGAAAAACTCAAAATGTGGAACTTTAAAGGTAAAACAAAAATGTAGAAACTTGGACAAGAGGCAGCATCATCACATCATGGCCTAAGAAGGTCCATGAGGGAGAAAAGAAAACCAGAAAGGTATGGGTTTGATACTTCTCTAGTCACTAAACATTCAATCTATCTAGCATAGGACATAAATCAAGAGTAACCCTCAACATTTGAAGAAGCAAAGAAGAAATGAGAATGGAGGCATGCAATGGAAAACGAAATTGAAGCTCTTGAGGAGAATAACACTTGGGAGTTGGTTCCCAAGTCTCCATCAATGAAAGTGATATGCTCAATATGGATCTCCAAATTGAAGAAGAACTCAGATTGATCTATTGACAGGTATAAGGCAAGGCTTGTGGAAAAAGGATTTGTACAAACTCAGGGAATTCATTATGAGGAGACCTTCTCTTTTGTGGCAAAGATGCCTACAATGAGGGTTTTGCTTACTATTGCCTCTTCCAAGAATCGGAAGATACTTCAATTGGAGGTAAAAAATGCATTTCTTAATGGATGGATAACAGAAAAGGTATATATGGCACAACCAGCTAGTTTTGAGAATCATATATATCTTGATTATGTGTGTAAACTTAATAAAGCTTTATATGGACTCAAACACGCCCTAAGGTCTTGGAATCACACCTTGTCTCATTCTTGCAAGACAAAGGATTTCAACCTAGCAAGGTAGATCCATCACTATTCATAAAAAGGAGTAATTCTAAAGTAATCTATTTGTGTGTATATGTAGATGATATTATACTTACAGGAAATGATACAGATGGCATGAAGAGAATCAAAGAACAGATGAGAGAAGAATTCAAGATAAGTGATTTGGGTTCACTTACCTACTTCCTAGGATTGGAAGTTGTCTAGAAAGATCATGGTTTGTTTCTCATCCTAAGAAAGTACATTAAGGACATGTTCGCAAAATTCAAGATGCAAGATTGCAGGATTGTAGGTACTCCAATGGAGGTTAATCATAAATTGAGCTCACATGAAGGTGAACTCATAGAAGATGTGACATGTTATCAAAGCTTTGTGGGTAGTTTGAACTATGCCACACTAGCAAAGGTAGATATATGTTATAGTGTGAGTGTGCTAAGTCAATTTATGCACACACCCAAGAAACCTCATGGAGGTTGCCAAGAGGATACTTAGATATCTCAAAGGAACCATGAATGAGGGGTTATACTTACCTTATGTATATGATTTAAGTTTGAAATTATTCTCTGATGTAGAGTGGGCTAGCTCCAAGGAAGATAAAAGGAGAACCTCATGATATCTTACCTTTGCAGGTTCAAAACTTGTCTCATGGTCATCCAAGAAGCAACCCATAGTTGAAGTCTCTTCTACTCAAGCTGAATACAGATGTCTTGTGATAGCTACTCAAGAAGAAATGTGGATGAAGACACTATTCACATATCTTGGATTGGAGATTGGAACTCCAAATATTTCTAGTGACAATATGAGCTCGATTCACTTAGTTGCTAATCCAATTTTTCATGCAAGGACTAAACATATTGAAGTACATTATCATTATGTAAGAGAGACGATTTTGAGCAAGGAAACTTAGTTAACTTATCTGTCCACTCATCAACAATGTGCAGATATTCTAACCAAAGCATTGGATGGTACAAACCATTGCAAATTCAAGGCTATGATTGGTTTGCAGGTAATCTTGGAAGATTGAAAACCTCAAGATCACTTGACTTGAGGGGGAAATTTAAAGGAAATGTCAACTCCTTGTAGAGTTCACTTGTGAACTCCCTCTTGTAATTTTCAAGTACTTACTTGAAGTAAAAGTAAAGAAATCTAAGTGGTTGAGTCCACTTGATGAGTAAGAAGGAGAAAAGCTACGAATTTGTGATTGCTTGAGTAGGAGAATCAATCACTATAAGATTGGAGAGTGATTCTAGGAGAGACTCCAATTCAAGATTAGGCTCTAAACATGACTATATATATAAATGCCCTCTAGTAGTGGTTTTTGATGGAGAATGTTAATCTCCAAAAGAACAACTTTCTCTTGTGATTAGAGCACCTCTATACCAAGAGTAAGTCAAACACTCCACTAATTTAGAGGATCAATTGCTAACTATCAAAAGATTAACAAATCTGTGAAGAAGATGAAACACAGAAAAGTCTGCTGCACTATTTCTCCACATTGACTTATCAAACATGTAAAGTTTTTTATGAAACTTTGTAAGAATCATCTCCTAGAGATTGCGCATCTCCTCCAAGTTGAATTACTTCAAAAGCTTTAGTATAACTTGAGAAATTGACTTCACAAGTTACCTATATCAGAAACTGTCATTCAGAACAGTCGATTTTACACCTGCAACTTTTAAGACTTGGTTCTCCTTGAATAGAACCCGTTTTCCAAAATGCTTTTAGTCATGAGTAGCTTATCTTTCAACTTAAAGATTAAGCTCTCACTCATGCAAAACTTTAAACTGTGCTGGGAGAAATGACCAAAACATTGACTTCGAAATCTGCGCCTGTTTTAGGAACCTGTGAACACACTTCACATATGAATGTTCCTACACTTAATTCACTCAGACTGATTACAATTGGAAGCTAAAACTTTGCACAGAGGTCAAGCAACTTCCAACTTAGACTTGTACAAAAGCATTTCACAATTGATCTACTGTAGAAGGAAAACACGCAGAAATATCGGGCGCAAAAATTTTTGATTACTCAGAAGAATTACAGTTGAGTGATGAGAGCTAACTCAACTAACTTTTCCTCTATCTCATGACTTCTAACTTCCTCAATCTTGGCTTCTAACTATTGTCACATATGCTCTCATACTTGCCCCGACTTTTCTCAAAGTATTTATAGATAAATTTGTACATGATCCTTACTAAACAAAAGCTTTAAGTCATCTATGACTATTCTAATGTACATATGTGTACACTTCTCTTATCCTCTGAATGTAATCTTTTTTCACACTTTAGGAATTGATTCTTCCTTCATCATTTGATCTTCCAAGCCTTCAATTGGTGATTGGTCTGCACCAACAGCTCCCCCTCAATCATCAATTGAGGTCTTCTCTGTCTTCTTTATACTTGCCATGTCCTTGAACCTTTGTAACTTAGGTCCATCCAAACTCTTTGTCATCATATCTGCCACTTGTTCTTTTGTTGGAGTGTACATCACTTCAATCTCTTTATCTAGTACCTTTTCTCTCAAGAAATGATACTGAATCTCTATATGCTTAGTTCCTGGCATGAAAAACAGGGTTAGCTGCGAAATACAAAGAACTCATATTGTCTCCAAAAATTATTGGAGTACTATGATCAATCTCAAAACTTTTCATCAAGGTCTTCAACCATATTACTTCCTTTGCAGCTTCTACCATTCCCTTATACTCAGCTTCTGTGGATGATAAAGCAACTGTATGTTGCTTCTTTGAACACCAAGAAACTAGTTTATCTCCAACATAACAAAGATACCCATGAGTAGACCTTCTATCATCTGAGTCACCTGCCCAATCTGCATCACTAAACACTTTGATTCTTGTGTCAGAAGTGAAACCATAATACAAACCTTCACTTAGGGTTCCTTTGATATATCTGAGTACCCTTTGGGCTGCAATCCAATGAGTCTTCTTTGGACAATGCATAAATTGTGACAACACACCTACTGCATATGATAGATCTGGCCTTGTCAAGGTAGCATAGATTAAACTACCTACCAAACTCTGATATTTCTTCATATCATTGAACTCTTCACCTCCATACCTGCTTAATTTATGATTTACCTCCAATGGTGTAGTTGAGGTCTTGCAATCTTCCATGTTAAACTTGACTAAAAGATTCTTCAAGTATCTCTCTTGTGAAACATATACTCCATGTTGAGTATACACAATCTGCATTCCTAGAAAATAAGATAAGTTTCCCAAATCACTTATCTTAAACTCCTTCTCTATTTGTCTTTTGAGTTCATTGATTCCTTGAGCATCTGTTCCTGTAACAATAATATCATCAACATAAATGCACATGTAAATGTATCCATTTTCACTTGCCTTCACTAGCAAGCTACTATCTGCCTTTGATGCTTGAAATCCACATTCATTCAAGAACTTGACCAATCTGTAATTCCAAGCTCTTGGGGCTTGCTTCAACCCATATAAAGCTCTCTTGAGCTTACACACATAATCTGATCCAATTGACTCCATGAATCCTTCTGGTTGCTCCATATATACTTCATCTGCAATGTATCCATTTAGAAATGCATTTTTCACATCCAATTGTGATAATTTCCATCCCTTGCAAGCAGCAATAGCAATCAATGTCCTAATTGTAGACATCTTAGCAACAGGACTAAAGGTTTCATCATAATCTACCCCATAAGTTTGGGCATAACCTTTGACCACAAGTCTAGCCTTATATCTAGACACCTTACCATCTGCAAACCTCTTTGTTTTATATACCCACTTGCATCCAATGACCTTCTGATTCTTTGGTCTTGGTACTAGTTCCCAAGTTTCATTTTCAAGTAGAGCATCATACTCTTCCTGCATTGCCTTCTCCCAATTCTGTTTACCTTTGGCTTCTTCATAAGTGGTTGGATCTTCTTCTGTTTTCACAATGTAGGCATAATCTTTTGTTGTTAGAAAAGATGTATCATAACTATACCTTATAGGTTCTTTCCTTTCCCTTGTAGATCTTCTGATTTCTGCACTTCTTGAAGTTTCAGCCTCATTTGATTCTGGATCAAATCTTGGCCCTTCTTCTACATGATCCTGCACTCTACTTCTAGAGTCAATTTCATCAACAATTTCTTCACATACTTTTACCTTTGCCTTTCCTTTTCTTTGTATCTCTTCAACACCTGCAAACTCATTTGGTGATCCTGTATACCACATGTTTTGCTCATCAAATGTCACATCTTTAGTAACAAGAAATTGCTTTGTGGATGGACTCCACAACCTGTAACCCATCTGTCTATCATCATATCCAATAAACACATACTTCTCTGCTTTTGGTTCTAGCTTATGTCTTAATTGTGAAGGAACATAAGCATATGCAATACATCCAAATACTTTACAATGATCAAGAGTAGGCTTCTTACCCCACCATGCTTCATAAGGGGTTCCTCCATCCAAAGCTTTGCAAGGCAACCTATTCACAAGGTATGTTGCAGTGTTAATGGCTTCTGCCCATAAGTAATTTGGACAATTCTTTTCCTTCATCATGGCTCTTGCAAACTCTACAAGAGTCCTATTCCTCCTTTCTGCTACTCCATTCTGTTGAGGGGATTACTTGCAAGTTACTTCTCTTTTGATACCTGCATTCCACAAATAATCATCAAACTCTTTAGAGAAATACTCTCCCCCTCCATCTGATCTTAACCTCTTGAGCTTTTGTCCTGTGATCCTTTCTGCATAAGCATGAAAGTGTTTGAATGTCTTGAAGACTTCTGATTTGTCCTTGATTACATACAAAGTAATCCACCTGGTTGCATCATCAACAAACAACACATAATACCTGGATCCATTTATGCTATAGTCCCTTGAGGGACCCCATACATCTGTATGAACCAATTCAAGCATATTTGAATACTTGTACCCTGATTTGTTATAAGAACTCTTATGTGCTTTACCTAATTGACAAGCTTCACACTTGTACACCATATGTTGCCCTTCAATGTTTGGCAATCCAAGCACCACCTGATTCTTTGACATCTCCTTTATAGCTCTCTCATTGAAATGACCTAGCCTTTTATGCCATAGGTCTAATTCAGACACCTTTTGACCTCCATAGGTAAACAATGCATGTCCCACATTACCTTGGACTTTGAGAGTAAACAATCTTCCTTCCTTTTTACTTGCAATTATATTTCTATATCCCTGATTTGGATCTTGTACATAAACACCATCATTTGTGAATCTTACCTCATATCCTTTCTCCACAATTTGCCCTACACTTATCAGATTTTTAGGAATAGTAGGAACATAAAGTACCTTGCTCAGAAGTGTACTTCCACTCTTTGTCTTCACTGATCCAATGCTCTCCACTTTATGTTTGGTATTGTCACCTGTCTGAACTGTATGTCCATTCACCCTTGCTTCCATATCAGTCATCAAAGATAGATTCCCACTCAGATGGTTGCTGCACCCTGAGTCAATATAAAACACTCTTTGATCTTCTCCCATTGATTCATGAGTTGCATTCAAGATAAGAGTCATGTCATCCTTCTGATCTGATGCATAATTGTAATAATTATTGTTGTAGGACTGAGATTGGAAGTTTCTTCCACCTCCTCTACCATATGATGTCCTACCTCCTCTTCCTCTGAAATTGCCTCTTTGGTTTCTGCCTCCTCTACCTCTTTGACTATAATTCTGATTATTGTTTCCACCATTTTGATTGTTATACCAACAATCATTTGCCAAATGATTTGTTCTGCCACAAATCCAACAAGCTTTAGCATTATCTTTGTTCTTACCTCCTCTTCCTTTACCTCTGAAATTTGTCTTCCCTTTTGTGAAGTTAGCTTGATTTGAATTCCCTTCATCATCATTTGATTGCTTTCCCTTGCCATTCTTTTTCTTATCCTTAGAGTACATAGCTTGACTTGTACTTCTATCATTGTCTCCTTTAAGATCCTGCTCAAAGGTTAGCATGTGTCCTAGCAATTGATTAAGATCAGGAGTAAAGTGATCAAGTGACAATTCTATGGACAATATAAAAGGCTTCCACTTCTCATCTCCTCTCAAACCTGTAAGTATTTGTCTTACCAACTTTTCCTCTTCAATGTCTTCATCCACTGCTCCCAAGCTATCTGCAATATCTTTCATCCTTGCCACATAATCTGAAATTGATTGTGAGCTCTTCTTCTTGAAGGTTGTGAACTCAGCCCATAGTGAGGACTTCCTTGACTTAGTTGTATTTTGGAAATGCTCTTCCAAGGCATTCCAAACATCTGTAGCACTTTCCAAACCTCTGATGTGAGGTAGAAGGTAATCATTTACAGCCATGTAGATGATACTCCTTGCTTGAGCATCTTTTCTCATCCAAGTCTTCAACATTGCAAGCTCTTCCCTAGTAGATATACTAGGATCTGCAAACTCAGGTTTTTCTTCATCTCCTGTAATAAATGATATAAGATCTTTGCTCATGAGGTGTGCTTCCATCCTCATGGACCATGCTGGATAGTTCTCCCTATCTAGCTTATCAATCTGCAAGCTTTCTCCCATCTTGTATCCACCTGTGTATTAAAATCTTCAAGCTTTACAAACAATGTATGTACCTTTACTTCGAATTGAACTCCTTTTGCCTTTCTTGATGTCAAATAGTCTTCTCCTCGAGCTTTGACTCCAAGCTTTCACTTCTTAGTCCTTCAAGTGTTGAATTTCTTGAATCTGCAGCAGTCGGGATCCTCCTTTTCTCAATTTGATGTCTCCTGCTCTGATACCACTGATGGAGAATGTTTACTCCAAAAGAACAACTTTCTCTTGTGATTAGAGCACCTCTATACCAAGAGTAAGTCAAACACTCCACTAATTTAGAGGATCAATTGCTAACTATCAAAAGATTAACAAATCTGTGAAGAAGATGAAACACAGAAAAGTCTGCTGCACTATTTCTCCACATTGACTTATCAAACATGTAAAGTTTTTTATGAAACTTTGTAAGAATCATCTCCTAGAGATTGCGCATCTCCTCCAAGTTGAATTACTTCAAAAGCTTTAGTATAACTTGAGAAATTGACTTCACAAGTTACCTATATCAGAAACTGTCATTCAGAACAGTCGATTTTACACCTGCAACTTTTAAGACTTGGTTCTCCTTGAATAGAACCCGTTTTCCAAAATGCTTTTAGTCATGAGTAGCTTATCTTTCAACTTAAAGATTAAGCTCTCACTCATGCAAAACTTTAAACTGTGCTGGGAGAAATGACCAAAACATTGACTTCGAAATCTGCGCCTGTTTTAGGAACCTGTGAACACACTTCACATATGAATGTTCCTACACTTAATTCACTCAGCCTGATTACAATTGGAAGCTAAAACTTTGCACAGAGGTCAAGCAACTTCCAACTTAGACTTGTACAAAAGCATTTCACAATTGATCTACTGTAGAAGGAAAACACGCAGAAATATCGGGCGCAAAAATTTTTGATTACTCAGAAGAATTACAGTTGAGTGATGAGAGCTAACTCAACTAACTTTTCCTCTATCTCATGACTTCTAACTTCCTCAATCTTGGCTTCTAACTATTGTCACATATGCTCTCATACTTGCCCCGACTTTTCTCAAAGTATTTATAGATAAATTTGTACATGATCCTTACTAAACAAAAGCTTTAAGTCATCTATGACTATTCTAATGTACATATGTGTACACTTCTCTTATCCTCTGAATGTAATCTTTTTCCACACTTTAGGAATTGATTCTTCCTTCATCATTTGATCTTCCAAGCCTTCAATTGGTGATTGGTCTGCACCAACAGTTTTTGTACCTCCATGAGTAGGGCCTCATGCCATATCAGAGTGTGCTTTCAAGGCACACATATGTACCAGTAAGTCCATTGTACTTTACAATCAATATACATTCATTTTCATGATCATTTGTGTCCATAACTTCGTGCTTTTGCAAGTGTACTGTTCACTGCCATATCTCTCAGTTTTCTTAGCCAGATTGCAAAGATTATTTCTCTAAGCTTGATGCATCATTTTCAATGCTGTAATTTGGTAAAGTTTTCTCTTTAAGTCTACAATATACTCACAAATTGTCATTTCAGTTGAATTTTGTAATCCTCGGCTATGTTCATTTGAAGTCCCCTATATCTCTTCATACTCATGCTGGGGAATCATCGCAATGGTCTACAAATTATGGGTCATCGTGTTGGTCTTGAACCATCACAATGGTTTGCCTTGAGTGCAGTGCGATTGACTAGTCTTGTCGCAATGGTTATTGGTCGAGCGAACGATTGCAATGGTGGGGTCTAGCCAGGATGGTCTAAGATCATCGTGATGGCATGAGCCAATCATGATGGTTTGAACTTACGTGAATCATCACAATGGCATATGCCCGTTGCAATGGTCTGGTTGGGGGAGGTGGTTTCGATGATGTGCTTTGGGCATGATACGATGGTCCAAGCATGATTCTCTTAAAGTGTCGTGATGGTATGAACCAATCACAATGATGTAGATTGGGATAATCATCATGATGGCCTTGGCCCATCACGATGGTCATGAACCATCGTGATGGTCTAGTCTCATCGCAATGGTGTGAGCCAATCATGATGGTGATGACTCATCGTGATGGTGATGCACCATCATGATGGTTCACCATAATGCAAATTTTGTAAATGCACCAATGGATTCCTAGAAGTGTTACTGTGCACTACATGATGTCTATGATGAAATCACAAAATGTCAAACTTCTCAAACCATCACGATGTTCTGAGGCCTTTGGCAGATATGACAAAAAGTTAGATTTTTTACCTCTTCAGATGTGTATCCTCATACTAGACCACTTTGCTACAAGAGAAACTCAAACACACATGCACATGCACTTGCTCACAAGCTCTCTCTCCCTCTAACACTCTTGCAAATGCAAAAACTGAGGTGAGAAGGTGAATATGGTGAGTTTTTGGAATATTTTAAGATGAAACAAGATGATGCAAGCATGAAAGAGGAGTATAGAGGAGGTGAAAGAAGTTAAAAACAATACTCTTACCATCACATGTTCATCCTAGAGCTCCTCACGAGCAACAATGCCAAATTTGGTGTTGTTCTAGTCAAGGGTAGGCACCACATCAAGAAGCTCCACCTCCTTAATTGTCAATCTGCAGAAGAGATAGGGTGATGTGAAGATCATGAACCAGTGATGTGAGTGAAGGTGAAGGTGAGAAGCATGCGAGTGCACACACATACACACACACACACGGTAGAGACAAGCGAGACACAATCCAAGGGTGAAGAATACACTCTATTAGTCAAGAATACTTCTTACAAGCTCAGTTACACTAGTTACTCTCAAACAAGCTATAAGCTACAAATACAAGCTAACCCCAAAAATAAGCTCTCTAGCTCTTTTTATAGTTTTTAGACTAGTTGTGGCCGATTTCCAACCTAGTGTGTTGCATAGTTAGAAATTAGGTTCTAGGGGTCATTGGGAGGTCCAAGTAAAGTCTAAAAATTACCAAAATTGGTGTGAGCATTCGACCTAAGCTCTTGAAGCTCAAGGACTCCTTGCCTTCCATAAAATGTAGTTGCTCGATGTAAAATTGGGTATTCTATGATACATATGTTACAAGAGTGATGAAATCATTGTTTTAAGTTTTGAACAAAGTATTCTAAAAACAGGTTTCTTGTAAATTTAATGTGTCTAGCCCCCCGACCTTGCTGCATTCCCCTTTCACATACTGCCTCCGCACCTATGCTTGTGACCACTACTTGTTGTAATGCCAACATTAGACTAGCCTTGCAGGGTAGTGTTCCTAATCGCATGAATTCTACCAATGGAGCACTTCATTCTGGAGTTAAAAACACATGATGAGAGTTAGAATACTCCAGTGGGGGTCTCTTCTAGCACACGAGAGAATTCTTTATCCCCTCATGTATTTCTCTATCCATACTAGTCCAATACACATCTAAACATTTCATATTCTGCAATGTTTGAATAGTGATTCCCTAGCAATCCTTTATGAGCTTGTTGTAGCCAACTACTATGTTTTTCATTCTTGACACAACAAGCTACTACACCCTCTATATCTTGTTTGTACATACTGCCTACAATTGTTTGATATTTTTTGTGATTTTATAATTTCATCTTTGTTCATTTTCAAATTCTTATTCATGGGTCCAAAGGTTAAGACAGATGCAAACTAATTTTCCCATTTAGGAACAACTTCTATTTTGAGCACATAAGCATCAGGAAATTCATCAAAAACTTCTTGTTGTGACTCTCATCAAGTGATGCGACAAAGGTGATCTGCCTTGAGGTAAGTCCTACCTTTCCTAACAACCACTTCAAAATCGTATTCCATTAGTACGAGGAACCATCTTACTAGGCATGGAACAAATATAATAAATCTTAATGATCAATGAAAAACTTAAACTTGTTGACCAATAGATAGTGTATAAACTTCTTCATGGGATATATCATTTCTATGCCTTCTATCTTGGTTGTTGTATTGTCTCGTTCAGATGTGTTTAGTTGTTTCGTAGCATATGCTATATGGAAGTCGAGATTTCCCTCACCTGTGGGTTGTGCTAGCACACATCCTATCGCATAATTGGATGCATCTACATGAACATGGAATGGTTTCTTCCAATAAGGAGTGTTCAATATTGGTGCTTTGCACGAATGTCTCTTCAGCTCATTGAAGGAATTTTTGCATTCATCATTCCACTCAAAATTTGTTAATGGAGCATAAAGAGGTTTAGTTATAATCACGTACATATGGATAAACTTGTGATAATATCCACGATGGCCTATAAAGGCTTGGACCTCCTTAATGTTCCTTGGCCTTGGCAACTCTACTATGGCTCTTACTTTTTCCTCATTTGTTGATATTCCATTCCTAGAAACAATGTGACCTAATATGTTACCTTTACGTACCATGAACACACACTTTTTTTGGGTTTAGACACACTCGATATTCTCTAGACTTGTTGAAGATCTGTTTGAGCTTTAGGATATGGTGTCTTCTTTCTTGGGAATGAGCACATAAATCATTCACATATACTTCTAAGTTCTTTCATAAGAACTCTTTGAAGACATGACACAATAGCCTTTGGAATGTTTCAAGTGCATTGGTGAGTCCAAATGGCATCACACGAAATGCAAAGATTCCCCACTCTATGGTGAAGGCTATTTTGTGTTGATCTTCTAGGTCAATGGCTACTTGGTTGTAACGTGAAAATCCATCAAGGAACCTATAAACATCCTTGCCTACAACAGGCTCCAATAAATGTTTAGTGATTAGGAGCCAATAGCTATCTTTGATTGTAGCGGCACTAACTTTTTTAAGGTTAATACACACCCACAATTTTCCATTCTTCTTGCACACCACTATGATAGAGGACATCCATTTAGTATGCTCAATCTCAAAGATAAATCCAGCTTCAATTAGCTTGTCAATTTCTTCTTTTATTTTGGCTAGATAAGTGTCATTATATGTGTAGGGCTTCTGTTTGGTGGGCTTGGCATCTACCATCATGGAGATCGTATAAGAGCATATTTTTTTATCTACCCCCTTTGGGTCTCTATAGGGCCATGCAAACACATCCGTATATTCCCTTAATAAATCTACAAGATCTACTTCTTCTTCTTTGCTTGGGTCTTTCCCTATGTACGTACATCACTCTTCATTCTCTTCAATAGTTACTACAATTTTTTTGCTTTTTCTTTATTATCATATGCTTCTCCTGTGTTGACCTCTCTCTTAGGAATTCGTACCAAATTTTTTCGATCTTCAACTTCATATTTCTTGAAATTCTCTCGTACTATGAACATTGTTTCCTCCTTAGCTTGTTTCATTGCTTTTTTTTTTCTTTTGACTACCTTCACTTTCCTCCCTTGAATTTATAGTTCTAATGCTTCTGAGAGGTTCTTCTTCTTCTTGGGTAAATACTCCTACATTTTCTAAATAGTGCTCCTCTGATTCAAAGTGACCATCTATCACAATGGACTCTCGATCATGGCCATCTTCTTCTTTTATGACCTCATTAGAGTCACACTCTTCTAGAAAAATTTCACACATGAACAAAGAGATATCATAAGCATCCTTAGCACAATGAGGTTTCCATTTTTCTTCATTGATAGCAATGACCATGGTGGCTAAGATTTTTTCCCACCCATTAGGCTTAAATTCCTCATTTGGAAAGATCATCCGTGTGTAGGCTTGGTCTCTAACTGGTCTTGCCCCTAGAGACAGTCCTTCTTCTCTCACTTTTAGCCATCTTTGATGACAAGGAATAGTGGATCATAGCAATGGTTAACGACACATTTTCATCAATAGGTGATCATGCATTTTGTCAGACCAAGCATCAAACACGCACCATCATCTAAATGATGTTAATCTCAAGATTATTTCTAGCATTTTTTCTGACACTCTTAGCAACGTACATGAAAGCATCACTGATATGACCTATTCTTGAGCATCACATATGCGATGCTTATTTGCATCACTTATGCAATGCAAGTATGTGTCGCTTATGCAATGGTTTACATGATCACATACATGATGATTTTACTTTGCTTATGCGATGGTGGTGTTTGATCAAAATAAAAAACATTGGATGAATCATCATTTTATGCACATTTGATCAAAGACCCGTCCAATGTTGAGATCTATGCT
>CM035425.1:101989810-102012310 GCA_020310875.1 Ceratopteris richardii | reverse complement strand
ACCCCACGTGAAGTTAGGAGGAATCAAACCTCAAATCCTTGATGGAAAATAGATGAGAGAGTAAAGCCTAAAGTCTAGGACTCACTTTATGGTGAGAATTTGAATTTGAATTGAAAACTTCGCTCTAACTTTAACTATGAAAGTAAGCCAAATACTCATGTGACATGCGCCCCATTAGAGAGATCAATTGAGAGGGATTTGTGTGTCTCATTCTATAGCCACTTCACTACCCTCACATTATGCAATTATACATCACCAATGACATTGTGCTTCTATGTGATTTAATACATATACATTGATCACCTCTCTACTTCACTTCTCTGCTATGATCATCTCAAAAAAGTGAATTTCTCAGAGCTTGTTCTTAGTGCACAATTGATCATTTCATGTGATTTAAAGTGCTATAGATTCAACATACTCTCTATCTTATAGCTACAAAGTTTCATTATCATTGCTTTTCTCAAACTTGGGATATCTTCATATATTTGCTAAGTGTTCTACATATTGTAGCACCCCGAAAATGTCAAGGTAGTCACTTCAACTTGCTAAGCATCATTCTACATGTAAAGTTGATCTTTTTAGGTGAAATAACTCATGATTTCTAGCTATCTACATTAATTTTATACTCCCAAAAGTAATTTATCGAATTGCTAGCAGGTTGAGAGCACTATTCATTTTACTAAACATGTGTAGAGACCAAAATAACAAGTCTAAGCTCTTGGTTGAATTCTCTACTCATCTGCGTTGATCCATTGATTAAAGGATCATGCTCCAAAACACATGGCTGATTATTTGTGATCATTAGGAAGCTGAAGGGGCCTAGTACACCATTCACAACTTGTTGTTGGATGGTGTGAAGTAGGGTTTTGCAGCACCACTTTATCTTTGGAATATATCCACCATCTCCTCCAATAGTGGTATCAGAGCAACGACAAGCAAGATGGGAAATGGATTTCCATAATTAATTGACAAATTGGATAGGAGAAATTATCGAGCATGTTCCCTAAGGATGCAAGCATATCTCTAAGGAAGATGCTTTTATGGATACATCTCTAGAGATGAGGAAATCCCAATATTTAGAAGAAAACATCAACCTACAAGAGAAGAGAAAGAAAGGCTGACTACATGGTGTGCAAAGGATGCTCTAGCCATGCCTTATATACTTAACTCAATATCTAATTTCTTATTATCTCACATTAGGAATTGCAAGTCCTCCCAAGAGACTTGGGAAGTACTTTCTTCATACTTCATCAAATACAAAGGCTAGGAAGAACCTACTATGGACTTACAACCTTGAAGAAGCAACCAAAGCCAAGTGTAGCTATGTAACCAAGATGAAGGATGTAACTGACCAACTTGGAAGAATTGGAGAAGAGATAGAAGAGGAGCAGATAGTAAGGAAAATCATAAATAGTATCAAAGCTGATGACAAGTGGGAGTCCTTCACCACAACAATGGACCTATATATGGATATGCCAATACCTAGTATCCTCAACACATTGATGGGGCAACTCTTCACACATGAGACAAAGCTCAACAAAAATGGAGACAAATCTAGAGGTAATAAACCTTCTGCCCTTTACATAGATAGAAATAAAAGTAAAGATAAAGGCAAAGGTAAAAAGAATAAGAAAGAGGCTAGTACGTCTTAAGTGAACTTCACAGGTAGAGGAAGAGGTACTAGAGGAAGGGGAAGAGGAGGAAAGCAAGGCAGGGGGAGATCATACATTTCCTAACCTTGAAACATCTATGGCCTAACTAACCACATCACAGATGAGTGCTTCAAGAACACAAGGAATAAGAGATGAAGAGGTTTCCATAGAGGAAGCTATGGACAATCCAGAGGCAGGCTCAACAATGGAGGAAGCCATTACCATCACAACTACAACCAAGGATACAACAACAACTATGAAGGGAGATTTGGAGAAAGAGGAGATTACAACAACTACATAGAAGACAAAGAGGATTCTCTATTGATCATGAACATGACATCCAAGCAAGGTAAAGATGATGAGCATATTTTTTTATATTAATCCTGGTTGTTCCAATCATGTGGCTAGAAATGTAGCATTGCTATCTGATCTTGAAGAACCTAAAGGGAAGCATGAAATGTAGACAGTTGATGACACTAGAAATGCTATTAAGAAGATTGGAAATGTCGAGGCTTTGATGGTAACATGAATCTTTTAAGTAAGGTTTTATATGTGCCAACCATAACAAAAAACCTAATCACTGTTGGGCAGATTGTTGAGAAAGGCTTACAGGTCAGATTCACAATGCATGGAGCATATGTGGAATATCCTCAACAAGGCTTCAAGAAGATTGCAAAAGGTGAGAAATCTGGTAGACTCTTTACATTTGAAGTTGAAGATACCAAAAACATTGCACTCTTCAATTACAAGGATCAAATCCTATTTGAACTAGAGATATGGAATAAACGGCTAGCTCATATAGGTGAGAGAACACTAAAGCAAATATGCAAGGATCAGAGAGTGCCTGGCATTCCAAATGTGCCCAAGCAACACAAAATTTACAAATGTGGAGCATGCCAACTTGGCAAATCTCACAGGGAACCATTCAACAGAAAAGGATACATGTATGAAGACCACTTGGAGCTTGTGCACATAGATGTGTGGTGTTGTATTAGAGAGCCATCAATCTCAGTATCAATGTACTATGTTTCATTCATAGATGATTATAGTAGATGGACAATTCTTTACTTCATGAAGCATAAGGATGAAGTCTTCACTTGTTTCAAAAACTATTTGGCATTAGTTTAGAACCAAACAGGTAGAAGCTTGAAGAGAATCAGATCTAATGGAGGTGGTGAGTATTTCTCACATGAATTTGACTCATTCTTACAAGACAAAGTTACAAAGGGAGAGGTCACAACAAGATATGCTCCTGAACAAAATCGAGTGGTAGAGAGGAGGAATAGACTAATAGTAGAGGTTGCAAGATCAATGTTGAATGAAAAGAAACTACCAAATTACGTATGGGCAAAGGCTGTTTCCATAGCCACATACTTGATGAATAGGATCCCATCCAAATCTTGGATGGAATGATGCCCTATGAGGCATGGAATGGTAGGAGACCCTCATTGGACCATTTTAAAATCTTTGGGTGCAATGCTTATGCACATATACCTTCACAAATTAAAGTGAAGCTTGATCCAACATTTGAAAAGTGTATATTCATTGGCTATGACCAAAACTAGAAGGGATATAGGTTGTACAGTCCCACTAAAAAAGGATTTACATTTAGTAGGGATGTGGTGTTTGATGAAAATAATTCATGGTTTGAAGATGATTGCAAGAAAATTAAGCTACATTATGATTTCGAAAGTGACTTTCCCGCTCGGACTCAAGAAGAACCACAAATATATGAAGATGTCAACTCAAAAGATGAAGAGTAGATTGACTTCAAGGCTTGGAAGTCAAAGTGCAAGACCAATTTCAAGCAATTGGAAAACATTCCAAAGTCTTCCAATCAAGTACTCAGAACATCTCAAAGGGCGACTAAAAAACCCATAAGGTATGTCTATGACACATCACCAGTCACTTAGCATTCTGTATACATGAATAAAGATTCTATGTGAGAAGAGCCTTCTTCATTGGAAGAAGCCCATAAGAAGAAATAATGGAAAGAAGCCATGCAAGAAAAAATTAAAGCACTTAAGGAGAACAACACTTGGGAGTTTATTCCCAAGTATGAAGGTAATAGGATCCAGGTGGATATATAAAATCAATAAGAATTTAGATGGTTCTATAAGCAAGTATAAAGCAAGGATAATAGCAATGGGATTTGCCCAAACCCATGGAGTGGATTATGAGGAGACCTTCTCAACTTTCGGTAAGATGCCAACAATAAGGGTTTTGGTAAGTATTGTTGCTTGAAGGAATTGGAACCTATATCAATTAGATGTTAAGAATGCATTCCTAAATGGATGGATCTTAGAAGAATTTTAAATAGCTCAGCCACCAAGGTATGAAGACAAGGATAAACCAGATTATGTATGCAATCTAAGGAAAGCACTCTATGGTTTAAAGCAAGCTTCTAGAGCTTGGAACCATAGGCTTGTCACATATTTGCAGGATCAAGGATTTGTTGCTAGCAAAGTAGATTCTTCTTTTCTCATAAGGAAGATTAACTCGGAAGTTATTTACTTATGTTTCTAGGTGGATGACATTATCATTACAAGAAATGATGCCAATGGCATCAAGAAAATCAAATCTTAGATGATGGAGGAGTTTAAGATCATTGACCTTGGTTCGTTAACATATTTTCATGAATTAGAACTTGCATATACAGATTCTAGTGTCTTTATTACTCAGAGGAAGTACATTCATGATATCTTGATGAAGTTGTAGATAAAGGACACTAAAATTCCATGTACACCCATGGAAATCAACCACAAGCTTAGTTCTCATGAGGGAGAACTCCTTGAAGATATTACATGTTACCAAAGGTGTGTTGGGAGTCTTAATTATGCAACCATAACAAGAGTGGACATATGTTATGGAATAAGTACATTAAGACAATTTATGCATACATGAAGAAAGCCTCACATGGAAGGTGCCAAGAGGATATTAAAATATTTAAAGGTACCATAAATGAAGGGTTGTTTTATCCATTCACTTCTGATTTGGATATCAATATGTACTCGGAGCAAGCATGTTAGGCTTGAGAGGGAGCTTTTGGTGCAAAGAGTTCAAGCCTACATACTTGGACAATTAGCATGTACCTCATATAGTCACACATGACTATTCCCTTGTAAAAGTCAATTACCTTTTATCCTTGTAAAAGTGCATATGATAATTGCACTAACCCCACGTGGAGTTAGGAGGAATCCTTGATGGGAAATAGATGAGAGAATAAAGCCTAAACTCTATGAATCAGTTTATAGTGAGAATTTGAATTTGAATTCAAAGCTTGGGTCTAACTTTAACTATAAAAGTAAGTCAAAAACTTGTGTGACATGAGCCTGATTAGAGAGATCTATTGAGAGGGATTTGTGTGATTAGTGAGATCATTCTATAGCCACTTCACTACCCTCACATTTTGCAATTATACATCACCAATTCCATTGTATTTCTATGTGATCTAAAAGATATACATTAATCACCTTTCTACTTCACTTCTCTACTATGATCATCTCAGAATAGTGAACTTCTTAGAGCTTTTTCTCAGTGCTCAATTGATCATTTGATGTGATTTAAAGTGATATAGATTCAGGTTAATGTCTATGTCATAGGTACAAAGTTTCATTATCATTGCTTTTCTCAATCTTGACATATCTTCATATTTTTGCTCACTGGTTTGCATACTATAGCATGCTAAAAATGTCGGGTAGTCCTTTAACTTGGTAAGCATCAATGTCAATTTAGAATTGATCTTGTTTAATGAAAAAACTCATGATTGATAGCTATCTAAGTTAATTATATACTCCCAAAAGGAATTCATCTAATTTCTAGCAAGTTTAGAGCACTATTCATTTTACTGAACATGTGTAGAGACCAAAATAGCAAGTCTAAGCTCTTGGTTGACTTCTTTAATCATCTATTTTGATCCATTGATTAGAGGGTCATGCTTCAAAGCACATGGGTGATTATTTGTGATCATGAGAAAGCTTACGGAGCCTACTATACTATCCATAATTTTTTTCCTAGCCGATATGAAGCAGGGTGTTGCAACACCACTTCTCTCTGGAATCTATCCACCATCTCCTACAACACCTCTATCACTTACTTACTCTATTGGTAATCTATACTTGGTGAACACGTTGTCAAATAAGAACTTAGCCATTGTTTGAGAATCATTCTTGGTTTTGACTTTTACTTTTACTCACTTTTTAAGGTAATCTATGGCTACAATAATGTACTCTGCATGGGAGTTTCTAGCTGGGGGATTAATAGGACCTACAAAGTCTATACCCCACTTTGCGAATGCACATCCTCCCATCATTGGTCTCAAAGGCATCTCATCTTTTTTTATTAGATATTGTGGCCGTTGACATGTATCACATTCCCATTCATGTATTTCTTTGTCCATATTAGGCCAACGCACTCCTAAACACTTCAAATTTTGAATGTTTGTTGCTTAGAATAGTGATTTCTTAGCAATTCTTCATTTGCTTGTAGCAGCCAACTACTATGTTCATCCTCTTCAACACAACAAGCTAATACCACCTTTTGTATCTTGTTTGTACATACTTCCTACCAATATTTGATATTTTTGTGATTTTACAATTTCATCTTTGTTTGTTTTTAGGTTCTTATTTGCAAGTCCAAAGGTTAGTGGTATGCCTAAGCCTTCTCTCTCAGTTGTTGTATAGTTTTGTTTAGCAATATTTAGCTATATGCTAGCATATGTTATAGGCAAATCTAGATATCCTTCAACTATGGGTTGTGCTAGCACACATCCAATCGCATAATTGGATGCATCTACATGGACATGGAATGATTTATTCTAATCAAGAGTGGTGAGTATTGGTGTTGTGCACAAACATCTCTTCAGCTCATTGAATGAGTTTTTGCATTCATCGTTCTACCCAAAATTTATCAACAAAGTGTAAAGAGGTTGAGCTATGATTGCATACATGTGGATAAAGCTGTAGTAATATCCACAATGGCCCATAAAGTATTATACCTCTTTCACATTCCTTGGCCTTGGTAGCTTTGGGATGGCTCTTACTTTGTCCTCATCTATTGATATTCTATTCTTAAAAACAATATGGCCTAAGCTCTTAGCTTGACATACCATGAAAACACACTTTTTTGGGTTTAGACACACTCGATATTCTCTACACTTGTTGAAGGTGTGTCTGAGCTTAGGGATGTGGTATCTTATTTCTTGGGAATGGGCACATAAATCATCCACATATACTTCTAAGCTCTTTCGTAAGAACTCTTTGAAGACATGATACATGAGCCTTTGGAATGTTGGAGGTGCATTGGTGAGCCCAAATGGCATCACACAAAATGCAAAGATTCCCCAGTCTATGGCAAAGGCCATTTTGTGTTGATCTTCTAGGGCAATGGCTATTTGGTTGTAACCTGAATATCCATCAAGAAAGCTATAAACTTCCTTACCTGCAATGCGCTCCTATAAATGTTCGGTGATTGGAAGTGGATAGCTATCTCTAATGGTAGTGACATTAAATTTTTAAGGTTAATACACACAAACAACTTTCCGTTCTTCTTGGGCACCACTACAATGGGGGACACCCATTCAATCTGCTCAATTTCATAGTTAAATCGAGCTTCAATCAACCGGTCAATTTCTTCATTTATTTTTGCAGCATAAGTGTCATTACATGTGTAAGGCTTTTGTTCAATAGGCTTGGCATTAGTCATCATATATGAGAGCATATTTTCGGAACTATTCCCTTTAGGTATCTATAGTTCCATGCAAACACATCCCCATATACCTTTAATAGAGCTACAAGACCTATTTTCTCTCTTACACTTAGGTAATCTTCTATGTACATATATTGCTCTTTGTTCTCAGCAATGGTTACTACAACCTTTTTGGTCTTTTCTTTATTATTTTATGCTTCTCCAATGATGGGCTCTCTCTTAGGCATTTATACCAACTTTTTCCGGTCTTTAACTTCATATTTTTTGAAATTCTCTCGTACTTCAAATATTGATTCCTCCTCTTCTTGTTTCACTCCTTTTCTTTTCTTTTTCTTTTGACCACCTTCACTTCCATCCTTTGAATTTAAAGTTTTGATGATTGTGAGAGGTTCTTCTTCTTTTTGGGTAAATACTCCTATGTCTTCTAGATTGTGATCCTTTGAATTAAAGCAACTAGCCATCATAATGGATTCTAGGTCATCATCATCCTCTTCTTCTTCTATGACATCACTTGGGTCACATTCTTCTAGCAAGGGCTCACACATGAACACAAAGATATCATAATCCTGCTCATCACAATGATGTTTCAATTGTTCTTCATTGATGGAAATTTCCATGGTGGCTAAGATTTCTACCCAACCATGAGGCTCAAACTCCTTGTTTGGAAAGATCATCGATCTGTAGGCTAGGTCTCTAACGAGTCTGTCTTCTTGATGAGTTCCTTCTTCTCTTAGTTTTATGCATCTTTCCTCTTCCTCTGCAACCTGGCACATCCACAAGTGAGTATCTTCATGCATTCAAGATGGATCAGAAGAACTTTCAGAATGCACAGAAATTGAATCTTCTTGTGCCTTGTGGATAGGATTCCACTATAGGGGTGTGTGTATCTATGTCGTGAAAGGGACTTCTGTCGATGCGATTGTACCTCGATCACCCCACAAGTGCAGATATTGGTGGATTAATACATGTTTAATTATCAATCCATGGAATTATACATACCAAGTGTATGAAGACATGTGCACACATGATGGTAAGTGAAGCATCTAAACCACAATGCATATATCTTGTCTCAACTACCTCTACAACTCACTAATTCTTTGAAAAAGCATGTCACGATACCATTTCCAATAGTAAGAACAAATTCAAACTTTCCTTTCAGCTCTCAACTATGAATATGATGAATACTGGGTTTATTTCAAATTTCTCAATGATACACATCTATTGGTGGTATTCTAAGCCGAATCTGACAAAGGTCCTTCAAGTTATGAGCAAAATAGTGAATGGTGGGAAACACCAACACTCCGTCCACAACTTGTTATGGCTCACACTCACACTACATTAGTTCAAAAGAGATGGGAAGGGTTAGACAACAGCCCTACACACACATTTCAAGCCTTATACACACACACAAGCTCTTGGAGAAGAAGGAAATCAGCACGAAAGAGGCGAATTCAAAATTTTTCTTCAATTCTCACAATGGCAAAAACTTCTTTACAAGATTCACAAAGTGACTTATATACATGTGCCCTAAAAATGGTCCTTTCACACAAGAGACCGGCACTTTTATTGACTAACTCTAATTTCCTAATATTTTACAAGGATTATGATACAATGATTGCAGTTTATGCATCAAGAGGACTTCTCTAGGGCATTTACATAGCTTCAAGGGATTTTTATAGCATTGTGAAGAAGAAAAATTATGCCCATAATTTATTGTATCCATTCTCTAGATCTTCAACAAATACTCCTTCATTTGTAAACCTGACTTGAAAACCTTTTTCTACTATCTTTCCCACGCTGATCAGATTCTTCGGGATTGTTGGAACATACAAAACATTTGTTAGCTGGTGAGCTCCATTCTTACACTTTACTTTTCCAATTGACCTTACATTATGTTTTGTGTTATCACTTGTTTGTACTGTATGATTTGAAATACCTCCTTTAAGTTCTGATAACAATTCTATATTTCCTAACAGATGATTTGAGCAACCAGAGTCAATATAGAAGACCTTGAGGTCTTCATTCTCTGACATACTTATCGAATTCATCATCAATGTCGTATGACTGTCATTCTGCGTATCATTCGCATAGTTGTAGTAGGTAGTGTTGTGAGACTGATTCTGTCCCCAACTTCTTGCTCCACCTCTACCATATCCACCTCTTTGGCTTTGTCTTCCTCTTTGATATCTTCTGCTTCTGCCTCTACTGTTACTGTTCTGATTCTGACTTGATCCTTGAGAATTATTCCACCAATCATGAGCCAAGTGATTGCTTAATCCACAGATCCAACAAGTCTTCTTGTTGTTAGTCTGATTACCTCTTCCTTTACCTCTACTTGTACTTCTTACGTTACCTCTTCCTCTTGCAAAATTTGCTTGAGTAGACATCTCTTCTTCATATTTTTCTTTACTTTACCTTTATCACCTTTCTTCTTATTCTTTGCATACATAGCCAAACTATGTCCTTTGTCTCCATCTATCTTCAAATCTTGCTCAAACGTTAACATTAGTCCAAGCAACTGATTTAAATCTGGTACAAAATGATTTAAAGAAAGTTCAGTTGAGAGTACGAAAGGTTTCCACCTTTCATCTCCTCTTAGTCCTGCAAGCACTTGTGCTATCAACCTGTGATCTTCATTATCTTCATCAATAGATCCAAGCTTGTCCGCCAAGTCTTTCATCTTAGTGACATAATCACTAATGCTTTGACTTTGCTTTTTCTTGAACGTTGTAAACTCTGACCATAAGCTAGCCTTCTTAGCTTTCGTCGTATTTTGGAAATGATCTTCCAATGCACTCCATATGTCTTCCGCTTTCTCCAGACCTCTAATGTGCGGTAGTAGATGATCTGTAATGGTATTGTAGATATAGGCTCTTGCCATTGCATCTTTCTTCTGCCACAGCTTCAAGGCTTCTAACTCTTCTTTCTTTTGTTGACTGTCGTCTCCAAAAGTCGGCTTCTTTTCTTCTCCTATCACATATATCATTAATTCCTTACTCATAAGTAAGGCTTCCATTCGCATTACCCATGCGGAATAATTATCTCTGTCCAATTTGTCAATAGAGATATGATATGCCATAATCTTCTTGTTTCTGTTACTTTCGGTGAGTGTAATGTTAAAAGATTTTACCTTTTACAAACCTTTACCCTTGAGAATTACTTAGGAACGTTTCTTGACGCCGTTTATTGTTGATCATCTCAGCTTTCACCTTTCTTGTGAAAGTTCTTCGCATTCTCTTGTGTCTTCACTTCCGTTTACTCTTGAGAACCTTTTCTTCTCTTCAAAACCTTTTCTGCTCTGATACCACTTGTTAAGATCTAACTACTTGTTGAAATCTAACGGCTTATCATCAACTGTTGAGCACTTGCACTACTTGTTGACGCAGCGAGTGAGCTTAACTAGCTAAAGCTCAACTGCGGAATTCACCACGTCACAAGAACTGAGCTAGAGTGATATTAGAACACCTCTATAATCATCAGTAGCTTTGCAAACTTCCTGAAACTGAAAACTTTACAACTGTATTTTAAATTCACCGGAATATCACTGGACTGTTACCAGATTGTCACCGTAATTGCACCGGAATCTTACCGGAATCAACTGCAATTCTCTTTGTAGTTACTTCAAATGATTGTTGATGAAGTAAGGAAGTAATATCTGAGCTTCCTTCAGTGAATGAACACTATCTAAAGTTTAAGAAAAACTTCACGAGTTCTAGATGTCTTTAATTTCAAACACAGTACTGTACGTACTTGTCCCGTTTCACAGAAGTCTTTTGATCAACTTATAGTTGAGACTCCTGGCTTCAAGATGAGCTATCTCTCATGAAAAACTTTGCACTATGTTGCGAGATCTAACTTTTAGATGTACCGAAAAACATTTACTAAGAAAACTATAACTGTTAACTAACTTGCACAGTAACATGAAATCACTCAGATTTCTTCACATACGAAGAATGTGCTCAAACTTCCACATGAACATGTGTTTTCTATCAGAGAAGATGTGTACAAAATAGCTTGGCCTCACTCTGCTCATAGCTATGGAAAACTCTCCTACTCTGAGTAGTTATTCCTTACCATATCTCTCAGATGAATACCCGACAGTTCATGTTCTATTATTCATCTCTACATGCGTGACTCTCGCGTCTTCTATATCACTATCCTCAGTTTCTATATGCACTATTCTATTCCATTTCTATATTCTCTTGTGTCTACTATATATGCCTTTTCGAGTTCTTCTGCTCTCTTTATATATATATTGTTCTGAGATTCAGAACTCGTATTTCTGGAAGTTTCTATGAACTATATTATAGTCGTGAATTTGTCCCTTCACTAAGGCTTGATTTTCTGACTGCTTTGTTTCTGCTTCTCTTTGTCTTTCTTCGTCTTTAGGTCTGTCTGTATGTCAAATTTGTGAGTGATTCTTCAACAATGTACATTCCAAAATTTTTGAAGACCAATTCAAGTCCAAGAAAATACTTCAAAAACCCTACATCACTGATTTTGAACTCTTACATCATTAGGTTCTTGATTTGTTTGATGCCATTGGCATGACTACTTGTAAGTATGATATCATCAACATAAACACATAAGTATATCATTTCTGAGTTGCTTCTCTTGATAAACAGAGAAGAATCTTCCTTGCACATTATGAATCCTTGATCTTCAAGGTATGTGGTTAACCTATGGTTTCATGCCCTAGGTGTGTGTTTCAAACCATAAAGAGCTTTGTTCAATTTTTACACATAATTAACCTTACTTGGTTCTTCATAGCAAGGAGATCGAGCCATGTAAACCTCCTCTAAAATACAGCCATTTAGAAAGGCATTATTCACATCCAATTTGATACATATTCCAATTCCTTGATGCAGCCACACTTACCAATACTGTGATGGTTGGCATTTTAACCACAGGTGAAAATGTCTCTTCATAATCAACTCCTCGGGTTTATGCAAAACCCTTAGCCTAAAGTCTAGCTTTATACATATTTATGGATCCATCTCAGTTCCTTTTGATTTTGTAAATCCATCTAGAACCAATTACCTTCATTGATGCCTTCTTGGGTACTAGTTGGCAAGCATCATTCTCTTGGAGTGCGTCTATTTCTTCATCCATAGCTTCGTTCCATTCTACCTTGGTAATTGCTGCTTCATATGAAGAAGATTCTTCAAGTCATGAATCCTTAGCAAGATAAATGGAATGCTTAGTAACTAATGAAGTATCATACCCATATCTCATTCGCTTCTTACTCTCCCTTTGTGATCTCCTTAGAGCTTGGTTGAATGATTCATGTAAGTCTTGCAAACTCTTCATCTTGGCTTGCTCTTTGATTTGCATGCTTTGAACTCTTCTAGGTCGATGTTTTCCTCATCATCTGAGTTGATGTCTTCAATTGTGCTTGGCTCCTCCTTGGTGAGGTTTGGAAATTCCTCTTCAAAGTCACATGGCAACTTGACCTTCCTACATTCACTTTCAAACCAAGAATCATTCTCATCAAACACAACATCTCTACTCACCATAAAGCCTTTGTTGGATGGATTATAAAACCTGTATCCTTTCTAATTTAAAGCATACCCTATGAAGGTGCACTTCTCTGCATTAGGGCCTAGCTTACCTCTTATTTTAGATTGAACATGCATATAAGTGTTGATATATTTAGGTAGTGATGTGTGTGAACACACTAGGACCGCCGGAGCACTTTTTTCCCTCTTTAGGAGGTTTTCCCCCCCCCCGCTTGTATATATGCCTATTGCCCTAATGGGCTACTTATCCTTGTACATTCTCTAGTAATACATTCAGTATTGTGTGTTATGCTCCAAGCTTCTTCTTCTTCCTTGTGTTCTTCGCGTGCTTCTGTAGACGTCTAACTCCAACAATTGGAGTCAGAGTAGGTCTTCGCTTCATCTAGGGCATTCTCGACACTCCTCTAGTTGTAGTCTCAGAATCCCACGAATTTGGGTGAGCATACTCAACGTGTTTTCGAGATCAAAACGGCTTCGCTTTGTGGTGCCGAAATCGCGAGCTCGTTTCGGCCTCCGAACACACTATTACAATGCTTGTGCAGGATATTTCATCTTTTTGTGCCAAAGGTATATACCAATTTCTGTACGCTAGTAGAAGCATCTCAAAGTCTGCTACAGGTCTAGCAGAATTCATCTAGGTAGTTTTGTTCAACTTTTTGAGATATAGTCAATTTTCTGCATCAAGGTATTTTAGTCACCGACCATGGCTGAAAGCAGCGATGTATTCCATATGTTGGTTGTTGAGGATAAGTTGGATGGTACCAACTACCCGTTATGGGCTCATATGATGCGACATGTGTTGGTTGCAAAAGGACTGTGGAACATTGTGCAGGGTGTCGAAAAACGTCCTATCACACCTGCAACTGTTACAACTGCAGGTACTGAAGCTGATGCAAAATGTGTCCAAGATGATGATATTCTGCATATTCCTATTGGTGCTGTGATTTCTGCTGCACCTACTACAGAGCAGATTCGCTGGGATGGCTGGGATGGCAGAGACGCCCAGGCACATGCATTGATAGCTTTGTCTGTCAAACGTGCCATTATTCCTCACATTCGCTCTTGCAGAACAACTAGGGATGCTTGGGATACACTTACCACATTGTACCAAGCTAGGAATGAGGCTCGTGTTGCTTACCTCCGAAAACAGTTGGAGACTGAGCACATGAATGAAGGTGATTCTATGGAAAGTTTCCTAACGAAGACCAAGGACTTGAAGGAGCAGTTGATTTCTATTGATGAGGTTATACTAGATAGCTCACTTCTACAGACCATTCTGAATGGTCTTTCTGATTCATATAAGAGTTTTGCCTCTACTCTTTGATTGATGATGAAAGGCAATCCAAATACCTTGTCATATCTCCCATCTTGTGTCCACCTGTGTATTGAAATCTTCAACCTTTATGAACAATATATATACCTTTAATTCGAATTAGACTCCTTTTGTCCTTCTTGATGTCGTATGGTCTCCTCCTCAAGCTTTGCCTTCAAGCTTTCACCTTTAGCTGTTCAATTGTTGAATTTCTTGAATCTGCAGCAGTCCGGATCCTCCTTTCCTTGATTTGATGTCTCCTGCTCTGATACCACTGATGGAGAGTGTTAATCTCCAAAAGAATAACCTACTCTTGTGATTAGAGCACCTCTATACCAAGAGTAAGTCTTAACCTTCACCAAATTAGAAGTTCAATCTCCAAATTATCAAAAGTTGAAAAATTCTGTGAAAAAGATAAAACACAGAAAGTCTGCTGCACAATTTCTTCTCATTGACCTATCAAACATGTAAAGTTTTCTATGAAATTTTGTATGGAATGTCGCCTAGAAGTTGCGCACCTCCTCCAAGTTAAAGTTCTTCAAAAGGTTTAGTATAACTTGAGAAATCAACTTCACAAGTTACCTATGTCTAAATCTGCACTTCTGAGAAGTCGATTTAGACACCCCTAACTTCTTAACTTCAATTCTCTTAGTACAAAACCCGTTTAAGCAAATGCTTCTAGCCACGAGTAGATTACCTTCCAACTTAAAGACTAAGTTCTTGCTTGCACAAAACTTTAAACTATGGAGTGAGAACTGACCAAAAGATTAAGATCGAAATTTGCGCCTGTTACAGAGAACTGTAAACACTCATCACATATGAATGTTCCTACACACAATTCTCCTAGCCTGTTTGCAATTAAACTCTCAAACTCAGGTCAAAGACTCATTAACTACCAACTTAGATATCCTCAAAAGGATTTCACAAATGATCTATCACAGACGGAGCAGACACGAAAAGATCGGGCGCAATATTTCTTCAATTACTCAGAAAGTTACAGTTGAGTGATGAGAGGAAACTCAACTAACTTTTCACATGTCTCATGACATCTATCTTCCTCTTTCTTGACTTCTATCTATTCTTACATATGCTCTCATATCACGCCTCAACATTCTCAAGGTATTTATAGAGAAATTTGTACAAGTCTATGACTAATCAAAGATCTAAGTGAACTATAACTATACTAATGTACATATGTGTACATTCCTCATATCCTCTGAATGTATCCTTCTTCCAAGCTTCAAGAATTGAATCTTCCTTCATTCTTTAACCTTCCAAACATTCAATTGGTGATTGGTCTGCACCAACAACATACACATCCACCGACTCATTTTCAGCCATACATACATCCTCAATTTGCTTCCTCAATTTGCTTCCCAAGTATGCAACACATGCTTCATTACGCACATCATACAAAGAAGCAAGAGTGTCCCATGCTTGTCTCGATGTAGAACATGAACAAATGTGTGGAACTATATAATGCTTCACTGAAAGCGCAATCAAAGCATGAGCTTCCCATCTAAGATGCTCCTGTGTAGGTGGAGAGGGAGAAACCACTGTACTCAAAGAAGAAGCTCCATCTGTGACAGTAGATTGTGAAGTAGAAGCACCTATAGGTCTTCGATCTACATCTGCCACTATGTGTTAGGAAAGATGGATGGATCCTTCAGAAGATTGAGTGGGTGCTACTAATCCTGCTTTGCACCAGCCCTCAGTGACTCCAGATATGATTAGTAGACACCCTTAGCTTCCAAATGATACCAAGAGATCATATATGTACTTTGCAAATGATGTGTGTAGTGATCAAATCAAAACAGACTACTTGATACTTCATAAATCCAAGAAAAGCTATTTTGATATTGACACCTGCTCAGAATTATGCTCAGTATGACCAGTACACTTATAATTGGCAAAATTCCTTCTAGAGGTATTCTATTAGCTTAGTAAGCTACCATTTGCAAGTGGAATGAGATAAAATGATAAACTATACTAGGAGAAATCACTTTAGCAAAATTATGGACACCCCTGACTTTTTAGGAAGTATGCAGACAAATACCAGTGAGCACTTCGACCGCGATTCCTCAAAATTGGCTGAACAAAATTGCTTCAAACTTTGTATGCTTGTAGTATGATTTGAGCTGGATCTACCAAGCTTTGAATCACTTGATTTGGTGCAGTAGCCACTGAGATATGCCTCTTTGAAGTTGACAGACTTGGAGGTAGAAAACTCAGAGTACACAGAAGTGATAGATGTAAATGTATGTATTGATTCACATTAGTTTACAAACTCATTGGCATGCCAAGCATTGCCTTATGAGGGAGAGATGTGTGGGCTATGGTGTAGCATTCTCACACGCTCAATACTAGCAGAAATGGAGCTCGGGGTCTCTCTCACTTACACGCGACTTTTTTATCACACTTTATATGATGACTAAGGATTTTGAATTCAAACTTGAATTCTTGGATCCCTTCAATCTAGCATCTAAAAGTATGGAGATATTCTCTCAATCATGTAATCTACTTTTCCACAACTCAATCAAGTAGGTGTATCCATAAGATTCCAAGTCACTTAGACTTTTACAAGGAGTAAAAAATGATAAGAACTTATAAGCATAAGTTCCTATGGTCCTTCCTTCAAGTGTTGTCTTCATGAAGTAATCCAAGCCAAATTGTGAAGGCTTGAATTGCACCAACAGCTCCCCCTCAAGCCAAACACTTTGGCTTAAGTCTTCATCTTCAATCTTCAATCACATCCTGTAATCCAATCATGGATTTGAATTTGCATAATTTGTTTCCATCCAAAGCTTTAGTGAGTAAATCTGCACATTGCATATTAGTAGACACATAGGTCAACTGAATGTCCTTGCTAAGCAACTTCTCTCTCACATAGTGGTAATGAACCTCTATGTGTTTTGTCCTAGCATGATATATTGGATTAGCTGCAAGGTGAAGAGAGCTTGTGTTGTCTCCAAAGATAATTGGGGTCCTAGTGTATAGGCCTAGCTCTATATACAAAAGCTTTAACCAAATAGCTTCTTGAGTGGCATTGGCTAGCCCTCTATACTCTGCTTCAGTGGATGACAATGCCACTGTTGGTTGTTTCTTGGCTGACCAAGAAATAGGTTTATCACCTGCAAAAGATAAGTATCCTGATGTGCTCCTCCTATCATCCTTGCATCCTGCCCAATCTGCATCTGAATATACTTTAATGTCAATATCTGATGTATAAGGAAAGTACAAACCATGGTTCTGAGTTCCCTTTAGATACTTCAAGATCTTCTTTGCAGCCTCAAGATGAGGTACCCTTGGTTTGTGCATGAATTGACTTAGCACACTAACTCCATATGCTATGTCAATTCTGGTCAAGGTAGCATAATTCAAACTACCTACCATACTTTGATATCCTGTAATGTCTTGGACTTCATCCCCTTCATGAGCACTTAGCTTTAGGTTGACTTCCATTGGAGTACTAGAGACTTTAGCATCCTACAAGCCAAATTTCTTTAACATGTCCTGCACATACTTCTTCTGAGTGATATATATACCTGAATTAGTATAAACCAATTCAAGTCCTAGAAAGTATTTCAATAATCCAAGATCATTGATCTTGAACTCCTTCATCATCTAGTTTTTTATGCTTCTGATTCCTTGGACATCATTACCTGTTATGATGATGTCATCAACATAAACACAAAGATAGATTACCTCTGAATTGCTCCTTTTGATAAACAATGATGTATCGGCCTTGCTCATAGTAAACCCTTGATCTTGGAGGTATGTTGTCAGCCTGTAGTTCCATGCCCTAGGTGCCTGCTTCAATCCATATAGAGCCTTCTTCAATTTACAAACATAATTTACCTTCTTGGGATCTTCATAGCCAGGTGGTTGTGACATGTAGACTTCTTCAGATATCCATCCATTCAAGAAAGCATTCTTGACATCTAATTGGTACATGTTCCAATTTTTGGATGCAGCTACACTCACCAATACTCTAATTGTTGGCATCTTAGCCACAGGAGAAAATGTCTCCTCATAATCAATGCCTTGGGTTTGTGCAAAACCCTTGGCTACCAACCTAGCTTTGTACCTGTTGATTGTACCATCAGAATTCCTCTTTAGTTTGTAGATCCATCTGGATCCTATCACCTTCATAGAGTCCTTCTTGGGTACCAAGTCCCATGTGTCACTCTCCTTGAGAGCTTCTATTTCTTCATCCATAGCTCCTTTCCATTCTGGTTTGGTGATTGCCTCTTCATATGAACCTGGTTCTTCACTTAACAAGTCCTTTGCAAGATAAATTGAATGCTTAGTTACAAGAGATGTATCATACCCATATCTGATAGGCTTCTTACTTTCTCTCTGAGATCTCCTCATTGCTTGAGTTGAGGATTCTGGTATATCCTCAAGCTTCTTCATCTTTAACTTACCTTTGGACTTCCATGCCTTGAATTCTTCAAGATTGATTGTGTCATCATCTTCTGAACTTGAATCTTCCTTCTGGATTGGTTCTTCCTTTGAGAGTTTTGGAAACTCCTCTTCCAAATCATAGGGTAGACTAACCTTCCTGCAATCATTCTCATACCATGAGTCATTCTCATCAAAGATGACATCTCTGCTTACCTTGAACCCTTTATTGGTTGGGTTGTAGAATCTGTATCCTTTTTTATTCAAGTCATAACCAATGAAAATACATTTTTCTGCTTTAGGGTCTAGCTTTCCCCTTACCTGTGAGGGAATATGCACATATGCTACACAACTAAAGATTTTGCAATGATCCAATGATGGTCTCTTACCATGCCAAGCTTCGTAAGGTGTCATTCCATCAAGTGACTTTGATGGCAACCTGTTTATGAGATAGGTGGCAGTAGATACACTCTCTGCTCAAAGATAATTTGGCAACTTCTTTTCATTAAGCATGGACCTGGCTGTTTCAACTATAAGTCTATTCCTTCTTTCAGCTACCCCATTTTGTTCAGGTGAGTACCTTGTAGTTATCTCCCTTTTGATGCCTCTTTCCTGCAAGAAGTCCTCAAACTCATTGGAGAAGTATTCACCTCCTCCATCTGACCTTAGCTTCTTCAAGTTCCTTCCTGTTTGATTTTCGACTAGTGCAAGATATCTTTTGAAACAATTAAACACTTCATCCTTGTGCTTCATAAAGTATAACACAGTCCATCTGCTATAATCATCAATGAAAGACACATAGTACCTTGATCCTGAAATGGAGGGATTCTTGCTAGGTCCCCAAACATCTGTGTGTACCAAGTCTAGGTAGTCTTCATGCATAAAATCTTTCCTTGAGTAGGGCAATCTATGAGACTTACCAAACTGACAAGCACCACATTTGTAAATCATCTGTTGTTTGGATACATTAGGTATCCCAAGCACACATTGGTCCCTGCACATTTGCTTTAAGGTCCTTTCACCTATGTGACCCAACCTTTTGTGCCATATTTCTAATTCTGAAAGTGTTTGATCCTTGTAATTGTATAAAGCAATGTTTTTGGTGTCTTCTAGCTCAAAAGTAAATAATCTACTTGATTTTTCTCCCTTGGCTATCCTTTTGAATCCATGTCTTGGGTCCTCCACATATGCTCCATGTTGATTGAACCTGACCTGCAAACCTTTCTCCACAATCTGTCCAACACTCATTAAGTTTTTTGTAATAGTTGGTACATAAAGTACCCTGCTCAATAGGTTCTGGTTACCATCACAAGTTTTTACATTTCCAATCTTTACTACAGAATGCTTAGTATCATCACCTATCTGTACTTGATGTTTGCCCTTGGGTTCCTCAAGATCAGAGAGTAGTGCCACATTGCCAACTACATGATTAGAACATCCTGAATCAATATAAAATAGATGATCATCATTGATACCTGACTTGGAAGTCATATTCATGATCAATAGGGAGTCATCTTGCTCCTCTGTGTAGTTGTTGTAGTCTTTCCTATTTCTGAATCCTCCTTGGTAGTTACCATTATGGTTGTTGTTGTAATTGTTGTTGTAGTTATTGTTGTAGCCATTGTAGCCTTGGTGTTGGTTGAACCTTCCTCTACCTTGAGAGTATCCACCTCTTTGATAGCCTCTTCCTCTCTGATTTTTGTAGTTTCTGTAGCACTCATCTGTGGTGTGGTTAGACAATCCACAAATATTGCATGGTGATGAATTGTATGGTCTCCCCCTACCTTGCTTACCTCCTCTGCCCCTGCCTCTTGAAGATCTACCTCTCCCTGCATAGTTGACTTGGGAGGTAGAACCTTCATCCTCTTGCTTTTTACCTTTACCTTTGTCTTTAATCTTTTTATCAGTATATAGGGCAGAAGGAGTGTTACCTTTAGATGTATCTCCAACCTTTGTGAACTTTGCTTCATGTGTGAATAGTTGGCCCATCAGAGTTGTGAGATCTGGAGTATGCATATCCATGTAGAGATCCATTGCAGTGGTAAAGCTTTCCCACTTATCATCTGCCTTTAGTCCATTGGTTATTTGCCTTACTATTTGTTCCTCTTCAATCTCCTCTCCTATGCTTGCTAATTATTCTGCCACATCCTTGATCTTGGTCACAAATTCTGAGACTGATTGCTTTGGTTGCTTCCTAAGGGTTGTGAATTCAATCCACAATTGATTCTTTCTGGCCCTTGTATTAGATGAAAAGTATGATGACAAGGTTTCCCAAGTTTCTTGGGAAGTCTTACAATTCCTGATGTGAGGTAAAAGGAAATTAGATATAGAGTTAAGAAGATAAGACCTTGCCAATGCATCTTTTGCACACCATGTATTAAGTCTTTCTTGTTCTTCCTTGGTGGGTAGACCCCTTGCTTTGAATGAGGGCAATTCCTCATCTCCTGAGATGAATCCAAATAGAATTCTTCCTTGTAGATAGGTCTTCATCCTCAGAGACCAAGCTTGATAATTGTTCCTGTCCAATTTGTCAATGAATGAAGGAAAACCATCTCCCATGTTACCTTGTTTGCTCTGATACCACTGTTAGGAAAGATGGATGGATCCTTCAGAAGATTGAGTAGGTGCTGCTAATCCTGCTTTGCACCAGCCCTCAGTGACTCCAGATATGATTAGTAGACACCCTTAGCTTCCAAATGATACCAAGAGATCATATATGTACTTTGCAAATGATGTGTGTAGTGATCAAATCAAAACAGACTACTTGATACTTCATAAATCCAAGAAAACTTGCTATTTTGATATTGACACCTGCTCAGAATTATGCTCAGTATGACCAGTACACTTACAATTGGCAAAATTCCTTCTAGAGGTATTCTATTAGTTTAGTAAGCTACCATTTGCAAGTAGTATGAGATAAAATGATAAACTATACTAGGAGAAATCACTTTAGCAAAATTATGGACACCCCCAACTTTTTAGGAAGTATGCAAACAAATACCAGTGAGCACTTCGACCGCGATTTCTCGAAATTGGCTGAACCAAATTGCTTCAAACTTTGTATGCTTGTAGTATGCTTTGAGATGGATCTACCAAGCTTTGAATCACTTGATTTGGTCCAGTAGCCACTGAGATATGCCTCTTTGAAGTTGACAGACTTGGAGGTAGAAAACTCAGAGTACACAGAAGTGATAGATGTAAATGTATGTATTGATTCACATTAGTTTACAAACTCATTGGCATGCCAAGAATTGCCTAATGAGGAAGAGATGTGTGGGCTATGGTGTAGCATTCTCACACACTCAATACTAGCAGAAATGGAGCTCGGGGTCTCTCTCACTTACACACGACTTTTTTATCACACTTTATATGATGACTAAGGATTTTGAATTCAAACTTGAATTCTTGGCTCCCTTCAATCTAGCATCTAAAAGTATGGAGATATTCTCTCAATCATGTAATCTACTTTTCCACGACTCAATCAAGTAGGTGTATCCATAAGATTCCAAGTCACTTAGACTTTTACAAGGAGTAAAAAATGATAAGAACTTATAAGCATAAGTTCCTATGGTCCTTCCTTCAAGTGTTGTATTCATGAAGTAATCCAAGCCAAATTGTGAAGGCTTGAATTGCACCAACACTATGTTCCAAAGTTGTTTAGCAACAAGAACATGCTTCATCATGTAAGACCACATCGGATAGTTGGTCCCATCAAGATTATCTTGAACTTGAAGCATGCCAAACAAGTCATTGCTGCCCGCCATTTCACAAAAGAACAAGAATGTGACAAAATCTTCACTTTGGCAAAAGCTGAAATGAATGCTGGAATTTCAGCTCAGAAACCGTCACTCTGATGGCAATTTTGACTGTAGTAAGGGATTGGAAATGGGGCTAAAAGTCTAGTGCA
>CM035425.1:101977310-101984810 GCA_020310875.1 Ceratopteris richardii | reverse complement strand
ACGATTTACCCATTAACATTTGGCGCCGTCTGTGGGAAAGTGGCATCCGCTTGCCAGTTCTCTGGCCCGTTGTATGCGGTAAAGTAGCATTTGATTACGAGAAAGTGGCATTAGAGTGCTAACGGTTTGTAAGAAGCAAACATCCAGCAACATTTTTTTTCTTCACTAACAGTAGCAACAGATCCAAATTGTTGCGAACTGCTCAAATAGTATCACTGGGCAATGATACATGCCGGTCACTCGATCGGGCGAAACATATCCTAAGAATCGTCAGATTGAAGCACGAAAATCACAAAAGATAGCCTCGGGAGAAGCAAGCATAACTAGATCTGACCAAGTGGTCAAGGAAAGTAGAAACGTTACAAGTGATTCAGGTCATATTCCGGTAGAACGGTCAACGCCTTTTATACATTCTGATGCTACTTCGACCCAGCATATCGAAGATATAGCAAGTCCAGACTCTATCAAAACACCGTTGGAACCTAGTTTAACAATATCAGATAAAGATTTAGAGTTATCCACGGTCAGAAATACGTTAGAAAAATTTGGTAAAAGTAGTAAAACAGGGCATTCTGGCCCAATCTCGGTTCATTTCGGTGAGGTTCCGGTTATAGAATCATCGATCGCTGGCAAAGGTTTAGCCCTTTTTGCGGAATCATCAGCTCGACCTTCGTGTTTGGAAGAAAGATTTAGAATATTAGACATCCAGAAGGAAGGAAAGCTGTTCGAAACAGAGATCCGAAGCATCTTAAGTCGACACAGCACACCGGAAAACGCACCATCCGGCGATACAAGTCCCGATAGTTCACCCGATCAATCCCGAGATATAGACGGAAAACCCTGAACCCTTCACAATGAGCGGGCAACACCAACAACAACACCATCAACAACAACAGCTAGGACCGCCAAGGCCACCTCCAACAGGAGTAACCTACACGAAATTCGGTGGATTCCCAGGAGACGACCCAGATGCCCACGTACGAACGTTCGAGATAAGTTATGCAGTTCTTAACCATCCACCAGATCAGGCGTATAAGGCCATTGTTTTTCAATCAACACTGATCAATGAAGCGGCGAGATGGCTCACGGAATATGATATCAATCATTTCGGTACTTACGATGCAGTACGAGACGCCTTTTTATAGCGATTCAGACTAAAGAAGAATCCTGCTGAAATCTTTGAGTATCTACAGAACAACAGACAGAAAGTAAATCAGACCGTCCAGGAGTACGCTACCCTCTTTAGAACACATTTACGGCAGATACCACAAGCTCACGCTAACCTACCTGACGATGTCATCTCTCAATGGTTTATCAATGGATTAACTCCACAACTGAAGCAGATCATGATCATAAGATGTGTCGGAGCCATGACCTTGGATGCCGTCATTGCAATGGCTCTACAGCTAGAATCCAAGGTTGGTGGATTTTCAGAAGACTTGGAATGGTTTAAAACAAACAAAAATATCGCTGAAGATATCACCAGGCAAGTATATTGCACCACATGCAAAAATTCGGGGCATACAAGTGCCAACTGTGCACTGAACCAAGTGTTTTGCGCTATCTGCAACACTACCGGACACACCACCGGAAACTGTATCTACAACGCTAGAATACAAGGGACAACAACCGTCAATGCAGTCATCCACGAACATGGCCAACCAGTAAATCGCTATGTGCCTCCGCAACAGAGAAACAATCAACAACAAGGATATCGGAACTATCGAGGACAGAGAAACAACACTTATAATGCCAACCGATGGCAGAATGGACCACCACCGGGAAACCCTGAGTTCCCACCTCCACGATGTCATTTTTGCGGCGCAGTCGGCCACATTAGAAGGTTTTGTAAAGACGCAATAGAGTATGATCAAAGAAAGAAGGAACGCCAGAATCCAATGGCCAACATGGTAACAATTACACCGATCGAGACACAGATTGCTACAGTCCAGACCCGTTCCGGTAAACAACTTCAGTCGGCAGCAGAAATCTTTGAACCAGGGATACAAGAACAACGAAGGATGTATAACAAAGCTAGTCACTGGACCACAACAGAACCACCAGTGTTCCCCGAACCTATTCCGGTGACTCAGGCTTCTGCATCAAAGGACGCAACAACACAAAAGGATGCATCAGTAGGGCCATCATCATCAGCAGAGACAACAGCAGACACTTCTGCGTCGGTAGAAACTTCAAGTCCAAAAGAACAAGACAATCAAGCTAAACAGGCCTGGGAAATTTTGTCCAAGGCATCCATCACGCTGCCTCTAGGCCAACTTCTGGCCTTAGTGCTTGGGATCCGACAACAGTTTCAGCAACAATTCAGTCAGTACCTTCTTGCATTCCTACAACAGCCGCAGTTCAACCGGAACCTGATGCTGCAATTGACCACGCAGTGCCCTTGATCACAGTATGGTATAAGAACCAGAAGATCACGCAAGTATTGATTGATGGAGGCTCAGGCGTAAACATTGCAACCGCAGCATTATGCAAAAAGCTAGGCTGGACCGAAATTGAACCAGTGCAATTTTTTGTTCGAATGGCGGATCAATCGAGAGTCCATCCTGTAGGACTTGTGCGGAATGTACCAATCACTCTACAAGGTACAACTTTCAAGATGACTTTTGTCATACTAGATCTACCCGAATCCACTTTGGATTACAATCTTCTTTTCGGCCGACCTTGGCTGAAGCATGCGAAGGTGATTCAGGACTGGTCTGCACAAGAGCTTACATTCAAGGATGCCCATCGTAAATATGTGGTGAAACTAGATGCTATGCAATCTTGCGAACCTCACGCCAGACCGTACTTTGCTGAACCAGTTCATATGTTAGATGGACTGTCAGATGATGAAGAAGAGCAATTTCTGAAGAGTAATGCCGATTTAATGTCTCTAGGAACTGTTGACCTGCAATCCGTCATAGATAACTGGAACACGTCAATATGTACAGTAGTAGCTTTCACCGGAAATTCGGTCCAGGAAGATACTTCCTCAACCCATGACGACAAATTACAACCACTGTTCAAGCCAACAGATGAGAAACCTCAACAATTTTATGTTCCAGAAGACCAGCTGATCACGTACAATCTAGGAGACAGAGACCATCCACGACCTGTGAAGATGAGGCAGAACTTACCGGAAACATTTAAGGAGGATTTGATTAAACTTCTTCAGGAATTCACAGACGTCTTTGCATGGGATTACAAAGACATGAAAGGATTAGATCCGCGCATCTATCAACACAGGGTCATGTTGAAACCGGAAGTGAAACCACAAAGACAACCCATCTACAGAATGAACCCCCATTATGCATCACAAGTAAAAGCCGAACTTGATAGACTATTAAAAGTCGGCTTCATTGTGCCAGTAGAACACGCTGAATGGATCTCACCCATCGTGATCGTGCCAAAGAAAAACAAGCAGTTACGAATCTGTGTGGATTACCGGAAATTAAATGCAGCAACAGTACCAGATCCTTTCCCGATCCCCTTTTTGGATACCATGCTCGATAGACTCGCAGGTCATGAAATGTATTCCTTTTTAGATGGATACAGCGGGTACAACCAGGTTAGAATGGCTGAAGAGGATATACCAAAAACTGCCTTCATTACCAATTGGGGAGTCTTTGCCTGCACAGTAATGTGGTTCGGATTGAGAAATGCACCAAGCACATTTCAAAGATGTATGCAGGAGATATTTTCTCCTTATCTCACTTCATTCATGCAAGTCTACCTCGACGACTTCTCAATCTTTGGAAAGATGATAGCCCATCTGTTCCATTTACGCTGCTGTTTTCAGAAGTGTAGAGAATATAGACTCTGCCTTAATCCCAGCAAATCCGTGTTTGCCGTTTCGTGTGGCAAACTACTTGGGCATATTGTATCTGCTCAAGGTATTCGAGTGGACCCGGATAAGATTTCAGCGATTTTAGAAGCCCCGATACCCACAACTCCGAAGGAAGTAATGCGTTTTATGGGTCAAATACGGTGGCACGGCAGACACTTACGGTGGCTTGCTCACCTAGCAGTACCACTGAACAGGCTAATCGCAAAGACTCCCAGACAGTTTGAATGGACTGAAGAATGTCGAACTACATTTGATCGACTCAAATATCTCCTGACGCACGCTCCAATTTTACAACCACCGGACTGGGACAACCCGTTCCATGTTTTTGTCGACGCTTCAGATATTGCAATCGGCAGTATTCTGATGCAGCAAACAGAGAAGTGGTTTCACCCTGTTTATTACGCCAGTAGAAGACTTGCGCCTGCAGAAAAGAACTACTCCACCATGGAAAGAGAATGTCTAGGACTGATTTACTCAATCAAAAAGTTCAGACATTACCTACTAGGCCGGAAATTTACCTTTCATGTGGATCATGCGGCCCTTGTTTATCTAGTAAGACAGCAGCACTTAGGAGGACGATTAGCACGATGGGTGCTACTTTTACAAGAATTCGATTATGATGTCATTCACCGACCCGGAAATGCACATGCCTTAGCAGATTTCTTATCACGCCTAGATTCCGGTGAAGATCCGGTAGGAATAGATGACACGACTCCTGCGATTTATAACGCTCAACCACTACCTGATGAGTCACCCAACTTACAAACACCATCTAAATACTATGATCAGATTCTAACCTTTCTCACCGAAGGACGCTCTCCAGCCGAGACTGCCAAGGCAGTTCGAAGAAAAATCGCAGTTTTTAGCCGCCGATTTCGGTTAGTTGCTGGAGAACTGTATTATACAGATCCTACCGGAATCCTACTTCGCTGTATTCCACCACATGAAGTTAACTCAGTTATCACTTTGGCTCACTCAATTCCTTCCGGTGGCCATTTTGCAGCAGACTTAACTCACCGGAAAATTCTGCAAGGAGGACTCTGGTGGCCAACTATGTACAGAGATGTCTCACAGTTTGTTAGACAATGCGATGCTTGCCAAAGATCTGGTCAGCCTTTACAACGGCATCTTTTTCCCCTGCAACCCATCTTACCATTAGAACCTTTTCAGAAATGGGGTTTAGATTTTATCGGGCCAATTACACCTCCAGCAGTATCCAGTAACAATCGATACATACTGACTTGCACAGATTACGCAACTAGATGGGCAGAAGCTTGGGCTTTGCGGTCTGCTACAGCAGTTACGGTAGCAAAATGTCTACTCACGGATTTCTTTCCACGATTTGGTTTACCACTGGAAATCGTTTCAGATCAAGGCACTCATTTTGTAAACAATTTAATGAAGGCTCTCACACAGTCCTTCCAAGTCACACATAAATTTAGCTCTCCGTATTATCCACGTGCCAATGGATTGGCTGAAAGTACAAACAAAGCACTATTAAACATCCTCCGGAAATTGATCATGGAAGCACCGAAAAGATGGGATCAACTACTACCTGCGGTATTATGGGCATACCAAACCACATATAAAGTAACAACAGGCTTGACACCTTTCAAGCTAGCTTATGGCTTAGAAGCAATCGCTCCCATGGAAGTAGTCATCCCAAGTTTGCGGGTAGCACTCACTCAGAAGATGCTACCGGAATCTTCACTGACAGCACGAATGGATGCACTCAGAGAACTCGATGAGCACCGATGGCTCAGTTTTTTAACCATGCGCGAAGTTCAACTAAGGCAAGCTAAGACACACGATCGATATTTGAAGACGCCAATCTTTTCGGTAGGACAGCTTGTACTCTTCTATAACGCAAAATCGGACAGAGCAGCAGGCAAATTCAAACTACGATGGTTCGGCCCTTTCAAGATCTCAGCACAAGTAGGTCCGGCAACTTTTCGGTTGACCACGTTGACCGAAATTCCACTTCCAAAAGTAATCAATGGATCGAAGTTGCGGCCGTATTATCCCACTACCAGTACGCCTTAATTATTCGGCGACTAGCCACGTTTTGTATAAATTTTTATGTTTTGCTTTTAGCCGTCTTTTGTACAGATCTTTATGATACCAGCCGCCTCTCCCTACCGGTCACTCAGTACGCACGCCAGCATGCAAACCGTATCATTCCAGCACCACACAATGATCCTCACCCCACACCGTGTTCCCCATATTTAAACCCCTGAGTTGCGCCAAAAACCGCCATTGTGTTTTCGTGATTGTGTATTCTGTGTTTTCTGTAAGTGTGCACTATGAACACCATGGAAGCGCTAGCCAACTACGCTTCTTTCCGCGAAGGTATCCCTACAGACGTAGGCGAATACCTGAGATGCAGAGGGTTGGCCAACTTCGCTGAGTTGCCTTGGCACTCAGTGGAAGCCCATCCCTTCTCTGCACAGATCATTCAAGCCATTGCCCAAAGCTCCGCCACCGAACGACAGTGGGCCTTCCTTTCCCTCCCACACAGAACCGTCATCACCTTCCAAGCCTTCGCCGACGCCTACCGCCTCACCCCGCAAGGTCGCGAAAATGGCCCTACCATCACTGTAGCCCGTATGACCGAACTCTTTCCCCGCTCCTCATCAAACAAATACGCCATCCTATGCCGCCCCGAACCCGAGCGATCCGCCCTCCAATTCCTTGTAGCCATCCTTAACTTGCAGAAACGAACATATGGCATCTCTCGCCCCTTCTACTCCGCCTTAGATTTAGCTGCCCGCGAACCTGTAAATTTTGCCTCCTATTTCTTCCATAGAATCCATAAAGAATGTGTAGCTATCGTAAAATAGCTCCAAAAGGGTTCTACCCCCCGCTCTCGCCTTCCACACATCATCTCCTTCCTCTTCCCAACCATCCTCGCCGCACAACCCCCACCCGCAGGCCCCGCACTTCGACACGAAGAGTCTGCACAACCAATCGAGGACAGTGAAGAAGAAGACGAAGAAATTAATCAGCTCTTCCGTACCAAGCGAATTCGGATCAGCTCCTCGGAAAGTGAAGTCCAAGGATCCGCCGGAAAAGATCAGGAGACCAAGCCAGACGACCAAGAGGAAACGTACCACGACACCACCACACACATCGAAACATCGACGGAGCAACCAGACCAGCAGGATCAAGCAGAGACGGAACTAGTATCCACAGAAAAAGAATCGGACCAGCACCAGGATGAACAGGAATCGACCACCAAAGCCCTGGATCAACTCATCGACGCCATCAACCAGACAGAAACCATACAACAAACACTCACCAAGGTAAACCCCTCAGACACCGTCCTCCCTACACCACCGCCTGCCAAACCCCTACCCCCACCGGAACCACCCCTCCCACCCACCGATGAACCCGCAGCATCTTCCTCTTCCTCCCCTAACTACTCTCCACCAAACTCCCAGCAACTACTCACCGACACATCCTCTCAACCTCGTCGTCCTCCACCACCACCGCCACAAAACGCATTCTCGGAACTTGCCACCATGGGGCAGTTCCTCATCCAGCTATCACACCAGCTGCCCGCCCAATTTACGGCAGCCACGGATCACCTGAAACGCGAATACCAGCACAAGGTAGATACCCTGGAAGCCGACATCGCCCCCCTCCAGGAAGAA
>CM035425.1:101954810-101969810 GCA_020310875.1 Ceratopteris richardii | reverse complement strand
ATCCATTCTCAGACTAAAAGATAATTATCATTCCACAGCATGATGTCCCATACCATCTTTACTACATCAATCTGAGTATAAAATTTGGTGTCCCATACCACCCTATTTTATATTCACATTAATATGTGGGTGATACTTATCCTAAAGTCTGAACATATCTTGATAGAGAACCCTTTCTCTTCAACTTTTTAAAAGAATTTAGAAGTTTCACGCATTACCTCTAACTTGTTACTCTAGGTTTTCATCCTTCACGTGATCATCTCATGATCTTGTGATTTTACCATTGAAACTGGAAAACCTCTTGATAGAATATCTATTCTTCTTAGCTTGGGTTTTCAAATGAAAACCAGTTATAATTTCAAGTACTTGAATTTTTCACATATTCATATTCAAGTTTAATAGGTTTATTCTTGACCAATTTGTAGTGACAAGAGCTTTTGGATTCTTGTCTTTAGATTCCTTCTTTACTAATGCTTTAGGTACCTACTTCGGCCAAGACTTTACACGAATCTTCCTACTGCTTAAGTCTTAGCATCCACTCATGCTTTCTAGATTTGTACCAAAATCCCTTTAAGGATAGGCAAACATTATGTTTTACCTTCTATAGAATTAAGTACTATCTTCTGTTGATATATTTAGGTAGTGATGTGTGTGAACACTCTAGGACCACCGGGGCACTTTTTTCCCTCTTTAGGAGGTTTTTTTCCCTCGGCTTGTATATACGCCTATTGCCCTAATGGGCTATGTATCTTTGTACATTCTCTAGTAATGCATTCAGTATTGTGTGTTTTTGCTCCAAGCTTCTTCTTCTTCCTTGTGCCGTTCACGTGCTTTCGCAGACATGTATCTCCAACAATTGGTATCAGAGCAGGTCGTCCCTTCATCTAGGGTGCCATTGACACTCCTTTGTTTGCAGTCTCAGAATGGCACGAGTTTTGGTGAGCATACTCAATGTGTTTCGGAGATCAAAACATCTTCGCTCTATGGTGCCGAAAATGCAATTTGCACTCGTTTCGGCCTCCGAACGCATTATCACAATGCTTGTGCAGGCTATTTCGTCTTTTTGCACCAAAGGTATATAGCAATTTCTATTCGCCAATATAAGCGTCTCGAAGTCTGCTACAGGTCTAGCAGAGTTCGTCGGGGCAGTTCTGTTCAACTTTTTGAGATACAGTCAATTTTCTGTATCAAGGTATTTTAGTCACCGGCCATGGCCGAAAGCAGTGATGTATTCCGTATGTTGGTTGTTGAGGATAAGTTGGATGGTACCAACTACCCATTATGGGCTTATATGATGCGACATGTATTGGTTGCAAAAGGATTGTGGAACATGTGCAGGGTGTTGAAAGATGTCCTGTTACACCTCTGATTAAAGGTACTGCAAATACAGGTGCTGGAGCTGATGAAGATGGTGTCGAAGATGATATTCCGCAGATTCCTTTTCGTGCTGATGTTTCTGCTGCACCTTCTATAGAGCAGATTCACTGCGATGGTAGAGATGCCCAAGCACATGCTTTTATAGCCTTGTCTATCAAACGTGCCATTATTCCTCACATTCGCTCTTGTAGAACAGTTAAGGATGCTTGGGATACGCTTACCACATTGTACCAAGCTAGGAATGAGGCTCGTGTTGCTTACCTCTGAAAACAGTTGGAGAGTGAGCACATGAATGAAGGTGATTCTATGGACAGTTTCCTAACAAAGATCAAAGACTTGAAGGAATAGTTGATTTCTGCAGATGAGGTTATACCAGATAGCTCACTTGTGCAAACCGTTCTGAATGATCTTCCTGATTCATATCAAAGTTTTGCTTCTACTCTTAGGTTGATGATGTAAGGCAATCCAAATGCCTTGTCATTTGAGGAGTTAGTCTTTGTTCTGCTGTAGGAAGATCAGTCTAGGCAGAATAGGTCCATTATGCATGTTGCAGATCAAGCTTTCCTGGCTAGTCAGAAGGGCAAAGGAAAATGGAGCTCTTCTACTAGTAAGGAGAAATCTGCAAATGCTGCACATTCGAAGAACCAGGATAAAGATGAGAAAAAATCAGAAAAACAAAAATTGTTTTGCAAATACTGTAAAGGGAATGATCATATCATAAAGAACTGTCCAAAATTGGCTGCTAAAGAGGCAAAGAAGCAAGAGGCTCGAATGGTTGTTGCAGAGGCCTCTACACCAAAAACAAAGTCTGTAAATCTTGTGCAGGAAGAAGAATGGGCGTTTACTACTGTCTATAGTTTTGACCCATCTTCTGATGAGCAGTGCATGTCTGCAGTAGACTCAGATGTTTGGTATTTTGACAGTGGGGCGACCAAACATATTACCTCGCAGCGCAGTTTCTTCTCTTCACTCGACCCTGCCCCTACAGGGAATACTGTTACATGTGGTAACAAGTCCTCTTATCCTGTTATGGGAGTTGGTAAGATCATTTTGACTCCTGCTGATGGTAGTTCTTTCACTTTGTCAGATGCTTTATTTGTGCCAGGGATCAAAAAGAACCTGTTATCAGTTTCTGCAGTAGCCAAGATTGGCTTGGTTGTGAAATTTGTTGATGACAGGTGTACTGTTCATGATCTGTCAAATGGCAATGTGATTATTGCTTCTGGCATTTTATGTCGTGGGCTCTATAAGCTCATAGACTATGAAAGATCTGTTAATGATTCGGCATGTGCAGTTCATGATTCTCAGGCTATGTCAGATGCGAAGCTTTGGCATGCATGATTTGGTCATCTGAATTTTGCTAGTTTGCTACGCTTGCAGAAATCTGATATGGTGTCTTCTTTGCCCAATCTTGAGGCACCTAGAAAACATGTATGTGAAGGCTATATTTTGGGCAAAATGCAGCGTTCCTCCTTTCCGAAAGATGGTTCAGTTCGGGCTACTCATAAATTGTAGCTTGTACATAGCGATGTGTGTGGTCCTATGCAGACACCTTCTTTTGGAAATTACCTTTACTTCATGACTTTCATTGATGATTTTTCCAAGCATGCATGGGTATATCCACTCAAAGAAAAGTTCGAAGTGTTCATGTGCTTTAAACAGTTTTTGGTTTTGGCTAAAAATCTGTCAGCATGTAAAATGGGCACCTTCCATTCTAATCGAGGGGGGGAATATATGTCTTCTGATTTTAATGCATTTTTGGCTGAACGTGGGATAAAACACCAGTGTACAGTGCCATATACACCTCAACAGAATGGAGTTGCTGAATGAAAGAACAGGTCACTCATGGAGATGGCGAGGTGCATGGTCAAAAGTGAGGCTTTACCACATAGTTTCTAGCTTGAGGCTGTCATGTGTGCAGCATATGTACTGAACAGGTGTCCCACTAAAGCGTTGCAGTCTATCACTCCATATGAGGCTTGGCATGATCGCAAGCCATCTGTTGCTCATCTACGTATTTTTGGTTGTTTGGCATATGCATTAGTGTCTGAACAACATCGTAGAAAGTTGGACGATAAAGCAATAAAATGTATTTTTGTTGGATACAGTTATGAAAGTAAAGGCTATCGTCTATATCATCCAGAGACTAAATGCATTCTAGTTAGTTGTGATGTTGTTTTTATGGAAGATGCTATTCAGCCATTGCTTTCATGTACTAAGGAGACATCTGTTAGCTCCAAAGACATGTATGATACTTTGTTGCCTCTTTTTACAGGTGGAGAGTCTAGTGCTGGTCCTAATGAGGCAACTTCTCAGCCTTTGCAGGTTTCATATGATGATCCAGATCATCCATTTCTGATGCAGATTTACATGATGCACTTGTTGATGAGAGAGCTGATATTGAGCAGGCAAAAACTATGCCAAAATGGCTGGTGTAGACTATGCGTGACAACAAATTAGATGCACCTTTGTCATATCGTACTCGTTTAGGCTCTCATAGTTCCTCCTTTGCATCAGATTATTATGCTATGGCTGCATCTAGGCTCTGTGATGAGAATGAGCCTGTTTCTTTTGATGAAGCACAAAATTCAGAAAATTAGATGGCTGCTATGCAATTTGAATATGATGCTATAATGAAGAATGGTACATGGTCTTTATGTGACTTGCCTCCTGGCAAGAAGGCCATTGTCACTAAGTGGGTATACAAGCTGAAGCGTAAACCTGATGGTACAATTGATAGGTATAAGGCTATGCTTGTTGCAAAGGGTTATGCGCAAGAAAGAGGCATTGATTTTGATGAGACCTTTGCACCTACATGCCGTATGACTATTGTTCGGAGCATGTGTGCACTTGCAACCCATCATGGTTGGAATGTACATTAGTTGGACATTAAAACAACATTTCTGAATGGTGACTTGCATGAAGAAGTGTATGTTTTTCAACCTCGTGGCTTTGTGTAGAAAGGGCATGAAAACCAGGTGTGCAAATTAAAGAAGGCATTATATGGTTTAAAGCAAGCACCACGTGCTTGGTATGAGAAGATACATGCCTATCTGATTGCACGTGGTTTTGAGAACAGTCCAACTGAAAGCACCTTATATGTTAAGCGTGCTAATGATGTGCTTCTGATCATTGTGGTTTATGTTGATGACATGCTGCTCACTGGTCCTCATGAGAGGCATACTGATTTTAAGGCTGATTTGCATGCCTCATTTGAGATGTCTAATTTGGGGCATTTGCATCACTATTTGGGCATTCAATTTATGCAAGTTGATGGTGGAATGGTTTTGCGTCAAACAAAATATATTGACACATTATTGCAGCATTTTGGCCTTGAAGACCATAAGTCTATTCCCTATGGAGACAGGTTTACAATTGAGTCTTCATGATGCTGGAGATGCATTTGATGCTGTTCTCTATCAGCAGGTTGTTGGATGCTTGATTTACTCATGCATTACTCGGCCATATATTCAGTTTGCTGTCTCACAGATGAGCAGATTTATGCATTGCCCAAGAGTCAAGCATTGGCAGGCGGTTAAGCGCAACTTTCGCTACTTGAGTGGTACTCAGCTACTTGGGTTGTTTTATCCCAAGGGGGGATCACTACTGCCAGATTTGCATGCTTTCTCTGACTCTGATTGAGTTGGTTGCTATGACACTCGTGTGTCCACTAGTGGCTTTTGCTTCATGCTTGGTAACTCATGTATATCTTGGTTGAGCAAGAAGCAGCCTACTGTGGCCACTTCCAGTTGTGAGGCTGAGTATAGGGCAACTTTCACAGCGACTGTTGAGTGTGTGTGACTCAGACGCCTTATGGCTGATTTGGGTGTTGGCCAGTCTTCGGCCACCACCATCTTCACTGACAAGAGCGCATTGGCAGTTGCGAGGAACCCTGTGTTCCATGCTCACACTAAGCACATTGAGGTGCATTATCACTATGTCAGGGAGAGGTTCTCTGCTAGGGAGATCAGCTTAGCATATGTGCCCACGCAGGAGAACATTGCAGAACTTTTCACGAAGGCTCTGCCTAGGGAGAAGTTTGAAGCTTTCCGCAAATCTTTGTGCTTACTTCCTTTTGTGGAGTGATTTCCACATAGCTTGGCACTTCTTTATACATGAGTGCCAGCTCCTTGTTCACCGCATCACTCCCAGGGGGGATTTGTTGATATATTTAGGTAGTGATGTGTGTGAAAACACTAGGACCGTCGGGGCACTTTTTTCCCTCTTTAGGAGGTTTTTTTCCCCCGGCTTGTATATATGCCTATTTCCCTAATGGGCTAGTTATCTTTGTACATTATCTAGTAATACATTCAGTATTGTGTGTTTGTGCTCCAAGCTTCTTCTTCTTCCTTGTGCTGTTCGCGTGCTTTCGCAGACATCTACCTCCAACATCTTCACAGTTGGAGACTACATTCTTGGAATTTCTCACTCTGCTCAAACTTGGAACACATTACATTTATCACAAAATTGGATAGATGGAACATGAGTAAACCATTCCCAAAAGAAATTTTATTGCCAAGGGCAAACTACAAAGTAGTTCCAATCGCAAGTTCTTGGATGATCATGGCTAAGTTTCATCAAGTTTGGTTGACCTTGCGACTAGAATAAAGACTTGTTCTTTATCTTTAAGATCTCTTGAACTATCAAAATTTTCTTTGCTTACCCGCGGGATTTGAGAGATCTTTCCCCAACTCGAATCCAAGCATGTTCTAATGCCTTTCAAATTCTAAAGCTAAGAATCCTTGATACAGGTCTAGTTGATATCAACCATTGGACTTTAGGTACCACTTTTGGTGGTTTGGGACTTCTATGGAACTACTTATTGTCTAAAGAGTACGAAGAATTTCATCCTCGCTACTTGGGAGAATGTTATTCTTCAAAGTCTTGAGATTCATTCTAGGGAATCAAGTAACTTGTGCAAATGATTCATCTTAGAATCCGAAAGTATTCTTTCAAACAATATCAAGAAACTTTACTAATTGAATTGTGCTCATTTCCTGAGTATCAATCTAGAGGATAAATATCACCTTTTGGATATGGTTTCCCATTCCACTATGAAAGTTTCTTGAATGTTCATTTATGTGATATTGATTCCCGTTCTTCAGTTTGATACAATATTTGTTATTACTGGTTAATCATTAGATGTTAGTAAAGTACTTTAAACATATTTTCGTAATCAAAATTATGTTTAAAGTTCAAGCATCTATTGAAGATTGATCCAATAGTAATGCTACTATGAATACATAATTTTGAACTTTATAGCTTGTTTAGAAAAAGTTCATGGATTGGAGATCCATATATTGAAACTTTATATTCCTAAATGAAAAGTTCACACTTCAATTCATTTCTTTAGGAATTTGCTCATTTCCTAAAGATCAATTGATAATGTTTTCTCTTGAAGCTTCACTTACCTTGAATGAAACTACTAGTTAAGTCTCTAAAAGAGTTCTTTTAAGTTTTCATGATTAGTTAGCAAGTTGCATTGTTACTAGAGATGCAATCATTAAGGAACCTAATATCCTCCTTGAACGTCACAGTTGAATTGATGCTAAGGTTCAACATTTGATTTCCATCACTCCTTGAGATAGAATTCAAAGTGAAAACTTCAAAACCTCTATGGTTTATTAGAAATTTGGAACATATCAACTATCCTTTGAACTTGAAAGTTCAATTTATTTTAGTTCCATCTGATTTTATTTGATTCTTATCACGTCTTGGGATAGAAAAACTTCCAAATGAAACTTTATCAACATACTTGGATGCATGATTTCTCAAATCCCAGCTCACCACTACATCTAGGCTTGTCGTTAGGATTCTCGTGCCATCCTAGAAACTTAGAGTCATCCTAGAAACTTTCAAGTAGCCCTATTTTCTTGCCATTCCATTGATCAAGAAAATTGAACACTAGAATTTCGATGGGCCTACTTTTTCTAATCAAGACTCCTAATTTGTGATACCTCATGATCACGTTTAGGAAAAACAAACTAGCTACTTGAGTTGCCTAGTAGCCAGGAGCCTTGCAGCTACCTAGTTTGTTATTTTACCTAACTATTTAAGTCGATTTAGAAAAAAGAGAAAACAAAATTATAAATATTCAACTACTTCACAAACAATCATGTATATACAAATGCATGTTCCTGCAAGAAAATGCATGTGACTGCATGCACGTGTTTCCATTCTCCTTTCATGCACCAAACTTAAATCAAGCAATTCTTGAGCTTGAAAATGCATATTCCTAATCATCCATGCACAAACATTCTTGCTAGATTTCTTTAAAAAGATATATCTGCTCATATGCATAAACTTGAGCATTAACTATGTTTCTGAAGCAAGAAGGAAAAATGTTTTGTGCATGAAAACATTCTTTTGAAAGGAGAGATGCACCAACAATCATTTCTTTTTTGGGCATGAACTTCTAGATGCATGCAAGTGCTTGATGTATTTCCAATACTTCTATATCCATTTAGCTTTCATTGAGTTCGTAGGGTTTACAAGAATTCTTAAAAAATGAAGACTTCTATCATGCTTTAATAATATTTAGATGCAAGCTATATGAAAGCAACAAATAAAGGAAGTATTGAAATGAAAACATCAACTTCAAAAATATTTATCTCCCGATTAAGCTACATCCTTCCCTTGATCCTCAAGAAAAGCCATTCTCCATCCTTTGGTCCATGAGGAAAACATATTCCTCCTTGAAAACCATTGCTTCCTCTTGTCTCTTTTTGAAGAAATGAAGCTTTTGTTGGACTATGCTTGTCTTAGCCCATCTTTTGCCTTCAGATGGTGCCTCACTTGTACTAGGTTGGAGATGAAGCAAAGGGCTCAAGGATCAAAGTTCTGTAGAGGCTAAATAGATGAGGAGTGATCGAATCCCTTAGCGAAGCATCCAATAGAGCAGGTCTTGAGTTCAATTCTTTCTGGCATAGGCTGAAGGGGTATGGTGATTTATACTTCTTTTGCCTTTGCCATGCACCATAAACGATGTTATTCTCTACTTGGTATTACAAAGGATATGGTATACTGTGCTAATGGCTTTTATATCCAGGAGACGTGTCTCATGATTTCATCATGCATTCAGCTATCGAGAATGTGGGTTCGAATCTTGAACCTCAGGCACGTGGGACAAAGTTAATCTATCTCTTTCTCCTGCATAGGATAATTCGAGATACTGATCGATGCTACATAATGAGGATAAATGTCCCATTAACGGCCAATATTGCAACTGTCCACTTCGTAGTTACATCCGATTCTTTGCAATAGCAGGTCGCGGGTACAAGTCTGAGAATCGAATGCGAATTGTAGAGAGAACCTTAATTTTTGTGATCTGCTACGTCGTGCTAGCTGCAAATTAAAATATCAATATATACAATACATAATCAAGCGCCCCTGCGGATAGCAGAAACATTGGATGGCTTCGACGTGATGCGTTCGATTTCATCAGCAAATGAGCAAGTGCTCGCATATATAGCAGCGCCTTCCCTTCTTCTGATCTTATTGCCGGTAAATAGTAGATGGCTTCTTCTGATCTTATTGCCGGTAAATAGTAGATGGATAGAGCTTTAAACTGATGAAATTTTCTTCTTGCGCAGGGCGGCAGGAGTCTGTGATTGGCAGAACCAGAAATCTTTTGCGTCTCTGAGCATTGCTCCGAACGGAGCACACTCACATGCTTAAAACAATGAAGAAGATATGTATGAAACAGAGAATGATCTAGCGGCATGAATGATAAACGCCATGAAACAAACTAAGTTTGATTCCCATGCTTTGAATGCATGCCATGGAGTGTAAATCATTAGTTTTTTTGTAACTTGCAAACTCGGGGTCACGGAAGTGAGTCGCCAAAACAATCGAGGGTTAGATATTTGTCAGGTACAGACAGATAATGAGAAGAAGAAACCCGATAATTCTCCAAGAGAACCATTAACTTCATGGGAGCTTAAGAAGAAGGTGAAGGTCCCTCAAAACGTCTCCATAGGAGCTTGCCTAGAACTACAATGCAAGAGAACTACAATTACGACCACCACATGCTAGAGAGATGACTCTCCTCCCAACCTTATGCATGTATATATAGCTGCTTAAATAAATGAGGACCACAAATGTAACTAGAGTCCACAAGTGCATGTGCAATCTGTTGGAAGAGATGGATGGATACCTCAAGGAAGTGAGATGGTACTGCTAAAACCTGTTATATACTTGCTCTAAATCACTTCAGAGTTTGATAGTAGGCCCTTAGAGCTTGCAAATGGCACCAACAAAGTACCTATGTACTTTAGAGTTGATCCTTCAAACAATAGAATCAAAAGACACTACTTCACAAATAGCTAGTCTCACAAAACTTGCTATTTTGGTATAGACACTTGCTTGCTCTTTTGCTCAGTGATCACAATAAAGTAGCAATTGATCAAATTCCTTTTGAGGGAATCAAATAAGCTTAGATAGCTAATGAATACATGTGGAATCATCTAAAATGATGAACTATAATCAGAGAAATTAATTTAGCAATCCAGAGCTTACCCCCGACTTTTTAGGGACTGAAGAGTAGATGACCACTGAGCAATTGGATGGTGGTTTCTCCAAAATGGCTGAACCAAAAACTTTGAAACTTTGACAACATAGAATAGACCTCAAGGGAGTTCCAACAAGCTATAGATCATGCACAATGATTGACAACTCACTGAGATATGATCAAAGAAAGTTCACTGTTCTGAGTAGTCATAGCACAGAAGTAGACAGAGATGATCAATGAAGTATATCTATTATAGCACATGATTATACAAGATCATTTGCATTGAAAGGATGCTCAATGGTAGTGGAATAAGTAAGCTATGGAGGAAGCTACTCATACCCTGCTAATGATCAATGGAAGAGCTCTCAATAAGGCACTACTACCGTGACTTTTTTACTAGTCCTTTTATAAGTAGTTTTCATCCAAGTTTGAATTTGAATTCAACCTTGGTTCCACCTGAAAGTGATTCCTCCAATTGAGGAGATATTCTTTCATGAAAAAAATCGTAGCTCATACTTCTCCTAACTCCACAAGATTTTGCCTTTACAAGATTCTCAATGATTTAACCTTTTACAAATGGTAAATGATCCAATTGTACAAGCAATGGTTCACATGCTTCATCAAGTAGATGCACATATTTTCTTCCATGCCTAGCCAAATGTCAAGGCTTGGACTTTTGCACCAAAAGCTCCCCCTCAAGCCAAACATCTTGGCTTGTATAGCTCCATCAATCTTCTTGAATATCTTGCAATCCAATCATGACTTTAAACCTACAAATCTTAGTACCATCAAGTGATTTGGTTAACAAATATGCACATTACATATTTGTAGATACATATGCAAGGTGAATCTCTTTGCTCAATAGATTCTCTCTAAAATAGTGATAGTGTTCTTCTATATGCTTGGTTCTTGCATGGTAAATGGGATTGGCTACAAGGTGCAAAGAACTTGTGTTGTCACCAAAGATCATAGGTGAATGAGTGTGGAGTCCCAAATCTGAGTAGAGCAATCTAATCCAAATAGCTTCTTGTGTAGCATTTGCTAATCCCCTGTATTCAACCTCTATTGAAGATAGAGCAATAGCTGATTGCTTCTTAGAAGACCATGAGATGGGCTTATCACGTGCAAAAGATAAATATCTAGAAGTACTTCTTTTCGTCTGAGTATAACTTAATGTCCAAATTTGATGTGTTACAATATGGAAAGTAAAGAATTGATTTTGAGTACCTTTGAGATACTTAAAAATACTTTTAGTAGCTTCCAAGTGAGGTGCTCTAGGTTTATGCATGAATTGACTCAGAAGACTTACATCATAGCATATATGAATCCTGGTTTAATGTTGCATAGTTAAGACTTCCAACTATGCTTTGATAACCTACAATGTCTTCAAGCAAATCACCTTCATGAGCACTCAGTTTATGATTTACCTCCATAGGGATGCTAGCTATCTTTGCATTTTCCAAGGGGAACTTCTTCAACATATTCTGCACATATTTCCTTTGAGTGATGCAGATTCTAGAGTTAGTGTAGACTAACTCAAGTCCAAGAAAATACTTCATAAAACCTAGGTCACTAATTTTGAATTCCTACATCATTTGGTTCTTGATTTGTTTGATGCCATTGGCATCACTACCTGTAAGAATGATGTCATCAACATACACACATAAAACTATCATTTTTTAATTACTCCTCTTGACAAACAGAGAAGAATTTTCCTTGCCCATCATGAATCCCTGATCTTGAAGGTAGGTAGTTAATCTATGGTTCCATGCTCTAGGTGCTTGCTTCAAACCATAAAGATCTTTGTTCGATTTGCACACATGATTTACCTTGTTTGGGTCTTCATAACTAGGAGGTTGAGCCATGTAAACCTCCTCTGAAATCCAGCCATTGAGAAAGGCATTTTTTACATCTAGTTGACACATATTCCAACTCCTAGATGCAACTACACTTACCAATACCCTGATGGTTGGCATCTTAGCCACAGGTGAAAAAGTCTCTTCATAATCTACTTCTTGGGTTTGCGCAAAACTCTTAGTCACAATCCTAGTTTTATACCTATTTATAGATCCATTTGAGTTCCTCTTGATTTTGTAAATCCATCTAGAACCAATTACATTCATTGATGTTTTCTTGGGTACTAGTTCCCAAGTATCATTCTCTTGGAGTGCTGCTATTTCTTCATCTATAGCCTCCTTCCATTCTGTCTTGGCACTTGATTCTTCATATGAAGAAGGTTCTTCAAGTGATGAATCTTTAGCAAAATAAATAGAATGCTTAGTAACTAATGAAGTATCATACCCATATTTGATTGGCTTCTTACTCTCTCTTTGTGATCTCCATAGAGCTTGGTTGGATGAATCAAGTATGTCCTCCAACCTCTTCATCTTGGCTTTTCTTTTGATTTCCATGCTTTGAGTTCTTCCAAGTTGATGGTGTCCTCATCATCTGATTTGATGTCTTCAATTGTGCTTGGCTCATCCTTGGTGAGACTTGGAAATTCCTCTTCCAAATCATATGGCATTTTGACCTTCCTACATTCACTTTCAAACCAAGAGTCATTCTCATCAAACACAACATCTCTATTGACCATAAATCCTTTGCAGGATGGATTATAAAACCTTTACTCTTTCTCATGTAAATCATACCCTATGAAGATTCATTTATCTGCCTTGGGGTCTAGCTTACCTCTGATTTGAGGTGGAACATGCACATAAGCAACACATCCAAATATTGTGCAATGATCAAGTGATGGTCTCCTACCATGCCATGCCTCATATGGGGAATCCCATCAAGTGACTTAGAGGGTAACCTATTAATAAGATAAGTGGCAGTAGAAACACTTTCTACCCACAAGTAATTAGGTAATTTCCTTTCATTAAGCATTGATCTAGTTGCTTCCACAATTAACCCATTTCTCCTCTCTACTACTCCATTTTGCTTAGGATTATATTTGGTAGTAATCTGCCATTTGATACCTCTCTCTTGCAAAAATGCATGAAATTCATTTGGGAAGTACTCCCCTCCTCCATCTAACCTTATCCTCTTTAGGATTTTCCCTATTTGATTTTCCACAAGTGCAAGATACTTCTTGAAACAACTGAACACTTCATCTTTGTGTTTCATGCAATATAATATAGTCCACCTATTGAAATCATCAATGAATGAAACGTAATACCTTGAGCCTAAAATTGAAGGGTCCTTACTTGTCCCCACACATCTGTGTGGACAAGTTCCAAATAATCCTCATGCATATAGACTTTCTTTGTAAAGGTAACCTATGTGATTTACCAAATTGACAAGCACCACATTTATAGATCATGTCTTGCTTGGATACATTAGGTATCCCAAGCACACATTGCTCTCTACATATCTACTTCAAGGTTCTCTCACCAATGTACACTAATCTTTTGTGCCATATCTCTAATTTAGACAAGGTTTGATCCTTGTAATTATAAAGTGCAATGTTTCTAGTGTCCTCAAGCTCAAAAAAATGTAAATAATCTACCTCTTTTCTCTCCCTTGGTAATTCTCTTGAATCCATGTTGGGGGTCCTCCATAAAAGCTCCAAATTTGTTGAGCCTAACCTGCAAACCCTTTTCCACTATCTGTCCCACACTCATCAAATTCTTTGTGATAGTAGATACATAAAGAACTCTATCCAACAGATCCCTATTCCCATCAGAAGTTTTGACATTTCCTACCTTGACCATTGAATGCTTGGTATCATCACCTATCTGGACTTGGTGCTTTCTCTTGGGCTCCTCAAGGTCAGAAAGGAGAGCTACATTGCCTGCTACTTTGTTTGAACAACCTTGGTCAATATAGAAGAGGTGCTCATCATTCATACCTTTTTCTGAAGTCATGTTCATAATGAGAAGAGAATCCTCTTGATCCTCTATATAATTATTGAATTCTTTCCTCAATTTGTATCCTCCTTGATAATTGTTGTTGTAATTTTTGATGTAGCCATGGTTGTATCCTTGATTTTGGTTGAATCTTCCTCTTGATTGTGAGTAGCGACCTCTTTGAAATCCTCTTCCTCTCTGATTCTTGAAGTTCCTATAGCACTCATCTATTGTGTGATTAGACATTCCACATATGTTGCATTGTGAAGAGTTGAAAGTTCTCTCCCTACCTTGCTTACCTCCTTTGCCCCTTCCTTTTGAGTTCCTACCTCTCCCTGCAAAGTTGGCTTGAGAAGTAGTACCTTCATCTTTATCCTTTTTGCTCTTTCCTTTATCTACATAGAGGGAAGAAGAATTGTTACCTCTTGAAGGTTCTCCATTTTTGTTGAGCTTCACTTCATGGGTAAACAGTTGTCCCATGAGTGTAGTAAGATTTGGGATTTGCATGTCCATGTAAAGGTGCATAGTAGTTGTGAAAGCTTCCCACTTATCATCTACCTTGATGCCATTGATTATTTGTCTCACTACTTTCTCCTCTTCAATCTCCTCTCCTATACTTGCCAATTGATCATCCACATCTTTTACCTTGGTCACATACTCTGAACATTCTACTTTGGTTGCTTCCTTTGAGTGGTAAACTCAATCCACAATTGATTTTTTCTAGCTCTTGTATTGGAAGAAAAGTATGAAGATAGAGTATCCCAAGTCTCTTAGGAAGTTTTACAATTCCTAATGTGAGGAAGAAGCAAATCTGAAATAGATTTAAGTAGATATGACCTTGCTAAAGCATCTTTGGCACACCATGAGTTGCATTTTCCTAGCTCCTCTCTTGTAGGTTGACCTTTGCTTTTGAATATGGGCATCTCCTCATCTGTTGATATGTATCCATACAGACCCTTCCTTGTAGATAGATCTTCATCTTCAAGGACCATGATGGATAATTATTCCTGCCCAATTTATCAATGAAAGAAGGCAAACTAATTTAACTTGCTCTGATACCACTATTGGAAGAGATGGATGGATGCCTCAAGGAAGTGAGGTGGTACTGCTAAAACCTACTTTGTACTTGCCCTAAATCAATTTAGAGTTTGATATTAGGCCGTTTTAGCTTGAAAATGACATGGAGAAAGTACCTATGTACTTTGGAGTTGTTCCTTCAAACAATTGAATCAAAACAGACTACTTCAGAAATAGCTAGTCTCACCA
>CM035425.1:101942310-101947310 GCA_020310875.1 Ceratopteris richardii | reverse complement strand
TATGTTGCTTCTTAGAACACCATGAAATCAATTTGTCTCCTACATAGCACAAGTATCCATGTGTTGATCTTCTATCATCCACATTACCTGCCCAATCTGCATCACTATATATCTTGATTCTTGTATCTGAAGTAAACCCATAGTACAACCCTTCTTTGAGTGTACCCTTGATGTACCTAAGTACTCTTTGTCCTGCAATCCAATGTTCCTTTCTAGGACAATGCATGAATTGTGAAAGCACACCAACTGCATATGACAAGTCAGCCCTTGTTAATGTAGCATAAATCAAGCTACCAACCAAACTTTGATAGAGTTTCATATCTCTGAACTCTTCTCCTCCAAACCTAGACAATTTATGGTTCACTTCCAAGGGTGTAGGTGCAACCCTGCAATCTTCCATTTTAAATTTGGTTAGCAAATTTTTAAGATACCTTTCTTGGGTCACATATACTCCATGTTGAGTATAAGAAATCTCCATTCCCAAGAAGAATGATAGGTTCCCCAAATCACTGATTTTGAACTCTTTCTCCATCTGCTTCTTGATCATTTGTATCCCCTTATCATCTGTTCCTGTAAGTACTATGTCATCAACATAAATACACACATAAATGAATCCATCTTCACTTGCTTTAACTAGCAAGCTACTATCTGCCTTTGATGCTTGAAATCCAAGATCATTCAAGAATTTTACAAGCCTATAATTCCAAGCCCTTGGGGCTTGCTTCAACCCATACAAAGCTCTCTTGAGCTTACACACATAATTTGGACTCACTTGATCTTTGAACCCATCTGGTTGCTCCATGTAGACTTCATCTGAAATGTAACCATTCAAGAAAGCATTTTTTACATCTAATTGAGATAGCTTCCAACCTTTGCAAGCAGCAATTGCTATGAGTGTCCTGATGGTTGTCATCTTTGCCACAGGACTATAAGTCTCATCATAATCCACTCCATATGTCTGTGCATATCCTTTCACAACAAGTCTAGCTTTGTACCTAGACACACTTCCATCTGCAAATCTTTTAGTCTTGTAAACCCACTTACAACCAATGATTTTCTGGCTATTAGGTTTAGGAACCAAATCCCAAGTCTGATTCTCTATTAATGCATCATACTCCTCTTGCATAGCATCTTCCCAATTCTTCTTCCCTTTGGCCTCTTCATATGTAGAAGGGTCTTCATCTGTTTTTACCAAATAAGCATAATCTTTAGTAGTCAAGAATGAAGTGTCATAGCTATACCTTGTAGGTTGCCATTTGTGCCTAGATGACCTCCTAACTTGTGCACTTCTTGAGGTCTCTGGTTCATCACATTCTGGATCAAACCTTGGCCTCTCTCCAACTTCAATCTGTGCTTCATTGTTCTCACTTTCATCAAGTAATTGAATCTTTGCTTTACCTTTTCTTTGTTCCACTACTTCTTCATCATCTGCATGTACATTATATTTACCTGCATACCAAGTACCTTGTTCATCAAATGTAACATCCTTGGATACAAGGAATTGCTTTGTGGATGGACTCCACAACCTGTATCCCATTTGCTTATCATCATAACCAATGAACACATACTTTTCTGCCTTAGGCTCAAACTTATGCCTCAATTGAGATGGCACATATGCATATGCCAAGCATCCAAATATTCTGCAATGATCCAAGGTAGGTTTCTTACCCCACCAAGCTTCATATGGTGTCATACCCTGCAAAGCTTTACAAGGCAATCTATTAACCAAATATGTAGCTGTATTAACAGCCTCAGCCCACAAATAATTTGGGCAATTCTTCTCTTTCATCATAGACCTTGCAAATTCAACAAGTGTCCTGTTTCTTCTTTTTGCTACCCCATTTTGTTGAGGAGAGTACCTGCAAGTGACTTCTCTCTTTATACCTGCATTCCACAAGTAATCATTGAACTCATTTGAAAAATACTCTCCCCCTCCATCTGACCTTAGTCTCTTCAATTTTTGACCTGTAATCCTTTCTACATATGCATGATAGTGTTTAAATGTATTAAACACTTTTGACTTTTCTTTAATCACATAAATTGTGATCCACCTGGTAGCATCATCAACATATATGACATAATATCTTGAACCATTTATACTAAAGTCCTTTGAAGGACCCCACACATCTGTATGCACCAATTCAAGTCTTTCTGAATACATAAACCCATGCTTGGAATAGGATTGCTTATGAGCCTTACCTAATTGACATGCCTCACATCTGTATGTCATGTGTTGACCTACAATGTTAGGCATTCCAAGCACTGAATCATTGTTAATCATTTCTTTGATACCTCTTTCATTAAAGTGTCCAAGTCTTTTGTGCCAAAGATCCAATTCTGACACCTTCTGCTCTCCATATGTGAACATAGCATGTCCAACATTTCCTTGTACCTTCAATGTGAAGAGCCTTCCTTCTTTCTTTCCTGCAATAACTTGTTTATACCCTTGACTAGGGTCTTCCACATAAACTCCATCATTGGTAAACCTTACCTCATAACCTTTTTCCACAATTTGACCTACACTGATCAAATTCTTTGGAATTGTGGGAACATAAAGTACCTTACTCAGAACAGTGCTCCCATCCTTAGCTTTGACTGAACCAATTGACTTTACCTTATGCTTTGTATTATCACCTGTCTGAACTGTATGATTAATTGCATTATGATCTAGATCAGTCATCAAAGCAATATTTCCACTCAAATGATTACTACATCCTGAATCAATATAAAACACTCTCATGTCCTCATGTGAAGTTTCACATGTATTCATAATGAGAGTCGAGTCCTCCTTTTGATCTGATGCATAGTTGTAGTAGGTGTTATTATAGGATTGACTTTGGAAGTTTCTTCCACCACCTCTTCCAAAAGAATTCCTACCACCTCTACTTCTGAAGTTTCCTCTCTGAAATCTACCACCTCTTGCTCTTTGATTAAAGTTCTGATAATTACCATTGTTTTGATTATTATGCCAACAATCATGAGATAGATGATTGGTCTTACCACATATCCAACAAGCTCTTGCATTCTCTTTGTTGTTTCTGCCTCTTCCTCTACTTCTGCCATTTCCTCTTCCTCTTATAAAGTTTGCTTGGTTTGATGTACCTTCTTCTTCACCTGATTGTTGCTTTCCTTTGTTAGCTTTCTTCTTGTCTTTAGAGTACATTGCATGACCTGCACTCTTATCAACATCTCCTTTGACATCATTCTCAAAAGTTAGCATATGACCTAACAATTGATTCAAATCAGGAGTAAAGTGATCTAATGAAAGTTCTGTAGATAAAATGAAAGGCTTCCATTTCTCATCTCCTCTTAGCCCTGTGAGTATTTGTCTTACCAATTTGTCTTCTTCAATATCTTCATCCACTGCACCTAAAGAATCTGCAATGTCCTTCATCTTTGTCACATAATCAGAGATTGATTGTGAAGCCTTCTTCTTGAAAGTAGTAAATTCTGCCCATAGTGAAGCCTTCCTTGATTTGGTTGTATTTTGGAAATGCTCCTCCAAAGCATTCCAAATGTCACATGCACTTTCAAGTCCTCTAATGTGAGGAAGAAAATAGTCATTGACTGCCATGTAGATGATGCTTCTTGCTTGAGCATCCTTCTTCATCCAATTCTTTAAGTCTGCAAGCTCCTCCCTAGTTGGAACACTAGGATCTCTGAATTCTGGCTTTTCTTCATCTCCTGTGATGTATCCTATCATATCTTTGCTCATAAGATGAGCTTCCATCCTCATAGACCATGCAGGATAGTTCTCTCTATCCAACTTTTCAATTTGGAGACTATCTCCCATCCTTGCTTCACCTGTAGTCTCAAAACTTTAACCTTTACAGATAATGAATGTACCTTTACTTCGAATGTTGCTCCTTCTGATCCTTTTGATACTCTTTGTATGTCTTCCTTCAAGTTTTCTTCAACCTTTACCCTTCTGCACCTTCAAAATGTAAAGATTTGTACTTCTGCAATAGTCGGAGTCTTCTTCACTTCAATTTTGACACAACCTGCTCTGATACCACTGATGGAGAGTGTTAATCTCCAAAAGAACAAGTTAACCTTGAATTTAGATCACCTCTATATCAAGATTAACCTTAGACTCCACCAAACTTAGAGATCATTCACCAAATTATCAGAAAATTGATTATTCTGAAAAATTCAGCTTCTTTAGAAAAGTCTGCTGCAGATTAATCACTCATTGACTAATCAATTCTGTAAAGTCTTTGACAAAACTTTGTACAACACTTTGCCTTGAGATTGCGCAACTTTACCAAGTTAAATTTCTCAAAATGATTGAGTACACTTTGAGAAATCATACAAACAAGTTACCTATGTGTAAAACACCTTCTCTGCAGTAACGACTTTGACACCTGCAACTTCTTAGCACTGGTTCTCACAATGTCGAACCCGTTTGATCAAGATCTTTTAGCCATAGATGGCTCACCTTCTAACTTAGATTTTAAGCCCTCACTTGTGTAAAACTTTACACCACACACTGAGAAATCTTCATTTCTCTGAACATGAAATCTGCGCCAATTTTGTCGACTCTCAGAACATCTTCATATATGAATGTTCCTAAACAAAATTCTCTCAACCTGATTGCAATTGACCTCTCAAATTCTAGCCATAGATAGATTAGCTATGAACTTAGATACGTGCAGAAGGATTTCTCAAAAGATTAAGCACAGAAGGAGAATGGGAGAGAAGATCGACGCGCAGAAATCTACAACATTTTCTTCTTCATTACTTTCCATACATATGGTTGATGATACATACAAAGTTCATCACCTATTCACCTATTCTTCTCTATCTGATCTATATCACTCTCTCTTTTCACGAATACATATCTGTAGATATATATACGAGTCTAACTCGTCATCTTTTCCAAAAATACATTGAACTATTTACAAGAGTAATATACAAAAGAAACATTTCTGATTCTATTTTCTTCCTTTGAAAGTAATCTTCATCCTTCCACATATCTTTTCACTTTTGGACTTCATGTA
>CM035425.1:101923666-101926166 GCA_020310875.1 Ceratopteris richardii | reverse complement strand
CCATGAGGATGGAAGCACACCTCATGAGCAAAGATCTTATATCATTTATTACAGGAGATGAAGAAAAACCAGAATTTGCAGATCCAAGTATTCCTACTAGGGAAGAACTTGCAATGTTGAAGACTTGGATGAGAAAGGATGCTCAAGCAAGGAGTATCATCTACATGGCTGTAAATGATTATCTTCTACCTCACATCAGAGGTTTAGAAAGTGCTACAGATGTTTGGAATGCCTTGGAAGAGCATTTCCAAAATACTACTAAGTCAAGGAAGTCCTCACTATGGGCTGAGTTCACAACTTTCAAGAAGAAGAGTTCACAATCAATTTCAGATTATGTGGCAAGGATGAAAGATATTGCAGATAGCTTGGGAGCAGTGGATGAAGATATTGAAGAGGAAAAGTTGGTAAGACAAATACTTACAGGTCTAAGAGGTGATGAGAAGTGGAAGCCTTTTATCTTGTCCATAGAGTTGTCACTTGATCACTTTACTCCTGACCTTAATCAATTGCTAGGACACATGCTAACCTTTGAGCAGGATCTTAAAGGAGACAATGATAGAAGTACAAGTCAAGCTATGTACTCCAAAGATAAGAAAAAGAATGGCAAAGGAAAGCAATCAAATGAAGATGAAGGGAATTCAAATCAAGCCAACTTCACAAAAGGGAAGACAAATTTCAGAGGTAAAGGAAGAGGAGGTAAGAACAAAGATAATGCTAAAGCTTGTTGGATTTGTGGCAGAACAAATCATTTGGCAAATGATTGTTGGTATAACAATCAAAGTGGAGGATATAACAATCAGAATTATAGTCAAAGAGGTAGAGGAGGCAGAAACCAAAGAGGTAATTTCAGAGGAAGAGGTGGTAGGACATCATATGGAAGAGGAGGTGGAAGAAACTTCCAATCTCAGTCCTACAACAATAATTATTACAATTATGCATCAGATCAGAAGGATGACATGACTCTTATCTTGAATGCAACTCATGAATCAATGGGAGAAGATCAAAGAGTGTTTTATATTGACTCAGGGTGCAGCAACCATCTGAGTGGGAACCTATCCTTGATGACTGATATGGAAGCAAGGGTGAATGGACATACAGTTCAAACAGGTGACAATACTAAACATAAAGTGGAGAGCATTGGATCAGTGAAGACAAAGAGTGGAAGTACACTTCTGAGTAAGGTACTTTATGTCCCTACTATTCCTAAAAATTTGATAAGTGTAGGGCAAATTGTGGAGAAAGGATATGAAGTAAGATTTACAAATGATGGTGTCTATGTACAAGATCCAAATCAGGGATATAGAACCATAATTGCAGGTAAAAAGGAAGGAAGATTGTTCACTCTCAAAGTCCAAGGTAATGTAGGACATGCATTGTTTACTTATGGAGGTCAAAAGGTATCTGAATTAGACCTATGGCATAAGAGGCTAGGTCATTTCAATGAGAGAGCTATAAAGGAAATGTCAAAGAATCAGGTGGTGCTTGGATTGCCAAACATTGAAGGGCAACATATGGTGTACAAGTGTGAAGCTTGTCAATCAGGTAAAGCACACAAAAGTTCTTATAACAAATCAGGGTACAAGTATTCAAACATGCTTGAATTGGTTCATACAGATGTATGGGGTCCCTCAAGGGACTATAGCATAAATGGATCCAGATATTATGTGTTGTCTGTTGATGATGCAACCAGGTGGATTACTTTGTATGTAATCAAGGATAAATCAGAAGTTTTCAAGACTTTCAAACATTTCCATGCTTATGCAGAAAGGATCACAGGACAAAAGCTAAAGAGGTTAAGATCAGATGGAGGTGGAGAGTATTTCTCAAAAGAGTTTGATGATTATTTGTGGAATGCAGGTATCAAAAGAGAAGTGACTTGCAGGTACTCCCCTCAACAAAATGGAGTAGCAGAAAGGAGGAATAGGACTCTTGTAGAGTTTGCAAGAGCCATGATGAAGGAAAAGAATTGTCCAAATTACTTATGGGCAGAGGCCATTAACACTGCAACATACCTTGTGAATAGGTTGCCTTGCAAAGCTTTGGATGGAGGAACCCCTTATGAAGCATGGTGGGGTAAGAAACCTAGTCTTGATCATTGTAAAGTATTTGGATGTATTGCATATGCTTATGTTCCTTCACAATTAAGACATAAGCTAGAACCAAAAGCAGAGAAGTATGTGTTTATTGGATATGATGATAGACAAATGGGTTACAGGTTGTGGAGTCCATCCACAAAGCAATTTCTTGTTACTAAAGATGTAACCTTTGATGAGCAAAAGACATGGTATACAGGATCACCAAATGAGTATGCAGGTGTTGAAGAAATACAAAGGAAAGGAAAGGCAAAGGTAAAAGTATGTGAAGAAATTATTGATGAAGTTGACTCTAGATGTAGAGTGCAGGATCATGTAGAAGAAGGGCCAAGATTTGATCCAGAATCAAATGAGGCTGAAACTTCAAGAAGTGCAGAAATCAGAAGATCTACAAGAGAAAGGAAAGA
>CM035425.1:101906166-101908666 GCA_020310875.1 Ceratopteris richardii | reverse complement strand
TCACCAAGAATCTGATGAGTGTAGGTCAGATTGTTGAAAAAGGTCTACAGGTCAGGTTCACTCAACATGGTGCATATGTGGAGGATCCAAGACATGGATTCAGAAGGATAGCTAAGGGAGAGAAGTCAGGTAGATTGTTTACCTTTGAGCTTGAGGATACTAAAAATATTGCCTTGTACAACTATAGGGACCAAACCCTATCAGAATTGGAGATGTGGCACAAGAGATTGGGTCACATTGGAGAGAGAACCATAAAGCAGATGAGCAGAGATCAATGTGTGCTAGGGATACCTAATGTATCCAAGCAACACATGATATACAAGTGTGGGGCTTGTCAATTTGGTAAGTCACACAGGTTGCCATATACCAAGAAAGGATTTATGCATGAAGACTACTTGGAATTGGTGCATACAGATGTGTGGGGACCAAGCAAGGAGCCATCCATATCTGGATCAAGGTACTATGTATCTTTTATAGATGATTATAGCAGATGGACTGTCTTGTACTTCATGAAACATAAAGATGAAGTATTTAATTGCTTCAAAAGGTATCTTGCATTAGTAGAGAATCAAACAGGTAGACATTTGAAGAGATTAAGGTCTGATGGTGGTGGAGAATACTTCTCCAATGATTTTGAAGAGTTCTTGCAGGAAAGAGGCATCAAGAGGGAGATTACCACAAGGTACTCACCAGAACAAAATGGGGTAGCTGAAAGAAGAAATAGACTCATTGTGGAGACAGCTAGGTCTATGCTTAATGAAAAGAAACTACCAAATTATCTTTGGGCAGAGAGTGTATCTACTGCCACATACTTGATCAACAGGTTGCCATCAAAGACACTTGATGGAATGACACCCTATGAGGCTTGGCATGGTAAGAGACCTTCTCTAGATCATTGCAAGATTTTTGGGTGTGTTGCATATGTGCATATTCCCTCACAGGTAAGGGGAAAGCTAGACCCTAAGGCTGAGAAGTGTATCTTTATTGGTTATGATTTGAATCAGAAAGGATACAGGTTCTATAACCCCTCAAACAAAGGCTTCAAGGTAAGCAGAGATGTCATCTTTGATGAAAATGATTCATGGTATGATAATGAGTGCAGGAAAGTGAGCCTACCTTATGATATGGAAGAAGACTTTCCAAAGCTTGTCAGGCAAGAACCAACTCAGAATGAGGATACAAGTTCAGATGATGAAGACACCATCAACATTGAAGAATTCAAAGCTTGGAAATCAAAAGGGAAGATGAAGATGAAGCAACTTGAAGACAATCCAGAATCCTCAACTCAAGCTATGAGGAGATCTTCAAGGGAAAAGAAGAAACCTATTAGGTATGGTTATGATACTTCACTTGTGACCAAGCACTCTGTATATCTTGCAAAGGACATCTTAAGTGAAGAACCAGGTACATTTGAGGAAGCCATTACTAAACCAGAATGGAAGGAAGCAATGGATGAAGAAATGGAGGCTCTCAAGGAGAGTGATACTTGGGACTTGGTACCCAAGAAGAATTCCATGAAGGTGATAGGATCCAGATGGATCTATAAACTCAAAAGGAACTCAGATGGTACAATAAGCAGGTACAAGGCTAGGTTGGTAGCCAAGGGTTTTGCACAAACCCAAGGCATTGATTATGAGGAGACATTTTCTCCTGTGGCAAAGATGCCAACTATCAGAATTATGGTGAGTGTAGCTGCATCCAAGAATTGGAACATGTACCAATTGGATGTGAAGAATGCATTCTTGAATGGATGGATATCTGAAGAAGTCTACATGTCACAACCACCTGGCTATGAGGATCCTAATAAGGTAAATCATGTTTGCAAATTGAAGAAAGCTCTGTATGGATTGAAGCAGGCACCTAGAGCATGGAACTATAGGTTGACAACCTATCTTTTGGATCAAGGATTTGTGATGAGTAAAGCAGATACTTCATTGTTTATAAAGAAGAACAATTCAGAGGTAATATACTTGTGTGTCTATGTTGATGACATCATTATTACAGGAAATGATGTTCAAGGAATCAGACACATCAAAGGTCAAATGATGAAGGAATTCAAGATCAATGATCTTGGATTATTGAAGTACTTCCTAGGGCTTGAATTGGTCTACACAAATTCAGGTATATACATTACTCAGAAGAAGTACATTCAGGACATGGTCAAGAAGTTTAACTTGCAGGAAGCTAAAGTCTCAAACATTCCTATGGAGGTCAACCACAAACTCAGTGCACATGAAGGAGAAGAACTCAAGGATATTACAGGTTACCAAAGTTTGGTAGGTAGTCTCAATTATGCTACCTTAACTAGGATTGATATCTCATATGGTGTGAGTGTACTTAGTCAATTTATGCATAAGCCAAGAGTACCACATTTGGAGGCAGCCAAGAAGATAGTAAAGTACCTAAAGGGAACACAAAATCATGGTTTGTATTATCCATATTCATCAGACATTGACATCAAGGTATACTCAGATGCAGATTGGGCAGGTTGCAAGGATGA
>CM035425.1:101886166-101896166 GCA_020310875.1 Ceratopteris richardii | reverse complement strand
AAGTATTGGAGAGGAGATTGAAGAGGAACAAATAGTAAGGCAAGTAATCAATGGACTAAAGGCTGATGACAAATGGGAGAGCTTTACCACAGCAATGGACCTATACATGGACATACATGCTCCTGATCTAACAACTCTGATTGGTCAACTCTTCACACATGAAGCAAAGCTTACAAGGAATGGAGAGCAATCAAAAGGTAACAACCCCTCTGTTGGATGTGATGGCTGGGTACAATCAGAAGATCAAGCTGGTGCTGCTAGACCTGCTTCACACCTGCCCTCTTTTCTCTTCAGATATGGTTAGGAGACTCCTTGAGCTTCCAAATGATACCAAGAAACTATATATGTGCTTTACAAAATGATTGAGTAATGACCAAATCAAAACAGATGATTTTGAACCTTCACAACTCCAAAAAACTTTCTATTCCTGTATTGATACCTGCTCAGTTCTAAGCTTAGTGTGTCCAGCACACTTGCAATTGGTTTAATTCCTTCTGGGAGTATTAAATTAACTTAACAAGCTACCATTAGCAATTTAAATCACTCCAAATAACAAACTATACACTGAGCATGATGTTTAGCAAAAGCAGGGACACCCCCGATTTTTTAGGAACAACACAGAAATATACCAGTGATCACTTCGACAGCGATTTCTCCCAATTGGCTGAATAGAATGACTTGAAATTTTGTAGTGTTGTAGAATGCATTGAGCTGGTTCCAATGAGCCCTTGATCATCAAATTTGGTTCAGTAGATCTTGAGATATGCTCTGTTGAAGTTGACAGACTTGGAGGTAGTCACTCAGAGAAATCACAGAGTAAAGAACTATGAGTATATGTATTGATACTATCAAATGTACATTCCCATTGGCATGTAAAGTGATGCCCAATGGTACTCAGAGGTGTAGGCTAGGTAGTAGCTCTCACACACTCTATGATCTGCTTGGATTAGCCTCGGGAAGAGTGTAACAAACCCGCAACTTTTACATTGTCTTTTATAGGTGTTTTGAAGGAATTTGAATTTCAAAATTCAAATGTAGGCTCCCTCAAATCTCTCAACTAATCACATGGAGATATTCTCTCCATTCATACCTTGCAAATTCCACGACTTTTGAAGGTGGGTGAGATTACAAGAGGTAAGTTAAGTCATATTGACTTTTACATTGGATAAAAGATAATAAACCATAGGCATGTGTTCCTATGATCTTCCTTCAAGTGAATTAATCCAAGAACTTTTGTAACACCTTCAAGGTTGGTATCCAATGCTCTTTAAGGTACAAGACAAAGCCAAGTGTTAAGGCTTGTTTTGCACCAACAGCTCCCCCTCAAGCCAAACACTTGCTTGAGTCTTCATCTTTAGTCTTCAATGATATCCTGTAATCCAATCATGGATTTAAACTTGCATAGCTTGCTCCCATCCAAAGATTTTGTAAGCAAATCTGCACATTGAATATTAGTGGACACATATGATAATTGGATTTCCTTGCTAAGTAATTTCTCCCTCACATAGTGGTAATGCACCTCTATGTGTTTTGTCCTAGCATGATACACAGGATTAGCAGCTAGATGGAGTGAACTTGTATTATCACCAAATATGATTGGTGGCCTTGTGTATAGCCCCAATTCTGAGTATAGTAGCTTCAACCATATGGCTTCTTGAGTGGCATTGGCTAGCCCTCTGTACTCTGCCTCAGTAGATGATAGGGCTACTATGGGTTGTTTCTTGGATGACCAAGAAATTGGTTTATCACCTGCAAAGCATATGTAACCAGATGTACTCCTCCTGTCATCCTTGCAACCTGCCCAATCTGCATCTGAGTATACCTTGATGTCAATGTCTGATGAATATGGATAATATAAACCATGATTTTGTGTTCCCTTTAGGTACTTTACTATCTTCTTAGCTGCCTCCAAATGTGGTACTCTTGGCTTATGCATAAATTGGCTAAGTACACTAACACCATATGAGATATCAATCCTAGTTAAGGTAGCATAATTAAGACTACCTACCAAACTTTGGTAACCTGTAATATCCTTGAGTTCTTCTCCTTCATGTGCACTGAGTTTGTGGTTGACCTCCATAGGAATGTTTGAGGCTTTAGCTTCCTGCAAATTAAACTTCTTGACCATGTCCTGAATGTACTTCTTCTGAGTAATGAATATACCTGAATTTTTGTAGACCAATTCAAGCCCTAGGAAGTACTTTAATAATCCAAGATCATTGATCTTGAATTCCTTCATCATTTGACCTTTGATGTGTCTAATTCCTTGAACATCATTTCCTGTAATAATGATGTCATCAACATAGACACACAAGTATATTACCTCTGAATTGTTCTTCTTTATAAACAATGAAGTATCTGCTTTACTCATCACAAATCCTTGATCCAAGAGATAGGTTGTCAATCTGTAATTCCATGCTCTAGGTGCCTGCTTCAATCCATACAGAGCCTTCTTCAATTTGCAAACATGATTTACCTTATTGGGATCCTCATAGCCAGGTGGTTGTGACATGTAGACCTCTTCAGATATCCATCCATTCAAGAATGCATTCTTTACATCCAATTGGTACATGTTCCAATTCTTGGATGCAGCTACACTCACCATAATTCTGATAGTTGGCATCTTTGCTACAGGAGAAAATGTCTCCTCATAATCAATGCCTTGGGTTTGTGCAAAACCCTTGGCTACCAACCTAGCTTTATATCTGTTTATTGTCCCATCTGAGTTCCTCTTGAGTTTATAGATCCATCTGGATCCTATCACCTTCATGGAGTCCTTCTTGGGTACCAAGTCCCAAGTATCACTCTCCTTGAGAGCCTCCATTTCTTCATCCATTGCTTCCTTCCATTCTGGTTTAGTAATAGCTTCCTCAAATGTACCTGGTTCTTCACTTAAGATATCCTTTGCAAGATATACAGAGTGCTTGGTTACAAGTGAAGTATCATAACCATACCTAATAGGTTTCTTCTTTTCCCTTGAAGATCTCCTCATAGCTTGAGTTGAGGATTCTGGATTATCTTCAAGTTGCTTCATCTTCATCTTCCCTTTGGATTTCCAAGCTTTGAATTCTTCAATGTTGATGGTGTCTTCATCATCTGAACTTGTATCCTCATTCTGAGTTGGTTCTTGCCTGACAAGCTTTGGAAAGTCTTCTTCCATATCATAAGGTAGGCTAACTTTCCTGCACTCATTATCATACCATGAATCATTTTCATCAAAGATGACATCTCTGCTTACCTTGAAGCCTTTGTTTGAGGGGTTATAGAACCTGTATCCTTTCTGATTCAAATCATAACCAATAAAGATACACTTTTCAGCCTTAGGGTCTAGCTTTCCCCTTACCTGTGAGGGAATATGCACATATGCAACACACCCAAAGATCTTGCAATGATCCAGAGATGGTCTCGCCCAAAGATAATTTGGTAGTTTTTTCTCATTAAGCATAGACCTAGCTGTTTCCACAATGAGTCTATTCCTTCTTTCAGCTACCCCATTTTGTTCAGGTGAGTACCTTGTGGTAATCTCCCTCTTGATGCCTCTTTCCTGCAAGAAGTCTTCAAAGTCATTGGAGAAGTATTCTCCACCACCATCAGACCTTAACCTCTTCAAATGTCTACCTGTTTGATTCTCTACTAATGCAAGATACCTTTTGAAACAATTAAATACTTCATCTTTATGTTTCATGAAGTACAAGACAGTCCATCTGCTATAATCATCTATAAAAGATACATAGTACCTTGATCCAGATATGGATGGCTCCTTGCTTGGTCCCCACACATCTGTATGCACCAATTCCAAGTAGTCTTCATGCATAAAACCTTTTTTGGTATATGGCAATCTGTGTGACTTACCAAACTGACAAGCCCCACACTTGTATATCATGTGTTGCTTGGATACATTAGGTATCCCAAGCACACATTGATCCCTACTCATTTGCTTTATGGTTCTCTCTCCAATGTGACCTAATCTCTTGTGCCACATCTCCAATTCTGATAGGGTTTGGTCCTTATAATTGTACAAGGCAATATTCTTAGTATCCTCAAGTTCAAAGGTAAATAGTCTACCTGATTTCTCTCCCTTGGCTATCCTTCTGAATCCATGTCTTGGATCCTCCACATATGCACCATGTTGAGTGAACCTGACCTGTAGACCTTTTTCAACAATCTGACCTACACTCATCAGATTCTTGGTGATTGTTGGGACATACAATACTCTGCTTAGCAAATTCTGATTACCATCACTTGTTTTGACATTACCTACTTTAACCACTGAATGTTTAGTGTCATCACCTGTCTGCACTTGGTGCTTGCCTTTAGGTTCTTCCAAATCAGAGAGTAAGGCAACATTCCCAGCTACATGGTTAGAGCAACCTGAGTCAATATAGAACAAATGATCATCATTGATACCTGATTTAGATGTCATGTTCATAATCAACAAGGAATCATCTTGATCCTCTGCATAATTGTTGTAATCCTTTCTGTTCCTGTATCCTCCTTGATAATTGCCATTGTGATTGTAGCTATTGTTGTTGTAATTATTGTTGTAGCCATGGTAGCCTTGAGATTGATTGAATCTGCCTTTGCCTTGGGAGTATCCTCCTCTTTGATGACCTTTTCCTCTTTGATTCTTGTAGTTCTTGTAGCATTCATCTGTAGTATGGTTAGACAAGCCACAAATATTGCATGGAGATTGATTATAGGGTCTCCCCCTACCTGACTTACCTCCTCTGCCCCTACCTCTAGATGATCTACCTCTCCCTGCATAGTTTGCTTGGGAGGTGGATCCTTCTTCATCAACTTTCTTACTTTTACCCTTGTCTTTAGACTTCTTATCTGTATATAGGGCAGAGGGATTGTTACCTTTTGATTGCTCTCCATTCTTTGTGATCTTTGCTTCATGTGTGAATAGTTGTCCAATCAAAGTTGTTAGATCAGGTGCTTGGATGTCCATGTACAAGTCCATTGCAGTGGTAAAGCTCTCCCACTTCTCATCTGCTTTGAGTCCATTGATCACTTGTCTGACTATTTGCTCTTCTTCAATTTCTTCTCCAACACTTGCAAGTTGATCTGCAATGTCTTTGACTTTGGTGACAAAATCTGAGACACATTGTTTTGATTGCTTCCTGAGAGTTGTAAACTCAATCCATAGCTGATTCTTTCTGGCCCTTGTGCTTGATGAGAAGTATGTTGACAAGGTTTCCCAAGTCTCTTGGGAAGTCTTACAGTTCCTAACATGAGGTAGAAGGAAATCAGAGATAGAGTTTAGAAGATATGACCTTGCCAAAGCATCTTTAGCACACCATTGATTAAGTCTCTCATGCTCATCCTTTGTAGGTAGGCCTCTGGTTTTGAATGAGGGCAACTCCTCATCTCCTGATATGTATCCATACAAGCTTCTCCCTTGTAGATAGGTCTTCATTCTTAATGACCATGCCTGGTAGTTATTTCTATCCAATTTGTCAATAAATGAAGGGAAACCATCACCCATGATTACCTTGAAAGCTCTGATACCACTGTTGGATGTGATGGCTGGGTACAATCAGAAGATCAAGCTGGTGCTGCTAGACCTGCTTCACACCTGCCCTCTTTTCTCTTCAGATATGGTTGGGAGACTCCTTGAGCTTCCAAATGATACCAAGAAACTATATATGTGCTTTACAAAATGATTGAGTAATGACCAAATCAAAACAGATGATTTTGAACCTTCACAACTCCAAAAAACTTTCTATTCCTGTATTGATACCTGCTCAGTTCTAAGCTCAGTGTGTCCAGCACACTTGCAATTGGTTTAATTCCTTCTGGGAGTATTAAATTAACTTAACAAGCTACCATTAGCAAGTTAAATCACTCCAAATAACAAACTATACACTGAGCATGATGTTTAGCAAAATCAGGGACACCCCCGATTTTTTAGGAACAACACAGAAATATACCAGTGATCACTTCGACAGCGATTTCTCCCAATTGGCTGAATAGAATGACTTGAAATTTTGTAGTGTTGTAGAATGCATTGAGCTGGTTCCAATGAGCCCTTGGTCATCAAATTTGGTTCAGTAGATCTTGAGATATGCTCTGTTGAAGTTGACAGACTTGGAGGTAGTCACTCAGAGAAATCACAGAGTAAAGAACTATGAGTATATGTATTGATACTATCAAATGTACATTCCCATTGGCATGTAAAGTGATGCCCAATGGTACTCAGAGGTGTAGGCTAGGTAGTAGCTCTCACACACTCTATGATCTGCTTGGATTAGCCTCGGGAAGAGTGTAACAAACCCGCAACTTTTACATTGTCTTTTATAGGTGTTTTGAAGGAATTTGAATTTCAAAATTCAAATGTAGGCTCCCTCAAATCTCTCAACTAATCACATGGAGATATTCTCTCCATTCATACCTTGCAAATTCCACGACTTTTGAAGGTGGGTGAGATTACAAGAGGTAAGTTAAGTCATATTGACTTTTACATTGGATAAAAGATAATAAACCATAGGCATGTGTTCCTATGATCTTCCTTCAAGTGAATTAATCCAAGAACTTTTGTAACACCTTCAAGGTTGGTATCCAATGCTCTTTAAGGTACAAGACAAAGCCAAGTGTTAAGGCTTGTTTTGCACCAACACCCTCTGCTTTATATACTGATAAGAAAGTTAAGGATAAAGGTAAAGGGAAGAAGCAAGAAGAAGAAGGTTGTAAGGAATTGAACTCACAACCTCTTGGTTAGGAATGTGATGGGCTAACCACTTGCCCCAAAAGCCATGGTTGAGGATTACTTCCTAATCCTCTCTCTTAGAGCGTGGTTCAACCATCTCCTACTAGGATTATGTTACATTCTTCCCCCCTTGGTCGATCATTGTCCTCAATGATCTACTCTTGTATCCCTCTAGCCTCTAGCCTCGGTGAGTCATCTCTCTAGCATGTGGTGGTCGTAATCCTCGTTCTCTTGCATTGGTATCAGAGCTCAAGGTTGAGTTTCCATGGTGACCTTGAGAAGTCCATCATCATCTTCATATAGGAGTTCATTATCTTCGGATACGAATTCACTCATCGTTTCTTGACGCCTCTCCCTGCGAGGGCTTATGAGTAGCAAAATGTGAGGGATCATCTCTGCCGCTAGCTCGCAGGAGATTCGAACCCAGAACCTCTCATTTGGAGAGTTCTGGCGTATCCAGAAGCCCCATGCGCTCGCGGTACTCAACGTCGAATGGCGCCAATACATGTGCAGAATAATTCACGCTAAAGAAGAAGGGGCACAACGCTAAAAGCGCCAAAAACATGATCTCTGCTGTGAGCGACAGGATTCGAACCCTCGTCACCCCGTTCAGAGGACGCTGCTCTATCCATACGGCCTAGCAGGCGTTCGCGAAGTCACTCCGAGAGTAGCTGATTTTATACATGACCAGCGCTGAAGAAGACTTCATAAGGAGCTTAAAAGGAGAAAGCAGTACTGAGTTACAGCGAGGGATTCGAACTCCCGCCCCCCTGTTAGGAGCGCACTGCTCTATCCACAAGAGCATCATCATCGGCGTAATGAAACATCCGAACACAGTCCATTGACGGGAGTCTGCGCTGAAGAAGATCCCAATCAGGAGATCAAAAGGGTAATTCTCTATGCTGTAGGTCCGCGGGTGCTCGAATTCACAACCTCTTGGTTAGGAATGTGATGGGCTAACCACTTGCCCCAAAAGCCATGGTTGAGGATTACTTCCTAATCCTCTCTCTTAGAGCGTGGTTCAACCATCTCCTACTAGGATTATGTTACATTCTTCCCCCCTTGGTCGATCATTGTCCTCAATGATCTACTCTTGTATCCCTCTAGCCTCGGTGATCAGTCCCTTGAACTCCCTAGCTGCCGTGGAATTGATGTTCCTCAACCTCGCACAGTTTCTTGAACCTTGTTCGCAACCTTGGTCTCTTGAACCCTTGCTCTCAACCTTGGTGTCTTGAACCTTCTTGTTCGCAACCTTGGTGTCTCGAGCCCTTGTTCTCAACCTGAGTCTTGAACCTTGTTCTCACCCATGCTTGGTATCTTGAACACTCAATCAAGTGCCACCCAAGGATTCCCAAGGAATTCACACTTCCAAGCTAGCTCATTGGAAAGTTCGTTCCGAGAGCTTTCCAACGGTATATTGCATGCCTCAATCTGACCTACGGATTGAGAGATACACCCCAATCATTGTAAGGTCCATCCTTGAAACCGACGCGCGCGCCTTCCACAATTCCTACCCTTTCACATAGAGGATGCCCAAGCGCCTTTTTTAGAGGCCATTGGATCATTCCACTTTGCCCAAGCCTACTTCCTAGGCTCTGATACCAATGTAAGGAATTGAACTCACAACCTCTTGGTTAGGAATGTGATGGGCTAACCACTTGCCCCAAAAGCCATGGTTGAGGATTACTTCCTAATCCTCTCTCTTAGAGCGTGGTTCAACCATCTCCTACTAGGATTATGTTACAAAGGTTCTACCTCCCAAGCAAACTATGTAGGGAGAGGTAGATCTTCTAGAGGTAGAGGCAGAGGAGGTAAGCAAGGTAGGGGGAGATCCTACAATTCATCCCCATGCAATATATGTGGTTTATCCAATCACACTACAGATGAGTGCTACAGGAACTATAAAAATCAGAAAGGAAAAGGCCATCAAAGAAGTGGATACTCTCAAGGTAGAGGCAGATTCAACCAACACCAAGGCTACAATGGATACAACAATCAGTACAACAATTACAACCACAACCACAATGGTAACTACCAAGGTGGATTCAGAAATAGGAAGGACTACAACAATTACACAGAGGAGCAAGATGACTCCCTATTGATCATGAATATGACCTCCAAGGCAGGTACAAATGATGATCATTTATTTTATATTGATTCAGGGTGTTCTAACCATGTAGCTGGTAATGTGGCACTACTTTCTGATTTGGAAGAACCCAAAGGCAAACATCAAGTGCAGACAGGTGATGATACTAAACATTCTGTTATAAAGATTGGTAATGTAAAGACTAGTGATGGTAATCAGAACTTATTGAGCAGAGTGCTTTATGTCCCAACTATCACCAAAAACCTAATGAGTGTAGGTCAGATTGTGGAGAAGGGTTTACAGGTCAGGTTCAATCAACATGGAGCATATGTGGAGGACCCAAGACATGGATTCAGAAGGATAGCCAAGGGAGAAAAATCAGGTAGATTGTTTACTTTTGAGCTAGAAGATACCAAAAACATTGCTTTATACAATTACAAGGATCAAACACTTTCAGAGTTAGAAATATGGCACAAAAGGTTAGGTCACATAGGTGAAAGAACCCTAAAGCAAATGAGTAGGGATCAATGTGTGCTTGGGATACCCAATGTATCCAAGCAACACATGATTTACAAGTGTGGAGCTTGTCAGTTTGGTAAGTCACAGAGGTTGCCTTATTCAAGGAAAGGTTTCATGCATGAAGACTACCTAGACTTGGTACATACAGATGTTTGGGGACCTAGCAAGGACCCTTCCATTTCAGGATCAAGGTATTATGTGTCCTTCATTGATGATTATAGCAGATGGACTGTCTTATACTTTATGAAGCATAAAGATGAAGTATTTAATTGTTTCAAGAGGTATCTTGCACTTGTTGAAAACCAAACAGGTAGAAACTTGAAGAGGCTAAGGTCAGATGGAGGAGGTGAATACTTCTCCAATGAATTTGAAGATTTCTTGCAGGAAAGAGGCATCAAAAGGGAGATAACCACAAGGTACTCACCTGAACAAAATGGGGTAGCTGAAAGAAGGAATAGACTCATTGTTGAAACAGCTAGGTCTATGCTTAATGAAAAGAAATTGCCAAATTGTTTTTGGGCAGAGAGTGTATCTACTGCCACATATCTCATTAACAGGTTGCCATCAAAGTCACTTGATGGAATGACACCTTATGAAGCTTGGCATGGTAAGAGACCATCATTGGATCATTGCAAGATCTTTGGCTGTGCTGCATATGTGCATATTCCCTCACAAGCAAGGGGAAA
>CM035425.1:101873666-101876166 GCA_020310875.1 Ceratopteris richardii | reverse complement strand
CCTATTTTTGTTTTGGTTTCAGTTTCTGTTTCTGTTCCAGTCCCTAAACGAGAACCTACATTTACACCTACGTTTACTCCTTCGACTTACTCCAAGGCATCGACTAAGGCAAAGAACTTAGGCAATACATTGTCAACATTGGCACCCAAGGCTCCCTTGGGGACCGTTGGCTACGCGCGAGGCAGTTTTAATTTTGAGTGGCAATAGAGTGGTTTAGATTCCCTAAGGTAGGAGGATTTGAACCCACAACTTCCTACTTTCAAGGGAAGTACTTTAACCACTCCTCCATTTCTTGGTGTTGTCACTCAAGTTCTCTCTCCTTAAATTTAACATAACTTGCAGTTTTTCTTACTTTTTCAAGGTGGCATAGTGCGACGCAATGTGGCGCGTCTTAGGGTACATCCTGTCAGGATACACTTCTCAGGGTACATCCTGTCAGGGTACACTTCTCAGGGTACATCCTGCTAGGGTAAACTTCTCAGGGTACACCAGGGTACATCCTGTTGGTGTAAATCACAAGCGTACACATTTGGCTTGGAAGATACCTTGAAGACCCTACATAAGTGAAGAAGCATAGGAACTAGAGCTAGTGGTTTATTACCACTTTATCTCCTTGTAAAAGTCAAATTGACTTGGAATCTTTTGTATACACCCACCAAAAGGATTCGTGGGAAAAGTAAGCTCTTTGATTGAAGGAATATCTCCTAGGATATAGGAGCTTGATCATAGGGATCCAAAAGTTTGAATTTGAATTCAAATTTTTACTCATACTCTATAAAAATGGTCATGGAAAAGTCGCGGGTAGAAATCATAATTTCCGAGCTTCTCATTATTGATTCTGAGTGTGTGTGAGGCCTACACCCTAGCCCACACCTATCTACACCATTAGGCAATGATCTTCATGCAATGGATTTGTATAAAAGTGTTCATTAATACATACATTCACATTGTTCATTTCTGAGTTCTCTATCATACTACTCAAAAGTCTATCAACTTGTGGAGGGCATATCTCAGTCAATTCTTCACCAACTTCAGTGATTCAAAGCTTGTTGAATTCAGCTCAAAGTTATCTACATATGATCAAAGTTTGAAGAGATTCTATTCAGTCATTTGAGAGAAATCTGCATCGAGGTGATCACAGGTCAATATCTTCTACAGTCCTAAAAAATTGGGGGTATAGCTTTACTTGCTAAATTGATTTCTCTTAGCATAGTTTATCTTTTTACATCATTCCACTTGGGATAGTTATCTTGCTACGCTAATTAGATACCCCTAAAAGGAATTTTTCCAATTCCTACTGTGTTGGTCATACTGAGTAAAAGATCCAACAGGTGTCAAGACATAAATAGAAGGTTTTCTTGAGATTGTGAGTTTCAAAGTTATCTATTTTGGTTCAATCATTGCACATATTGTTTCCAAAGTACATAGGCCATCTTATGGTGTCATTGGAAATCTAAAGAGGTCCACTTATCAAGTCTGAAGCAAAAGAGGGCTGGTACAAAGCAGGTTTTGGTAGTACCTACTCAATCTCTTGGAGCATCCATCCATCTTTCCCAACAATGGTATCAGAGCAAACTAAGGTAAAATGGGAGATGGTTTTCCTTCATTTATTATAAATTGGACAGGAACAACTATCAAGCACGGTCTCTAAGGCTGAAGACCTACTTACAAGGAAGGAGTCTCATTGGATACATCTCAAGAGATGAGGAATTGCCCTCATTCAAAACAAGAGGATTACCAACAAAGGAAGAACATGAAAAGCTCAACACATGGTGTGCTAAGGATGCATTGGCAAGGTCTTATTTACTCAACTCCATCTCTGAATTTATTTTGCCACATATTAGGAACTGTAAGACATCCCAAGAATCTTGGGAAACCTTGTCATCTTATTTTTCCTCCAACACAGAAAGCTTAAGCCATCAGAACAGAATTATAGTACGTATGATAAAGAATTGTTAGCCGTTGTGCATGCTTTGCGAATTTGGAAACACTATCTTATGGGCTCTGAGGTCTTAATCAAAACCGATCAATAGGCTATTAAGCATTTATTAACTCAACCTTTAATCTCTGATAGGCATCTTAAATGGGCATCATTCATTCAAAAATTCCAACCCATGATACAATATCATCCTGGTAAAGCTAATGTTGTAGCTGATGCTCTTAGTCGTTTTCCTTTGCATTCTATTGTTTTGAATAATGTTTCTGCCATCCAAATTCATTCTTTTCAAGAAATGATTTCCACTTATGCATCTGATTTGTATTTTTCACGTGCATGGCATGACTTCAATATTGGTGCATCTTTATCTGATGAACATTATACATTTCATAATGGTTTTCTTTATTTTCAACATAGATTGTGCATAACCCAAGCTTTTAAAGATTTTGTCATTATAGACATGCATGAACCATCTTACATGAGTCATAGACGCATACAAAGCACCATTTATGCTTGCAAAGATTTCTTCTTTTGGCCACACATGGAAAAAGATATTGCACATTA
>CM035425.1:101863666-101868666 GCA_020310875.1 Ceratopteris richardii | reverse complement strand
TCGCTCGAAGTTGTCACTGGTATTTGTCTGCAGTGTTCCTAAAAAGTCGGGGGTAATCATAATTTTGCTAAACTTATTTCTTAGAGTATAGTTTATTCTTCTCATTCCACTTGCAAATGGTAGCTTGTAAAGCTAATTTAATATGTCTAGAAGGAATTTGATCAATTGTAAGTGTGCTGGTCATACTGAGTGAAAGACTAAGCAGGTGTCAATACCAAAATAGCAAGTTTTTCTGGATTCTTGAAGTCACAAGTTATCTGTTTTGATTTCATCATTACACACATCATTTGCAAAGTACATATATACTTTCTTGGTATCATTTGGAAGCTAATCAAGTGTACTAAGCATATCTGGAGTCAAAGGAGGGCAGGTGTGAAGCAGGTATAGCAACTCAATCTTCTAAGTGTATCCAACCATCTCTCCCAACAGTGGTATCAGAGCAAATAAGGTAACATGGGAGATGGTTTTCCCTCTTTCATTGAAAAATTCGACAGGAACAATTACCAAGCTTGGTCTCTAAGGATGAAGACCTATCTACAAGGAAGAAGCTTATTTGGTTTCATATCAGGAGATGAGGAATTGCCCTCATTCAAAGCTAGAGGCTTACCCACCAAGGATGAACAAGAGAGGCTCAACACATGGTGTGCAAAAGATGCATTGGCAAGGTCATATCTTCTTAACTCTATATCTGATTTCCTTTTACCTCACATAAGGAATTGCAAGACTTCCCAAGAGACTTGGGAAACATTGTCAACATATTTCTCATCAAGTACAAGGGCCAGAAAGAATCAACTATGGATTGAATTTACTACTCTTAGGAAGCAATCAAAGCAATCAGTTTCAGACTTTGTCACTAGGGTCAAAGATATTGCAGACCAGCTTGCAAGTATTGGAGAGGAGATTGAAGAGGAACAAATAGTAAGGCAGGTAATCAATGGACTAAAGGCTGATGACAAATGGGAGAGCTTTACCACAGCAATGGACCTATACATGGACATACATGCTCCTGATCTAACAACTCTGATTGGTCAACTCTTCACACATGAAGCAAAGCTTACAAGGAATGGAGAGCAATCAAAAGGTAACAACCCCTCTGCTTTATATACTGATAAGAAGGTTAAGGATAAAGGTAAAGGGAAGAAGCAAGAAGAAGAAGGCTCTACCTCCCAAGCTAACTATGCAGGGAGAGGTAGATCTTCAAGAGGTAGAGGCAGAGGAGGTAAGCAAGGTAGGGGGAGATCCTACAATTCATCATCATGCAACATTTATGGATTGTCTAACCATACCACAGATGAGTGCTACAGAAATTATAAGAATCAGAGAGGAAGAGGCCATCAAAGAGGTGGATACTCTCAAGGTAGAGGCAGATTCAACCAACACCAAAGCTACAATGGATACAACAATCAGTACAACAACAATTACAACCACAACCACAATGGTAACTTCCAAGGTGGATACAGAAATAGAAAGGACTACAACAACTATACAGAGGAGCAAGATGACTCCCTATTGATCATGAATATGACCTCCAAGACAGGTACAAATGATGATCATTTATTTTATATTGATTCAGGGTGTTCTAACCATGTAGCTGGTAATGTGGCACTACTTTCTGATTTGGAGGAACCCAAGGGCAAACATCAAGTACAGACAGGTGATGATACTAAACATTCTGTTGTAAAGGTTGGTAATGTAAAGACTAGTGATGGTAATCAGAACTTTTTGAGCAGAGTGCTTTATGTCCCAACAATTACCAAGAACTTAATGAGTGTAGGTCAGATTGTGGAAAAAGGTTTACACATCAGGTTCAATCAACATGGAGCATATGTGGAGGACCCAAGACATGGATTCAGAAGAATAGCCAAGGGAGAAAAATCAGGTAGATTGTTTACTTTTGAGCTAGAAGACACCAAAAATATTGCTTTATACAATTACAAGGATCAAACACTTTCAGAATTAGAAATATGGCACAAAAGGTTGGGTCACATAGGTGAAAGAACCCTAAAGCAAATGAGCAGGGATCAATGTGTGCTTGGGATACCTAATGTATCCAAGCAACACATGATTTACAAGTGTGGAGCTTGTCAGTTTGGTAAGTCACACAGGTTGCCTTACTCAAGGAAAGGTTTCATGCATGAAGACTACCTAGACTTGGTACACACAGATTTTTGGGGACCTAGCAAGGACCCTTCCATTTCAGGATCAAGGTATTATGTGTCCTTCATTGATGACTAAAGCAGATGGACTGTCTTATACTTTATGAAGCATAAAGGTGAAGTATTTATTTGTTTCAAGAAGTATCTTGCACTTGTTGAAAACCAAACAGGTAGAAACTTGAAAAGGCTAAGGTCAGATGGAGGAGGAGAATACTTCTCCAATGAATTTGAAGACTTCTTGCAGGAAAGAGGCATCAAGAGGGAGATAACCACAAGGTACTCACCTAAACAAAATGGGGTAGCTGAAAGAAGGAATAGACTCATTGTTGAAACAACTAGGTCTATGCTTAATGAAAAGAAATTACCAAATTATCTTTGGGCAGAGAGTGTATCTACTGCCACATATCTCATTAATAGGTTGCCATCAAAGTCACTTGATGGAATGACACCTTATGAAGCTTGGCATGGTAAGAGACCATCATTGGATCATTGCAAAATCTTTGGTTGTGTTGCATATGTGCATATTCCCTCGCAGGTAAGGGGAAAGCTAGATCCTAAAGCTGAAAAATGTATCTTCATTGGTTATGACTTGAACCAGAAAGGGTACAGATTCTACAACCCCTCAAACAAAGGTTTCAAGGTAAGCAGAGATGTCATCTTTGATGAGAATGACTCATGGTATGAGAATGAATGCAGGAAGGTTAGTCTACCTTATGACATGGAAGAAGACTTCCCAAAACTCACCAAGGAGGAACCAATCCAGAAAGAAGACTCAAGCTCAGATGATGATGACACAATCAACCTTGAGGAATTCAAGGCATGGAAGTCCAAAGGAAAGATGAAGATGAAGAAGCTAGAGGACATACCAGAATCCTCAACTCAAGCTATGAGAAGATCTCAGAGAGAAAGTAAGAAGCCTATCAGATATGGGTATGACACTTCTCTTGTAACTAAGCATTCTGTATATCTTGCAAAGGATTTGTTGAATGAAGAACCAGGTACATATGAAGAGGCAATCACAAAACCAGAATGGAAAGAAGCTATGGATGAAGAAATAGAAGCTCTCAAGGAAAGTGACACATGGGACTTGGTACCCAAGAAGGACTCTATGAAGGTGATAGGATCCAGATGGATCTACAAACTCAAAAGGAACTCTGATGGAACCATTAACAGGTACAAAGCTAGGTTGGTAGCCAAGGGTTTTGCACAAACCCAAGGCATTGATTATGAGGAGACATTTTCTCCTGTGGCCAAGATGCCAACAATCAGAATTTTAGTGAGTGTAGCTGCATCCAAGAATTGGAACATGTACCAATTAGATGTCAAGAATGCTTTCTTGAATGGATGGATATCTGAAGAAGTTTACATGTCACAACCACCTGGCTATGAAGATCCCAAGAAGGTAAATTATGTTTGTAAATTGAAGAAGGCTCTATATGGTTTAAAGCAGGCACCTAGAGCATGGAATTACAGGTTGACAACATATCTCCAAGACCAAGGATTTGTGATGAGTAAAGCAGACACTTCTCTATTCATAAAGAGGAGTAGTACAGAGGTAATCTACTTGTGTGTTTATGTTGATGACATCATCATTACAGGCAATGATGTCAGTGGGATTAGACACATCAAAGGACAGATGATGAAGGAATTCAAGATCAATGATCTTGGATTACTAAAGTACTTCTTAGGTCTTGAATTGATTTATACAAATTCAGGTATCTTTATCACTCAAAAGAAGTATGTACAGGATATGGTCAAGAAGTTTAATTTGCAGGATGCTAAAGTCTCAAGCACTCCTATGGAGGTCAACCTAAAGCTTAGTGCTCATGAAGGGGATGAAGTCCAAGACATTACAGGATACCAAAGTATGGTAGGTAGTTTAAATTATGCTACCTTGACTAGAATTGACATAGCATATGGAGTAAGTGTGCTAAGTCAATTCATGCACAAACCAAGGGTACCTCACCTAGAGGCAGCAAAGAAGATCTTGAAGTACCTAAAGGGAACTCAGAACCATGGTTTGTACTTTCCTTATACATCAGATATTGACATTAAAGTATATTCAGATGCAGATTGGGCAGGATGCAAGGATGATAGGAGAAGCACATCAGGATACATATGTTTTGCAGGTGATAAACCTATTTCTTGGTCAGCCAAGAAACAACCTACAATAGCTTTGTCATCTACTGAAGCAGAGTATAGAGGGCTAGCCAATGCCACTCAAGAAGCTATTTGGTTAAAACTTTTGTATATAGAGTTAGGCCTATACACAAGGCCTCCAATTATCTTTGGTGACAACACAAGTTCACTTCACCTTGCAGCAAATCCAATATATCATGCTAGGACAAAACACATAGAGGTTCACTACCACTCTGTGAGAGAGAAGTTGCTTAGCAAAGACATTTAGTTGACTTATGTGTCCACTAATATGCAATGTGCAGATTTACTCACTAAAGCTTTGGATGGAAACAAGTTATGCAGATTTAAATCCATGATTGGATTGCAGGATGTGATTGAAGATTGAAGATGAAGACTTAAGCCAAAGTGTTTGGCTTGAGGGGGAGCTGTTGGTGCAATTCAAGCCATCACACTTGGCTTGGACATTTGATTTGAAGACTCTACATAAGTGAAGACCCATAGGAACTTATGCTTAAAGTTTCTTACCATTTTACCCATTGTAAAAGTCTAAATTGACTTGGCATATGTAATCACACCTGCTTGATAGATTCGTGGAAAACTAGAACTTGTAATTGGAGAGAATATCTCCCTACTTTTAGAGGAGTGATTGAAGGGAGCCAAGAATTCAAATTGGAATTCAAACTCTCACTCATTTCATATATAAGT
>CM035425.1:101823666-101833666 GCA_020310875.1 Ceratopteris richardii | reverse complement strand
AAAACACAGAGTTAAGAACTATGAGTATATGTATTGAATCTATCAAATGTACATTCCCATTGGCATGTAAAGTGATGCCCAATGGTACTCAGAGATGTAGGCTAAGTAGTAGCTCACACACACTCTATGATCTGCTTGGATTAGCCTCGGGAAGTGAGCTTATTAACCCGCGACTTTTACATAGCTCTTTTATAGGTATTTTGAACAAATTTGAATTTGAATTCAAATTAAAGTTCCCTTGATTCTCTCCACTAGACTTAGGGAGATATTCTCTCAACTAGATCATCTACTTTTTCCACGACTCTAGTCTAGTAGGTGTGATTACATAATTGATTAAGTCATATTGACTTTTTACATTGGGTAAAGAGTAACAATCAATTAAGCATCTGTTTCTATGGTTCAAATGTATCCTTCATGGGTTCAACCTTTATCTTTCCAAGGTTCCAATTGTCCAAGCTTTATGTTGAGTCTTCAAGGCACAAATCAAAGCCAAGTGTGAAGGCTTGTTTGCACCAACAGCTCCCCCTCAAGCCAAACACTTGCTTGAGTCTTCATCTTTAGTCTTCAATGATATCCTGCAATCCTATCATGGATTTAAACTTGCATAGCTTGCTCCCATCCAAAGATTTTGTAAGCAAATCTGCACATTGAATATTAGTGGACACATATGATAATTGGATTTCCTTGCTAAGTAATTTCTCCCTCACATAGTGGTAATGCACCTCTATGTGTTTTGTCCTAGCATGATACACAGGATTAGCTGCTAGGTGAAGTGAACTTGTGTTATCTCCAAATATGATAGGTGACCTTGTGTATAGCCCCAATTCTGAGTATAGTAGCTTCAACCATATGGCTTCTTGAGTGGCATTGGCTAGCCCTCTGTACTCTGCCTCAGTAGATGATAGGGCTACTGTGGGTTGTTTCTTGGATGACCAAGAAATTGGTTTATCACCTGCAAAGCATATGTAACCAGATGTACTCCTCCTGTCATCCTTGCAACCTGCCCAATCTGCATCTGAGTATACTTTGATATCAATGTCTGATGAATATGGATAATACAAACCATGATTTTGTGATCCCTTTAGGTACTTTACTATCTTCTTGGCTGCCTCCAAATGTGGTACTCTTGGCTTATGCATAAATTGGCTAAGTACACTAACACCATATGATATATCAATCCTGGTTAAGGTAGCATAATTAAGACTACCTACCAAACTTTGGTACCCTGTAATATCCTTGAGTTCTTCTCCTTCATGTGCACTGAGTTTGTGGTTGACCTCCATAGGAATGTTTGAGACTTTAGCTTCCTGCAAATTAAACTTCTTGACCATGTCCTGAATGTACTTCTTCTGAGTAATGAATATACCTGAATTTGTGTAGACTAATTCAAGCCCTAGAAAGTACTTCAATAATCCAAGATCATTGATCTTGAATTCCTTCATCATTTGACCTTTGATGTGTCTAATTCCTTGAACATCATTTCCTGTAATAATGATGTCATCAACATAGACACACAAGTATATTACCTCTGAATTGTTCTTCTTTATAAACAATGAAGTATCTGCTTTACTCATCACAAATCCTTGATCCAAGAGATAAGTTGTCAATCTGTAATTCCATGCTCTAGGTGCCTGCTTCAATCCATACAGAGCTTTCTTCAATTTACAAACATGATTTACCTTATTGGGATCCTCATAGCCAGGTGGTTGTGACATGTAGACCTCTTCAGATATCCATCCATTCAAGAATGCATTCTTTACATCCAATTGGTACATGTTCCAATTCTTGGATGCAGCTACACTCACCATAATTCTGATAGTTGGCATCTTGGCCACAGGAGAAAATGTCTCCTCATAATCAATGCCTTGGGTTTGTGCAAAACCCTTGGCTACCAACCTAGCTTTGTACCTGCTTATTGTACCATCTGAGTTCCTTTTGAGTTTGTAGATCCATCTGGATCCTATCACCTTCATGGAGTCCTTCTTGGGTACCAAGTCCCAAGTATCACTCTCCTTGAGAGCCTCCATTTCTTCATCCATTGCTTCCTTCCATTCTGGTTTAGTAATGGCTTCCTCAAATGTACCTGGTTCTTCACTTAAGATATCCTTTGCAAGATATACAGAGTGCTTGGTTACAAGTGAAGTATCATATCCATACCTAATAGGTTTCTTCTTTTCCCTTGAAGATCTCCTCATAGCTTGAGTTGAGGATTCTGGATTGTCTTCAAGTTGCTTCATCTTCATCTTCCCTTTGGATTTCCAAGCTTTGAATTCTTCAATGTTGATGGTGTCTTCATCATCTGAACTTGTGTCTTCATTCTGAGTTGGTTCTTGCCTAACAAGCTTTGGAAAGTCTTCTTCCATATCATAAGGTAGGCTAACTTTCCTGCACTCATTATCATACCATGAATCATTTTCATCAAAGATTACATCTTTGCTTACCTTGAAGCCTTTGTTTGAGGGGTTATAGAACCTGTATCCTTTCTGATTCAAATCATAGCCAATAAAGATACACTTTTCAGCCTTAGGGTCTAGCTTTCCCCTTACCTGTGAGGGAATATGCACATATGCAACACACCCAAAGATCTTGCAGTGATCCAGAGATGGTCTCTTACCATGCCAAGCCTCATAGGGTGTCATTCCATCAAGTGTCTTTGATGGCAACCTGTTGATTAAGTATGTGGCAGTAGATACACTCTCTGCCCAAAGATAATTTGGTAATTTTTTCTCATTAAGCATAGACCTAGCTGTCTCCACAATGAGTCTATTCCTCCTTTCAGCTACCCCATTTTGTTCAGGTGAGTATCTTGTGGTAATCTCCCTCTTGATGCCTCTTTCCTGCAAGAACTCTTCAAAGTCATTGGAGAAGTATTCTCCACCACCATCTGACCTTAGCCTCTTCAAATGTCTACCTGTTTGATTCTCAACTAATGCAAGATATCTTTTGAAACAATTAAATACTTCATCTTTATGTTTCATGAAGTACAAGACAGTCCATCTGCTATAATCAGCTATAAAAGATACATAGTACCTTGATCCAGATATGGATGGCTCCTTGCTTGGTCCCCAAACATCTGTATGCACCAATTCCAAGTAGTCTTCATGCATAAAACCTTTTTTGGTATATGGCAATCTGTGTGACTTACCAAATTGACAAGCCCCACACTTGTATATCATGTGTTGCTTGGATACATTTGGTATCCCAAGCACACATTGATCTCTGCTCATTTGATTTATTGTCCTTTCTCCAATGTGACCTAATCTTTTGTGCCACATCTCCAATTCTGATAAGGTTTGGTCCTTATAGTTGTACAAGGCAATATTCTTAGTATCTTCAAGTTCAAAGGTAAACAATCTACCTGACTTCTCTCCCTTGGCTATCCTTCTTAATCCATGTCTTGGATCCTCCACATATGCACCATGTTGAGTGAACCTGACCTGTAGACCTTTTTCAACAATCTGACCTACACTCATCAGATTCTTGGTAATTGTGTTGGATGTGATGGCTGGGTACAATCAGAAGATCAAGCTGGTGCTGCTAGACCTGCTTCACACCTGCCCTCTTTTCTCTTCAGATATGGTTAGGAGACTCCTTGAGCTTCCAAATGATACCAAGAAACTATATATGTGCTTTACAAAATGATTGAGTAATGACCAAATCAAAACAGATGATTTTGAACCTTCACAACTCCAAAAAACTTTCTATTCCTGTATTGATACCTGCTCAGTTCTAAGCTCAGTGTGTCCAGCACACTTGCAATTGGTTTAATTCCTTCTGGGAGTATTAAATTAACTTAACAAGCTACCATTAGCAAGTTAAATCACTCCAAATAACAAACTATACACTGAGCATGATGTTTAGCAAAATCAGGGACACCCCCGATTTTTTAGGAACAACACAGAAATATACCAGTGATCACTTCGACAGCGATTTCTCCCAATTCGCTGAATAGAATGACTTGAAATTTTGTAGTGTTGTAGAATGTATTGAGCTGGTTCCAATGAGCCCTTGATCATCAAATGTGGTTCAGTAGATCTTGAGATATGCTCTGTTGAAGTTGACAGACTTGGAGGTAGTCACTCAGAGAAATCACAGAGTAAAGAACTATGAGTATATGTATTGATACTATCAAATGTACATTCCCATTGGCATGTAAAGTGATGCCCAATGGTACTCAGAGGTGTAGGCTAGGTAGTAGCTCTCACACACTCTATGATCTGCTTGGATTAGCCTCGGGAAGAGTGTAACAAACCCGCAACTTTTACATTGTCTTTTATAGGTGTTTTGAAGGAATTTGAATTTCAAAATTCAAATGTAGGCTCCCTCAAATCTCTCAACTAATCACATGGAGATATTCTCTCCATTCATACCTTGCAAATTCCACGACTTTTGAAGGTGGGTGAGATTACAAGAGGTAAGTTAAGTCATATTGACTTTTACATTGGATAAAAGATAATAAACCATAGGCATGTGTTCCTATGATCTTCCTTCAAGTGAATTAATCCAAGAACTTTTGTAACACCTTCAAGGTTGGTATCCAATGCTCTTTAAGGTACAAGACAAAGCCAAGTGTTAAGGCTTGTTTTGCACCAACAGCTCCCCCTCAAGCCAAACACTTGCTTGAGTCTTCATCTTTAGTCTTCAATGATATCCTGTAATCCAATCATGGATTTAAACTTGCATAGCTTGCTCCCATCCAAAGATTTTGTAAGCAAATCTGCACATTGAATATTAGTGGACACATATGATAATTGGATTTCCTTGCTAAGTAATTTCTCCCTCACATAGTGGTAATGCACCTCTATGTGTTTTGTCCTAGCATGATACACAGGATTAGCAGCTAGATGGAGTGAACTTGTATTATCACCAAATATGATTGGTGGCCTTCTGTATAGCCCCAATTCTGAGTATAGTAGCTTCAACCATATGGCTTCTTGAGTGGCATTGGCTAGCCCTCTGTACTCTGCCTCAGTAGATGATAGGGCTACTGTGGGTTGTTTCTTGGATGACCAAGAAATTGGTTTATCACCTGCAAAGCATATGTAACCAGATGTACTCCTCCTGTCATCCTTGCAACCTGCCCAATCTGCATCTGAGTATACCTTGATGTCAATGTCTGATGAATATGGATAATATAAACCATGATTTTGTGTTCCCTTTAGGTACTTTACTATCTTCTTAGCTGCCTCCAAATGTGGTACTCTTGGCTTATGCATAAATTGGCTAAGTACACTAACACCATATGAGATATCAATCCTAGTTAAGGTAGCATAATTAAGACTACCTACCAAACTTTGGTAACCTGTAATATCCTTGAGTTCTTCTCCTTCATGTGCACTGAGTTTGTGGTTGACCTCCATAGGAATGTTTGAGGCTTTAGCTTCCTGCAAATTAAACTTCTTGACCATGTCCTGAATGTACTTCTTTTGAGTAATGAATATACCTGAATTTGTGTAGACCAATTCAAGCCCTAGGAAGTACTTTAATAATCCAAGATCATTGATCTTGAATTCCTTCATCATTTGACCTTTGATGTGTCTAATTCCTTGAACATCATTTCCTGTAATAATGATGTCATCAACATAGACACACAAGTATATTACCTCTGAATTGTTCTTCTTTATAAACAATGAAGTATCTGCTTTACTCATCACAAATCCTTGATCCAAGAGATAGGTTGTCAATCTGTAATTCCATGCTCTAGGTGCCTGCTTCAATCCATACAGAGCCTTCTTCAATTTGCAAACATGATTTACCTTATTGGGATCCTCATAGCCAGGTGGTTGTGACATGTAGACCTCTTCAGATATCCATCCATTCAAGAATGCATTCTTTACATCCAATTGGTACATGTTCCAATTCTTGGATGCAGCTACACTCACCATAATTCTGATAGTTGGCATCTTTGCTACAGGAGAAAATGTCTCCTCATAATCAATGCCTTGGGTTTGTGCAAAACCCTTGGCTACCAACCTAGCTTTGTACCTGCTTATTGTACCATCTGAGTTCCTTTTGAGTTTGTAGATTCATCTGGATCCTATCACCTTCATGGAGTCCTTCTTGGGTACCAAGTCCCAAGTATCACTCTCCTTGAGAGCCTCCATTTCTTCATCCATTGCTTCCTTCCATTCTGGTTTAGTAATAGCTTCCTCAAATGTACCTGGTTCTTCACTTAAGATATCCTTTGCAAGATATACAGAGTGCTTCGTTACAAGTGAAGTATCATATCCATACCTAATAGGTTTCTTCTTTTCCCTTGAAGATCTCCTCATAGCTTGAGTTGAGGATTCTGGATTGTCTTCAAGTTGCTTCATCTTCATCTTCCCTTTGGATTTCCAAGCTTTGAATTCTTCAATGTTGATGGTGTCTTCATCATCTGAACTTGTATCCTCATTCTGAGTTGGTTCTTGCCTGACAAGCTTTGGAAAGTCTTCTTCCATATCATAAGGTAGGCTAACTTTCCTGCACTCATTATCATACCATGAATCATTTTCATCAAAGATGACATCTCTGCTTACCTTGAAGCCTTTGTTTGAGGGGTTATAGAACCTGTATCCTTTCTGATTCAAATAATAACCAATAAAGATACACTTTTCAGCCTTAGGGTCTAGCTTTCCCCTTACCTGTGAGGGAATATGCACATATGCAACACACCCAAAAATCTTGCAATGATCCAGAGATGGTCTCTTACCATGCCAAGCCTCATAGGGTGTCATTCCATCAAGTGTCTTTGATGGCAACCTGTTGATCAAGTATGTGGCAGTAGATACACTCTCTGCCCAAAGATAATTTGGGAGTTTTTTCTCATTAAGCATAGACCTAGCTGTTTCCACAATGAGTCTATTCCTTCTTTCAGCTACCCCATTTTGTTCAGGTGAGTACCTTGTGGTAATCTCCCTCTTGATGCCTCTTTCCTGCAAGAAGTCTTCAAAGTCATTGGAGAAGTATTCTCCACCACCATCAGACCTTAACCTCTTCAAATGTCTACCTGTTTGATTCTCTACTAATGCAAGATACCTTTTGAAACAATTAAATACTTCATCTTTATGTTTCATGAAGTACAAAACAGTCCATCTGCTATAGTCATCAATAAAAGATACATAGTACCTTGATCCTGATATGGATGGCTCTTTGCTTGGTCCCCAAACATCTGTATGCACCAATTCCAAGTAGTCTTCATGCATAAAACCTTTTTTGGTATATGGCAATCTGTGTGACTTACCAAACTGACAAGCCCCACACTTGTATATCATGTGTTGCTTGGATACATTAGGTATCCCAAGCACACATTGATCCCTACTCATTTGCTTTATGGTCCTCTCTCCAATGTGACCTAATCTCTTGTGCCACATCTCCAATTCTGATAGGGTTTGGTCCTTATAATTGTACAAGGCAATATTCTTAGTATCCTCAAGTTCAAAGGTAAATAGTCTACCTGATTTCTCTCCCTTGGCTATCCTTCTGAATCCATGTCTTGGATCCTCCACATATGCACCATGTTGAGTGAACCTGACCTGTAGACCTTTTTCAACAATCTGACCTACACTCATCAGATTCTTGGTGATTGTTGGGACATACAATACTCTGCTTAGCAAATTCTGATTACCATCACTTGTTTTGACATTACCTACTTTAACCACTGAATGTTTAGTGTCATCACCTGTCTGCACTTGGTGCTTGCCTTTAGGTTCTTCCAAATCAGAGAGTAAGGCAACATTCCCAGCTACATGGTTAGAGCAACCTGAGTCAATATAGAACAAATGATCATCATTGATACCTGATTTAGATGTCATGTTCATAATCAACAAGGAATCATCTTGATCCTCTGCATAATTGCTGTAATCCTTTCTGTTCCTGTATCCTCCTTGATAATTGCCATTGTGATTGTAGCTATTGTTGTTGTAATTATTGTTGTAGCCATGGTAGCCTTGAGATTGATTGAATCTGCCTTTGCCTTGGGAGTATCCTCCTCTTTGATGACCTTTTCCTCTTTGATTCTTGTAGTTCTTGTAGCATTCATCTGTAGTATGGTTAGACAAGCCACAAATATTGCATGGAGATTGATTATAGGGTCTCCCCCTACCTGACTTACCTCCTCTGCCCCTACCTCTAGATGATCTACCTCTCCCTGCATAGTTTGCTTGGGAGGTGGATCCTTCTTCATCAACTTTCTTACTTTTACCCTTGTCTTTAGACTTCTTATCTGTATATAGGGCAGAGGGATTGTTACCTTTTGATTGCTCTCCATTCTTTGTGATCTTTGCTTCATGTGTGAATAGTTGTCCAATCAAAGTTGTTAGATCAGGTGCTTGGATGTCCATGTACAAGTCCATTGCAGTGGTAAAGCTCTCCCACTTGTCATCTGCTTTGAGTCCATTGATCACTTGTCTGACTATTTTCTCTTCTTCAATTTCTTCTCCAACACTTGCAAGTTGATCTGCAATGTCTTTGACTTTGGTGACAAAATCTGAGACACATTGTTTTGATTGCTTCCTGAGAGTTGTAAACTCAATCCATAGCTGATTCTTTCTGGCCCTTGTGCTTGATGAGAAGTATGTTGACAAGGTTTCCCAAGTCTCTTGGGAAGTCTTACAGTTCCTAACATGAGGTAGAAGGAAATCAGAGATAGAGTTTAGAAGATATGACCTTGCCAAAGCATCTTTAGCACACCATTGATTAAGTCTCTCATGCTCATCCTTTGTAGGTAGGCCTCTGGTTTTGAATGAGGGCAACTCCTCATCTCCTGATATGTATCCATACAAACTTCTCCCTTGTAGATAGGTCTTCATTCTTAATGACCATGCCTGGTAGTTATTTCTATCCAATTTGTCAATAAATGAAGGGAAACCATCACCCATGATTACCTTGAAAGCTCTGATACCACTGTTGGATGTGATGGCTGGGTACAATCAGAAGATCAAGCTGGTGCTGCTAGACCTGCTTCACACCTGCCCTCTTTTCTCTTCAAATATGGTTAGGAGACTCGTTGAGCTTCCAAATGATACCAAGAAACTATATATGTGCTTTACAAAATGATTGAGTAATGACCAAATCAAAACAGATGATTTTGAACCTTCACAACTCCAAAAAACTTTCTATTCTTGTATTGATACCTGCTCAGTTCTAAGCTCAGTGTGTCCAGCACACTTGCAATTGGTTTAATTCCTTCTGGGAGTATTAAATTAACTTAACAAGCTACCATTAGCAAGTTAAATCACTCCAAATAACAAACTATACACTGAGCATGATGTTTAGCAAAATCAGGGACACCCCCGATTTTTTAGGAACAACACAGAAATATACCAGTGATCACGTCGACAGCGATTTCTCCCAATCGGCTGAATAGAATGACTTGAAATTTTGTAGTGTTGTAGAATGCTTTGAGCTGGTTCCAATGAGCCCTTGATCATCAAATTTGGTTCAGTAGATCTTGAGATATGCTCTGTTGACGTTGACAGACTTGGAGGTAGTCACTCAGAGAAATCACAGAGTAAAGAACTATGAGTATATGTATTGATACTATCAAATGTACATTCCCATTGGCATGTAAAGTGATGCCCAATGGTACTCAGAGGTGTAGGCTAGGTAGTAGCTCTCACACACTCTATGATCTGCTTGGATTAGCCTCGGGAAGAGTGTAACAAACCCGCAACTTTTACATTGTCTTTTATAGGTGTTTTGAAGGAATTTGAATTTCAAAATTCAAATGTAGGCTCCCTCAAATCTCTCAACTAATCACATGGAGATATTCTCTCCATTCATACCTTGCAAATTCCACGACTTTTGAAGGTGGGTGAGATTACAAGAGGTAAGTTAAGTCATATTGACTTTTACATTGGATAAAAGATAATAAACCATAGGCATGTGTTCCTATTATCTTCCTTCAAGTGAATTAATCCAAGAACTTTTGTAACACCTTCAAGGTTGGTATCCAATGCTCTTTAAGGTACAAGACAAAGCCAAGTGTTAAGGCTTGTTTTGCACCAACAAATTGTTGGAA
>CM035425.1:101803666-101816166 GCA_020310875.1 Ceratopteris richardii | reverse complement strand
AATTTAGAGGATCAATTGCTAACTTATCAGAAATTAACAAATCTGTGAAGAAGATGATACACAGAAAAGTCTGCTGCATTGTTCATTCACATTGACCTATCAAATCTGTAAAGTTTTTGATGAAACTTTGTATGAATCATCTCCTAGAGATTGCGCATCTACTCCAAGTTGAATCACTTCAAAAGGTTAAGTATAACTTGAGAAATTGATTTCACAAGTTACCTATGTCAGAAACTGTTATCAAAAACAGTCGACTTTACACCTGTAACTTTTAAGACTTGGTTCTCCTTGAATAGAACCCGTTTTACAAAATGCTTCTAGACATAAGTAGCTTATCTTCCAACTTAAAGATTAAGCCCTCACTCATGCAAAACTTTAAACTGTGCTAGGAGAAATGATCAAAACATTGACTTCAAAATCTGCGCCTGTTTTAGGAACTAGTGAACATGCTTCACATATGAATGTTCCTACACTTAATTCACTCAGCCTGATTACAATTGGAAGCTAAAACTTTGCACAGAGGTCAAGCAACTCTCAACTTAGACTTGTACAAAAGCATTTCACAATTGATCTACTGTAGAAGGAGAACACGCAGAAACATCGGGCGCAAAACGTTTCATTTACTCAGAGAAAAATACAACTGAGTGATGAGAGCTAACTCAAATTCACTTTCCTCTATCTCATGACTTCTATCTCCCTCATTCTTGACATCTAACTATTGTCACATATGCTCTCATACATGCCCCGACTTTTCTCAAAGTATTTATAGATAATTTGTACATGATTCTTACTGAACAAAAGATCTAAGTCATCTATGACTATGCTAATGTACATATGTGTACACTTCTCTTGTCCTCTGAATGTAATCTTCTTCCACACTTTAGGAATTGATTCTTCCTTCATCATTTGATCTTCCAAGCCTTCAATTGGTGATTGGTCTGCACCAACAGCTCCCCCTCAATCATCAATTGAAGTTTTCTCTGTCTTCTTTATACTTGCCATATCTTTGAACCTTTGTAACTTAGGTCCATCCAGACTCTTTGTCATCATATCTGCCATTTGTTCTTTTGTTGGAGTGTACATCACTTCAATCTCTTTATCAAGTACCTTTTCCCTCAAGAAATGATACTGAATCTCTATATGCTTAGTCCTGGCATGAAAAACAGGGTTAGCTGCCAAATACAAAGAACTCATATTATCTCCAAAAATTATTGGAGTACTATGATCAAACTCAAAACTCTTCATCAAAGTCTTCAACCATATCACTTCTTTTGCAGCTTCTACCATTCCTTTATACTCAGCTTCTGTGGATGATAAAGCAACTGTATGTTGCTTCTTTGAACACCAAGACACTAACTTGTCTCCAACATAACATAGATATCCATGAGTAGACCTTCTATCATCTGAGTCACCTGCCCAATCTGCATCACTAAACACTTTGATTCTTGTGTCAGAAGTGAAACCATAATACAAACCTTCACTTAGGGTTCCCTTGATATATCTGAGTACCCTTTGGGCTGCAATCCAATGAGTCTTCTTTGGACAATGCATGAATTGTGACAACACACCTACTGCATATGATAGATCTGGCCTTGTCAAGGTAGCATAGATTAAACTACCTACCAAACTCTGATATTTCTTCATATCATTGAACTCTTCACCTCCATACCTGCTTAATTTATGATTTACCTCCAATGGTGTAGTTGAGGTCCTGCAATCTTGCATGTTAAATTTGACTAGAAGATTCTTCAAGTATCTCTCTTGTGAAACATATACTCCATGTTTAGTATACACAATCTGCATTCCTAGAAAATAAGATAAGTTTCCCAAGTCACTTATCTTAAACTCCTTCTCTATTTGCTTCTTGAGTTCATTGATTCCTTGAGCATCTGTTCCTGTAACAATAATATCATCAACATAAATGCACATGTAAATGTATCCATTTTCACTTGCCTTCACTAGCAAGCTACTATCTGCCTTTGATGCTTGAAATCCACATTCATTCAAGAACTTGACCAATCTATAATTCCAAGCTCTTGGGGCTTGCTTCAACCCATATAAAGCTCTCTTGAGCTTACACACATAATCTGATCCAATTGATTCCATAAAGCCTTCTGGTTGCTCCATATATACTTCATCTGCAATGTAACCATTAAGAAATGCATTCTTCACATCCAATTGTGATAATTTCCATCCCTTGCAAGTAGCAATAGCAATCAATGTCCTAATTGTAGACATCTTAGCAACAGGACTAAAGGTTTCATCATAATCTACCCCATAAGTTTGGGCATAACCTTTAACCACAAGTCTAGCCTTATATCTAGACACCTTACCATCTGCAAACCTCTTTGTTTTATATACCCACTTGCATCCAATGACTTTCTGATTCTTTGGTCTTGGTACTAATTCCCAAGTTTCATTTTCAAGTAGAGCATCATACTCTTCTTGCATTGCCTTCTCCCAATTCTGTTTACTTTTGGCTTCTTCATAAGTGGTTGGATCTTCTTCTGTTTTCACAATGTAGGCATAATCTTTTGTTGTTAGGAAAGATGTATCATAACTATACCTTATAGGCTCTTCCCTTTCTCTTGTAGATCTCCTGATTTCTGCACTTCTTGAAGTTTCAGCCTCATTTGATTCTGGATCAAATCTTGGCCCTTCTTCTACATGATCCTGCACTCTACATCTAGAGTCAACTTCATCAACAATTTCTTCACAAACTTTTACCTTTGCCTTTCCTTTCCTTTGTATTTCTTCAACACCTGTATACTCATTTGGTGATCCTGTATACCACATGTTTTGCTCATCAAATGTTACATCTTTAGTAACAAGAAATTGCTTTGTGGATGGACTCCACAACCTGTAACCCATTTGTCTATCATCATATCCAATAAACACATACTTCTCTGCTTTTGGTTCTAGCTTATGTCTTAATTGTGAAGGAACATAAGCATATGCAATACATCCAAATACTTTACAATGATCAAGACTAGGCTTCTTACCCCACCATGCTTCATAAGGGGTTCCTCCATCCAAAGCTTTGCAAGGCAACCTATTCACAAGGTATGTTGCAGTGTTAATGGCTTCTGCCCATAAGTAATTTGGACAATTCTTTTCCTTCATCATAGCTCTTGCAAACTCTACAAGAGTCCTATTCCTCCTTTCTGCTACTCCATTCTGTTGAGGGGAGTACCTGCAAGTCACTTCTCTTTTGATACCTGCATTCCACAAATAATCATCAAACTCTTTTGAGAAATACTCTCCCCCTCCATCTGATCTTAACCTCTTGAGCTTTTGTCCTGTGATCCTTTCTGCATAAGCATGAAAGTGTTTCAATGTCTTGAAGACTTCTGATTTGTCCTTGATTACATACAAAGTAATCCACCTGGTTGCATCATCAACAAGCAACACATAATATCTGGATCCATTTATGCTATAGTCCCTTGAGGGACCCCATACATCTGTATGAACCAATTCAAGCATATTTGAATACTTGTACCCTGATTTGTTATAAGAACTCTTATGTGCTTTACCTAATTGACAAGCTTCACACTTGTACACCATATGTTGCCCTTCAATGTTTGGCAATCCAAGCACCACCTGATTCTTTGACATCTCCTTTATAGCTCTCTCATTGAAATGACCTAGCCTTTTATGCCATAGGTCTAATTCAGATACCTTTTGACCTCCATAGGTAAACAATGCATGTCCCACATTACCTTGGACCTTGAGAGTGAACAATCTTCCTTCCTTTTTACCTGCAATTATGGTTCTATATCCCTGATTTGGATCTTGTACATAGACACCATCATTTGTGAATCTTACCTCATATCCTTTCTCCACAATTCGCCCTACACTTATCAAATTTTTAGGAATAGTAGGAACATAAAGTACCTTGCTCAGAAGTGTACTTCCATTCTTTGTCTTCACTGATCCAATGCTCTCCACTTTATGTTTGGTATTGTCACCTGTTTGAACTGTATGTCCATTCACCCTTGCTTCCATATCAGTCATCAAGGATAGATTCCCACTCAGATGATTGCTGCACCCTGAGTCAATATAAAACACTCTTTGATCTTCTCCCATTGATTCATGAGTTGCATTCAAGATAAGAGTCATGTCATCCTTCTGATCTGATGCATAATTGTAATAATTATTGTTGTAGGACTGAGATTGGAAGTTTCTTCCACCTCCTCTACCATATGATGTCCTACCACCTCTTCCTCTGAAATTGCCTCTTTGGTTTCTGCCTCCTCTACCTCTTTGGTTATAATTCTGATTATTGTATCCTCCACTTTGATTGTTATACCAACAATCATTTGCCATATGATTTGTTCTGCCACAAATCCAACAAGCTTTAACATTATCTTTGTTCTTACCTCCTCTTCCTTTACCTCTGAAATTTGTCTTCCCTTTTGTGAAGTTAGCTTGATTTGAATTCCCTTCATCATCATTTGATTGCTTTCCCTTGCCATTCTTTTTCTTGTCCTTGGAGTACATGGCTTGACTTGTACTTCTATCATTGTCTCCTTTAAGATCCTGCTCAAAGGTTAGCATGTGTCCTAGCAATTGATTAAGATCAGGAGTAAAGTGATCAAGTGACAATTCTATGGACAAGATAAAAGGCTTCCACTTCTCATCACCTCTTAGACCTGTAAGTATTTGTCTTACCAACTTTTCCTCTTCAATGTCTTCATCCACTGCTCCCAAGCTATCTGCAATATCTTTCATCCTTGCCACATAATCTGAAATTGATTGTGAGCTCTTCTTCTTGAAGGTTGTGAACTCAGCCCATAGTGAGGACTTCCTTGACTTAGTTGTATTTTGGAAATGCTCTTCCAAGGCATTCCAAACATCTGTAGCACTTTCCAAACCTCTAATGTGAGGTAGAAGGTAATCATTTACAGCCATGTAGATGATACTCCTTGCTTGAGCATCCTTTCTCATCCAAGTCTTCAACATTGCAAGTTCTTCCCTAGTAGGAATACTTGGATCTGCAAACTCTGGTTTTTCTTCATCTCCTGTAATAAATGATATAAGATCTTTGCTCATGAGGTGTGCTTCCATCCTCATGGACCATGCTGGATAGTTCTCCCTATCTAGCTTATCAATCTACAAGCTTTCTCCCATCTTGTCTCCACCTGTATATTGAAAACTTCAAGCTTTACAAACAATGTATGTACTTTTACTTCGAATTGAACTCCTTTTGCCTTTCTTGATGTCAAATAATCTTCTCCTCAAGCTTTGACTCCAAGCTTTCACTTCTTGGTCCTTCAAGTGTTGAATTTCTTGAATCTGCAGCAGTCGGGATCCTCCTTTTCTTCAAATTGATGTCTCCTGCTCTGATACCACTGATGGAGAATGTTAATCTCCAAAAGAACAACTTACTCTTGTGATTAGAGCACCTCTATACCAAGAGTAAGTCAAACACTTCACTAATTTAGAGGATCAATTGCTAACTTATCAGAAATTAACAAATCTGTGAAGAAGATGATACACAGAAAAGTCTGCTGCATTGTTCATTCACATTGACCTATCAAATCTGTAAAGTTTTTGATGAAACTTTGTATGAATCATCTCCTAGAGATTGCGCATCTACTCCAAGTTGAATCACTTCAAAAGGTTAAGTATAACTTGAGAAATTGATTTCACAAGTTACCTATGTCAGAAACTGTTATCAAAAACAGTCAACTTTACACCTGTAACTTTTAAGACTTGGTTCTCCTTGAATAGAACTCGTTTTACAAAATGCTTCTAGACATAAGTAGCTTATCTTCCAACTTAAAGATTAAGCCCTCACTCATGCAAAACTTTAAACTGTGCTAGGAGAAATGATCAAAACATTGACTTCGAAATCTGCGCCTGTTTTAGGAACTAGTGAACATGCTTCACATATGAATGTTCCTACACTTAATTCACTCAGCCTGATTACAATTGGAAGCTAAAACTTTGCACAGAGGTCAAGCAACTCTCAACTTAGACTTGTACAAAAGCATTTCACAATTGATCTACTGTAGAAGGAGAACACGCAGAAACATCGGGCGCAAAACTTTTCATTTACTCAGAGAAAAATACAACTGAGTGATGAGAGCTAACTCAAATTCACTTTCCTCTATCTCATGACTTCTATCTCCCTCATTCTTGACATCTAACTATTGTCACATATGCTCTCATACATGCCCCGACTTTTCTCAAAGTATTTATAGATAATTTGTACATGATTCTTACTGAACAAAAGATCTAAGTCATCTATGACTATGCTAATGTACATATGTGTACACTTCTCTTGTCCTCTGAATGTAATCTTCTTCCACACTTTAGGAATTGATTCTTCCTTCATCATTTGATCTTCCAAGCCTTCAATTGGTGATTGGTCTGCACCAACAAGATAGATAGATAGATAGATAGATAGATAGATAGATTGATAGATAGATAGGTATGTATATAGATAGGTATGTAGATAGATAGATAGATAGATAGATAGATAGATAGATAGATAGATAGATAGATAGATAGATAGATAGATAGATAGATAGATAGATAGATAGATAGATAGATAGATAGATAGATAGATAGATAGATACATACATACATGTTGGTGCAAGACAATCAACAATTGAAGGTCTTTAAGTCCGTAGAGACGTCACCAAAAATTTCCTTAAAAAAAAGGTCACCGGAAGGCACCGGAACAGTACCGGAAGGTCACTGGAATAGTACCGGAAGATTACAGGAAAGTCACCGGAATGTTACCGGAAATGATTGTTTCTACAGTTTTCAGTTCATGAAGAGTTGAAAGATAAAAGGAGGAAGAAAAAAAACAAAGTTTGAAGCTTGGAAGAAGAACCGGAAAAATTGTACACATATGTACAGTAGTATAGTCCGCGTTATAAGCTTGTACAGACTTATCTATAAATACCTGGAAAATGTCGAGGCGCGGAGATGAGAAGAGAAGAGAAGAGAAGAGTAGAGTAGAGTAGAGAAGATGAGAGATGAATAGGAGAAAAAAAAAGAATGAGAGGCATAGAGACATAGAATGAGAGAATGAGAAGTTAGATGTCATTAGACATATGTAAAGTTAGTTGAGTTTCCTCTCATCACTCAACTGTAACTTTCTGAGTAATCGAAGAAATACTGCGCCGAAATTTCTGTGTGTTTTCATCTGTGATAGATGATTTGTGAAATCCTATTGAGGATATCTAAGTCTATAGTTAATCAATCTATAGCTTAAGTTTCAGAGTTTGATTGTAAACAGAAACCGAGAATTGTCAGTAGGAACATTCGTATGTGTTGAGTGTTCAAAGTTTACTGAAACAGGCGCATTTTCGGTGATCAATGTTTTGATCATTTCTCAGTGCATATTTTAAATTTTTGCATGAGTGAGGGCTTAATCTTTAAGTTAGAAGATAAGCTACTCGTAACCAGAAGCATTTGCTTAAACGGGTTCTATTCAAGGAGAACCAAGTCTTAGAAGTTACAGGTGTAAAGTCGACTGTTCAGAGTAACAGTTTCAGGCAAAAGTAACCTGTGAAGATTAATTTGAAGAAATTGTGCAGCAGGTTTTTCCGTTGTGAAGTTTTTGACTTACTCTTGGTATAGAGGTGCTCTAATCACAAGAGTAGGTTATTCTTTTGGAGATTAACACTCTCCATCAGTGGTATCAGAGCAGGAGTGGTATCAGAGCAGGAGATATCAAAAATAGTGATATCAGAGCAGGAGATATAAAAAATAGTGATATCAGAGCAGGAGATATCAAAAATAGTGATATCAAAGCAGGAGACATCAAAATCAAAGAAAGGAGGTTCCTGACTGCTGCGGTTACAAAGAATTCAACAACCGAAGAACTAAAAGGTGAAAGCTTGAAGGCGAAACCTGAAGAGGAGATCATACGACATCAAGAAAGGCAACAGGAGTCTAATTCGAAGTAAAGGTACATACATTACTTGTAAAGCTTGAAGTTTTCAATACACAGGTGGACACAAGATGGGAGATTCTCTACAGATAGAGAAACTGGATAGGGAAAACTATCCTGCGTGGTCAATGAGGATGGAAGCTCATCTTATGAGCAAAGATTTGATAGCTTATATCACAGGAGAAGAAGAAAAGCCACAGTTCAGAGATCCTAGTGTTCCGACTAGGGAAGAGTTAGCAGATTTGAAAAACTGGATGAAGAAAGATGCGCAAGCTAGAAGCATTATCTATATGGCAGTAAATGATTACTTGTTACCTCATATTCGAGGTCTTGAAAGTGCAACGGACATTTGGAATGCATTGGAGGAGCATTTCCAGAATACTACTAAGTCAAGAAAGGCATCCTTATGGGCAGAGTTTACAACCTTCAAGAAGAAGGCCTCTCAGTCCGTTTCAGACTATGTGACAAGAATGAAAGACATTGCAGATGCATTAGGTGCTATTGATGAAGATATTGAAGAGGATAAATTGGTAAGGCAAATTCTTACAGGCTTAAGAGGTGATGACAAATGGAAGCCGTTTATTTTGTCTACGGAATTATCACTTGATCATTTCACTCCAGATTTAAATCAATTGCTAGGACATATGCTAACATTTGAGAATGATGTTAAAGGAGATGGTGACAAGAGTGCAGGTCACGCAATGTACTCAAAGGATAAAAAGAAGAACAGCAAAGGAAAGCAACAAGCAAATGAAGATGAAGGAACAACTAGCCAAGCCAACTTCCTAAGAGGAAGAGGAGGTGGCAAAGGTAAAGGAAAAGGCAGAAACAACAAAGATGGAGGCAAAGCTTGATGGATTTGTGGTAAGACAAATCATTTAGCTAATGATTGTTGGCACAATACTCAAAGTAATAATGGATATAGTCAAAGTTACAATGCAAGAGGAAGAGGTGGCAGAAATCAAAGAGGAAATTTCAGAGGCAGAGGTGGTAGGAGTTACTTTGGAAGAAATGCAGGTAGAGGATTCCAAAGTCAACAATATAATAATACCTACTACAATTATGCTTCAGAACAGAAGGAGGATTCAACATTGATATTGAATGCTACTTGTGAAAGTCAGAGTGAAGATCAAAGAGTCTTCTACATTGACTCAGGATGTAGTAATCACCTGAGTGGAAACATATCATTGATGACTGATTTGGAGAATAAAGTTTCTAATCATGTTGTTCAGACAGGTGACAACACAAAGCATAAAGTGAAGTCGATTGGATCAGTGAAAGCCAAAGACGGCAGTACCTTATTGGGTAAGGTTCTGTATGTTCTTACAATTCCTAAGAATTTGATAAGTGTAGGACAAATTGTTGAAAAGGGATATGAAGTAAGATTCACTAATGAAGGAGTATACGTGGAAGATCCCAGTCGGGGATATAAACAGATTGTTTCAGGAAAAAAAGAAGGAAGACTGTTTACACTGAAGATTCAAGGTAACATTGGTCAGGCCATGTTTACATATGAAGGACAGAAAATTTCTGAGTTAGATCTTTGGCACAAAAGGCTTGGACATTTCAATGAAAGAGGTATTAAAGATATGATTAACAATGGTTCAGTGCTTGGATTGCCTAATGTTGCAGGTCAACATATGACATACAAATGTGAGGCATGTCAATTTGGTAAGGCTCATAAGAATTCTTATTCCAAGCATGGTTTTATGCACTCAGAGAAGCTTGAGTTGGTACACACAGATGTGTGGGGACCATCAAAGGATTTCAGTATAAATGGATCAAGATATTATGTGATTTATGTTGATGATGCTACCAGATGGATCACTATCTATGTGATCAAGGATAAATCAGAAGTATTCAATACATTCAGACATTATCATGTGTATGCAGAAAGAACTACAGGTCATAGACTGAAGAGACTAAGATCAGATGGAGGGGGAGAGTATTTCTCCAACGAATTCAGTGAATACTTATGGAATGCAGGTATAAAAAGGGAAGTTACTTGCAGGTACTCTCCTCAACAAAATGGTGTAGCAGAAAGAAGGAATAGGACTCTTGTTGAGTTTGCAAGGTCCATGATGAATGAGAAAAATTGCCCTAATTATTTGTGGGCTGAAGCTGTAAATACAGCTACTTATTTGGTCAATAGGTTACCATGCAAAGCCCTGCAGGGTATGACACCATATGAAGCTTGGTGGGGTAAAAGACCTACCCTAGATCATTGCAGAGTATTTGGATGTGTGGCATATGCATATGTGCCATCACAATTAAGACACAAATTAGAACCTAAAGCTGAAAAATATGTTTTCATTGGTTATGATGACAGACAGATGGGATACAGGTTGTGGAATCCATCCACAAAACATTTTCTGGTATCAAAAGATGTTACGTTTGATGAGCAAAGTTCTTGGTATACAGGAACAGTTAATGTCAATACAGGTGATGAAGAAGAAGTGAGTCAAAAGAAAGGTAAATCAAAAGTTCAAATAATTGATGAAGAAGAAAATTATGAAATGCAGGAAGAAGTTGAAGAAAGGCCAAGATTTGATCCTGAGTGTGAAGAGCCAGAAACCTCAAGGACTGGAGAACTCAGAAGGTCATCAAGAAATAGATGGCAACCTACAAGGTACAGTTATGATACTTCATTTTTGGCTACGAAAGATTATGCTTACATAGTGAAAGCAGATGAAGACCCTTCTACATATGAAGAGGCAAAAGGTAAGGAAAAATGGGAGAAAGCTATGCAGGAAGAACATGATGCATTGGTAGAAAATCAAACATGGGATTTAGTTCCTAAACCAAATAGCCAGAAGATTATTGGATGTAAGTGGGTCTACAAGACCAAAAGATTTGCAGATGGAAGTGTGTCTAGATACAAAGCTAGACTTGTTGTCAAAGGGTTTGCTCAGACTTATGGAGTTGATTATGATGAGACTTATAGTCCAGTAGCAAAGATGACAACCATTAGAACACTCATAGCTGTTGCTGCGAGTAAAGGTTGGAAGTTATGTCAGTTAGATGTGAAAAATGCTTTTCTGAATGGATATATTTCAGATGATGTGTTCATGGAGCAACCTCAAGGATTCAGAGATAAAAGGTATCCAGATTATGTGTGCAAGCTCAAGAGAGCTTTGTATGGCTTGAAGCAAGCGCCAAGAGCGTGGAATTATAGACGTGTAAAGTTCTTGAAAGAACTTGGTTTTCAGGTGTCTGAAGCAGATAGTAGTCTGCTTATAAAAGCAAGTGATAATGGTTTCATATACATGTGCATATATGTTGATGATATAATACTTACAGGAACAGATGAGTCAGGTATACAAAGACTCAAGAAGCAAATGGAAAAGGAGTTCAAGATAAGTGACTTGGGAGACTTGTCTTACTTCTTGGGTATGGAGATCACATATACTCAGCATGGAGTATTCGTGACCCAAGAAAGATATTTGAAGAACTTGTTAATCAAGTTTAAAATGAATGATTGCCGGATAGCACCTACTCCAATGGAGGTGAATCACAAACTGAGTAAGTTTGGAGGTGAAGAATTCAAGGATGTGAGACAATATCAGAGGTTGGTTGGTAGTCTTATCTATGCTACTTTAACCAGACCTGATTTATCATATGCAGTAGGAGTATTGTCTCAATTCATGCACTGTCCAAGGAAAGAACATTGGATTGCAGGACAAAGGGTGTTGAGGTACATCAAGGGTACACTCAAAGAAGGTTTGTATTATGGTTTTACATCAGATACAAATATCAAAATATACAGTGATGCAGATTGGGCAGGTAATCCAGATGACAGAAGGTCAACCTATGGATACATGTGTTATGTGGGAGATAAGCTAATCTCATGGTGTTCCAAGAAGCAACATACAGTTGCTTTGTCTTCTACCGAAGCTGAGTACAAAGGCATGGTTGAAGCCGCAAAAGAAGTGATTTGGCTAAAGACTTTAATGAAGAATTTTGACACTATACAGAGGACTCCAATTATATTTGGAGATAACATGAGTTCATTATATTTAGCTGCTAATCCTGTTTTTCATGCCAGGACTAAACACATTGAGATTCAGTATCACTTTCTAAGAGAGAAGGTGATGGATAAAGAGATTGAAGTAATTCATACTTCAACGAAAGATCAGATAGCTGATATGCTTACAAAAAGTTTGGATGGACCAAAGTTACAAAGGTTCAAGGATATGGCAGGAATAAAGAAGACAGAGAAAACCTCAATTGATGATTGAGGGGGAGCTGTTGGTGCAAGACAATCAACAATTGAAGGTCTTTAAGTCCGCAGAGACGTCACCAAAAATTTCCTTAAAAAAAAGGTCACCGGAAGGCACCGGAACAGTACCGGAAGGTCACTGGAATAGTACCGGAAGATTACAGGAAAGTCACCGGAATGTTACCGGAAATGATTGTTTCTACAGTTTTCAGTTCATGAAGAGTTGAAAGATAAAAGGAGGAAGAAAAAAAACAAAGTTTGAAGCTTGGAAGAAGAACCGAAAAAATTGTACACATATGTACAGTAGTATAGTCCGCGTTATAAGCTTGTACAGACTTATCTATAAATACCTGGAAAATGTCGAGGCGCGGA
>CM035425.1:101781166-101783666 GCA_020310875.1 Ceratopteris richardii | reverse complement strand
CTCTATGTGTTTTGTCCTAGCATGATATATTGGATTAGCTGCAAGGTGAAGAGAACTTGTGTTGTCACCAAAGATAATTGGAGGCCTTTTGTATAGGCCTAACTCTGTATACAAAAGCTTCAACCAAATAGCTTCTTGAGTGGCATTGGCTAGCCCTCTATACTCTGCTTCAGTAGATGACAAAGCTACTATAGGTTGTTTCTTGGCTGACCAAGAAATAGGTTTATCACCTGCAAAACATATGTATCCTGATGTGCTTCTCCTATCATCCTTGCATCCTGCCCAATCTACATCTGAGTATACTTTAATGTCAATATCTGATGTATAAGGGAAGTACAAACCATGGTTCTGAGTTCCTTTGAGATACTTCAAGATCTTCTTTGCTGCCTCTAGGTGAGGTACCCTTGGTTTGTGCATGAATTGGCTTAGCACACTAAATCCATATGCTATGTCAATTCTAGTCAAGGTAGCATAATTCAAACTACCTACCATACTTTGGTATCCTGTAATGTCTTGGACTTCTTCACCTTCATGAGCACTAAGCTTTAGGTTGACTTCCATAGGAGTGCTTGAGACTTTAGCATCCTGCAAATTAAATTTCTTCAACATATCTTGAACATACTTCTTCTGAGTGATGTATATACCTGAGTTTGTATAAATCAATTCCAGACCTAAGAAGTACTTTAATAATCCAAGATCATTGATCTTGAATTCCTTCATCATCTGTCCTTTGATGTGTCTAATCCCACTGACATCATTGCCTGTAATGATGATGTCATCAACATAAACACACAAGTAGATTACCTCTGTACTACTCCTCTTAATGAATAGAGAAGTGTCTGCTTTACTCATCACAAATCCTTGGTCTTGGAGATATGTTGTCAACCTGTAATTCCATGCTCTGGGTGCCTGCTTTAAGCCATATAGAGCCTTCTTTAGTTTACAAACATAGTTTACCTTCTTGGGATCTTCATAGCCAGGTGGTTGTGACATATATACTTCTTCAGATATCCATCCATTTAAGAAAGCATTCTTGACATCTAATTGGTACATGTTCCAATTCTTGGATGCAGCTACACTCACCAAAATTCTGATTGTGGGCATCATAGCCACAGGAGAAAATGTCTCCTCATAATCAATGCCTTGGGTTTGTGCAAAACCCTTGGCTACCAACCTAGCTTTGTATCTGTTGATTGTTCCATCAGAGTTTCTCTTTAGCTTGTAGATCCATCTAGATCCTATCACCTTCATAGAGTCCTTCTTGGGTACCAAGTCCCATGTATCACTCTCCTTGAGAGCCTCTATTTCTTCATCCATAGCTTCTTTCCATTCTGGTTTGGTGATTGCTTCCTCATATGAACCTGGTTCTTCATTCAATAGATCCTTTGCAAGATATACAGAATGCTTAGTTACAAGAGAAGTGTCATACCCATATCTGATAGGCTTCTTACTTTCTCTCTGAGATCTCCTCATAGCTTGAGTTGAGGATTCTGGTATATCCTCTAGCTTCTTTATTTTCACCTTTCCTTTGGACTTCCATGCCTTGAATTCCTCAAGGTTAATTGTGTCATCATCATCTGAGCTTGAGTCTTCTTTCTGGATTGGTTCTTCCTTGGTGAGCTTTGGGAAGTCTTCTTCCATGTCATAAGGTAGACTAACCTTCCTGCATTCATTCTCATACCATGAGTCATTCTCATCAAAGATGACGTCTCTGCTTACCTTGAAACCTTTGTTTGAGGGGTTGTAGAATCTGTACCCTTTCTGGTTCAAATCATAACCAATGAAGATACATTTTTCAGCTTTAGGGTCTAACTTTCCCCTTACTTGTGAGGGAATATGCACATATGCAACACAGCCAAAGATTTTGCAATGATCCAATGATGGTCTCTTACCATGCCAAGCTTCATAAGGTGTCATTCCATCAAGTGACTTTGATGGCAACCTGTTAATGAGATATGTGGCAGTAGATACACTCTCTGCCCAAAGATAATTTGGCAACTTCTTTTCATTAAGCATAGACCTAGCTGTTTCAACAATGAGTCTATTCGTTCTTTCAGCTACCCCATTTTGTTCAGGTGAGTACCTTGTGGTTATCTCCCTTTTGATGCCTCTTTCCTGCAAGAAATCTTCAAATTCATTGGAGAAGTATTCACCTCCTCCATCTGACCTTACCCTCTTCAAGTTTCTACCTGTTTGGTTTTCAACAAGTGCAAGATACCTCTTGAAACAATTAAATACTTCATCTTTATGCTTCATAAAGTATAAGACAGTCCATCTGCTATAATCATCAATGAAGGACACATAATACCTTGATCCTGAAATGGAAGGGTCCTTGCTAGGTCCCCAAACATCTGTATGTACCAAGTCTAGGTAGTCTTCATGCATGAAACCTTTCCTTGAATAAGGCAACCTGTGTGACTTACCAAACTGACAAGCTCCACACTTGTAAATCATGTGTTGCTTGGATACATTGGGTATCCCAAGCACACATTGATCCCTA
>CM035425.1:101773666-101776166 GCA_020310875.1 Ceratopteris richardii | reverse complement strand
GTCTGATTCTCCATCAATGCATCATATTCTTCCTGCATAGCTTTCTCCCAATTTTCCTTACCTTTTGCCTCTTCATATGTAGAAGGGTCTTCATCTGCCTTTATCACGTAAGCATAATCTTTAGTAGCCAAAAAAGAAGTGTCATAGCTATAACTTGTAGGTTGCCACGTGTCTTGATGACCTTCTGAGTTCTCCACTCCTAGAGGTTTCTGGTTCATCACACTCAGGATCAAATCTTGGCATTTCTTCAACTTCAACCTACACTTCATTATTCTCCTCTTCATCAAATATCTGAACCTTTGAGTTACCTTTCCTTTGACTCACAACTTCTTCATCACCTGTATTAATATTGATAGTACCTGCATACCAAGTACCTTGCTCATCAAATGTAACATCTTTTGATACAAGAAATTGTTTTGTAGATGGACTCCACAACCTATATCCCATCTGCTTATCATCATAACCAATGAACACATACTTTTTAGCTTTAGGTTCCAATTTGTGCCTTAATTGTGATGGCACATATGCATATGCCAAACATCCAAATACTTTGCAATGGTCTAATGTAGGTCTCTTACCCCACCATGCCTCATATGGTGTCATACCCTGCAAAGCTTTACATGGTAACCTATTAACCAAATAAGTTGCTGTATTTACAACCTCAGCCCACAAATAATTAGGGCAATTTTTCTCCTTCATCATGGATCTTGCAAACTCAACAAGAGTTCTATTCCTCCTTTCTGCTACACCATTTTGTTGAGGAGAGTACCTGGAAGTAATTTCCCTTTTTATACCTGCATTCCACAAGTAATCACTAAACTCATTAGAGAAATACTCTCCCCCTCCATCTGACCTTAGTCTCTTCAATTTATGACGTGTAATTCTTTCTGCATATGCATGATAGTGTTTAAATGTATTAAAAACTTCTGACTTATTTTTGATCACATAGATAGTGATCCATCTGGTAGCATCATAGTACCAACATAAATCACATAGTACCTTGAACCATTGATACTGAAATCCTTTGATGGTCCCCACACATCTGTATGTACCAACTCAAGCTTCTCTAAATACATGAAACCATGCTTGGAGTAAGATTGCTTATGAGCCTTACCTAATTGACATGCCTCACATATGCATGTCATATGTTGACCTGTAACATTAGGTAATCCAAGCACTGAACCATTGTTGATCATGTCTTTGATACCTCTTTCATTAAAGTGTCCAAGCCTCTTGTGCCAAAGATCTAACTCAGAGATCTTATGTCCTCCATAAGTGAACAAGGCATGACAAGCATTACCTTGAATCTTCAATGTGAACAACCTTCCTTCTTTCTTCCCTGAAACAAGTTGTTTATACCCATTGCTAGGGTCTTCCACAAACACTCCTTCATTAGTGAATCTAACTTCATAACCTTTTTCAACAATTTTTCCTACACTTATCAGATTCTTAGGAATTGTAGGAACATACAAGACCTTACTCAAGAGGGTGCTACCATCCTTGGCCTTCACTGATCCAATTGACTTCACATTGTGCTTTGTATTGTCACCTGTTTGAACAACATGATTAGTTACCTTATTTTCCAAATCAGTCATCAATGCTATGTTGCCACTTAGGTGATTGCTACACCCACAGTCAATGTAGAAGACTCTTTGATCTTCACTTTGCCTTTCACAAGTTGCATTCATCATCAATGTTGAATCCTCCTTCTGATCTGAAGCATAATTGTAGCAAGTATTGTTGTATTGTTGACTTTGGAATCCTCTACCTGCATTTCTTCCAAAGTAACCTCTACTACCTCTTCCTCTAAAATTACCTCTTTGATTTCTGCCACCTCTTCCTCTTGAATTAAAGTTCTGATTATATCCACCATTACTCTGAGTATTATAACAATCATTAGCTAAGTGATTTGTCTTACCACAAATCCAGCAAGCTTTGACTCCATCTTTATTATTCCTGCCTCTTCCTCTACCTTTGCCACCTCCTCTTCCTCTTAGGAAGTTGGCTTGACTAGTTGTGCCTTCATCTTCATTTGCTTGTTGTTTCCCTTTGTTATTTTTCTTCTTGTCCTTTGAGTACATTGCATGACCTGTACTCTTGTCACCTTCACCTTTGACATCCTGCTCAAAGGTTAACATATGTCCTAGCAACTGATTTAAATCAGGAGTAAAATGATCAAGTGATAATTCAGTAGATAGAATGAATGGCTTCCATTTGTCATCACCTCTCAAACCTGTGAGGATTTGCCTTACCAATTTATCCTCCTCAATGTCTTCATCAACAGCTCCTAATGCATCTGCAATGTCCTTCATTCTGGTTACATAATCTGAAATGGATTGAGAGGCTTTCTTCTTGAATGTAGTAAATTCGACCCACAAAGATGCCTTCCTTGACTTTGTGGTGTTTTGGAAATGCTCCTCCAAATCATTCCATATATCACTTGCACTTTCAAGACCTCTAATGTGACGTAGCAAGTAATCATTGACTGCCATATAGATAA
>CM035425.1:101748666-101753666 GCA_020310875.1 Ceratopteris richardii | reverse complement strand
CTTTGCAATGATCAAGTGTTGGCTTCTTTCCCCACCAAGCTTCATACGGGGTCATTCCATCTAATGCCCTACATGGTTATCTGTTTACCAAGTATGTAGCTGTATTTACGGCTTTAGCCCAAAGATAATTTGGACAATCTTTTTCTTTTAGCATAGCTCGTGCAAACTCAACTAGAGTTCGGTTCCTTCTTTCCGCTACACCATTTTGTTGTGGTGTGTACCTGCAGGTTATTTCTCTCTTAATACCTGCATTCCAAAGATAGTCATTGAACTCTCAGTAGAAGTATTCTCCCCCTCCATCAGACCTCAGTCTTTTCAGCTTTTGACCTGTGAGTCTTTCAGCGTTGTCGGGAAGAAGGAGGTCGTGGCGGGAAGCCCGGCGCGTGGGGTTGGATCAGGCCCCGCTCTCGTGCGCCGTCCCCGCTGTCCTGCGAGCGGCGTCTGCGCGCTGGGCGCCTCGCCTGTGCTCTCCGGAGCGTGCGCGATCCTCGTACGTGTGGGACCCTTGCCCCTCGGAAGTGTCGAGACGTGGGACCGTGGGCGTCGGAAAGAGACGATCGGATACCGCAGCGATACACGGAATGCAGATGAAGCCAACGATACAACGAAAAATGAAACTGAAGTACCAATAAAAATGAGTGATACAAACAGGCCGCTATAGTGCGGGCCGATGGTACAATAAAACCGCTACAGTGCGGTGCGATGATACAAGATAAAAGCCGCCGCTACAGTGCGGGCCGGCTAGTGTATACTATAGATCCCTCGCTACAGTGCGAGAAATCGCCCACGAGATTCCGCTTCGGTCTTCGCAGTCCAAGCTTTTCTTCAAATCCTCACTTTGCAGCTCTTTACTTCAAAATCCACAATAATCTCTGATCACGCAGTAACCTGTAGGAAAGTTCCACAAGAAAGACCACGAGCATACCTGTAGGAAGGATCCACAAGAAAGATCACGGGGTGGGGATACTCTTTTCTTCAATCTTCAATCACTTGATATACTTCATAAACCTGCATGAACCTGAAGGAGCGTTCCACAGAAGAAACCCACGGGGAGAACAAATGAAGCTTGGGCCCCTATTTATAGGCCCCTCTCCCCTTGGACTTTGTTCTAGAAACTTCTAACCTGCCTACAAACTTTCTAATTCCAGATCACTTTGCATATTCATTTTCTATTTTTGGGAATGCCAGCTCTTAATTCTATTTTTGATTTTCTCCTTTTTATTTTTAGTTTTGGTTTCACACTGTATATACAAATTAATTAATCTAAGGGTTTGACCTAGGATAAACACCGATTTCAAGGGTCTAAACTAGGGATTTTGGTCGGAAAAATCAGAGTTTGGTCACAATTATCTCAAACACATTAAACCAAGGGTTTATTTACAATTCCGACCTAAACTCCAAGGGTTTCCAAGGGTTCAAGCCTGGATTCCATGGGGTAAACTCAGGTTTTCAGGGATTTTGGAGGGCCAAACCTACGTTTTTATGGGTCAAATGTCTGTTATTTTTACACATACATCTAACATACATCTCAAACTTATTTCTGCATCACACAATCAATCAAATCGGCCTAAATATGTACAAAATATACCACTCTCTCGATCAACACATTACACAACCGTCATAAAACAATGATCTTTTGAAAAAAAACAATGCACACTCCCTGCGGGATTTCATCCCGACAGCGTATGCATGAAAATGCTTGAAAGCTCCAAATACTTCTGATTTCTCTTTTAAAACATAAAGAGTTATCCATCTTGTAGCATTTTCAATGAATAAAACATAATACCTTGAACCGCTGATTGATCCTTCTTTTGTTGGACCCCATACATCTGTATGAATGAGTTCGAGTACTCCTTCATGTTTGAATCCTTTCTTCTGGAAAGGTAACCTGTGGGCTTTTCCCATCTGACATGCTTCGCACTTGTGGATCATGTGTTGGTTCTGTACATTCGGTAATCCTAGTACTGACTGATTTGAAATCATAGCTTTTATTCCTTTTTCATTGAAATGACCTAATCTCTTATGCCAGAAATCAAGTTCTACATTAGGGGAAAAAATGAACCCTGCATGGGCCTTGTAAGGATCCCTAATTTTTAGGGATTAAAATTAATCATGTCTGGTATTCAAGAAGAAAAAAAAACCACTAGTGGTATTTAATTTAAAATCATTATTTTGAAAATGCCATATTTGAGTTCTCAGTTGGGCTGAATTCGTGGCGATTGAGAGCCCTAGGATGTTCCTCACGCACGGATGAGATCAAGAGTTTGTGTCTGGCAGAACATGACAAAATAGTGTGATCAGTCTCTTATTTTTGGGGCTATCCAAAACCATTAGATCTTTTCCATGGACGGACACGATTGGCGTGCGTATCTCTGGCAGAAAACGACAAAAGAGGGAGTGTTTAAGAGGTTGGAAAAATGGGGAGAGAGAGTACACAGCGCAGAAGATGACGACCGTTGGATCCTACTTAACGGATGCACAAGATCGACGTCCGGGTGTCTGGCAGAAGAGGACAAATAAGAAGTCATATCAATCATGATTGCTTTGGAAAAGAAAGAGAGAGAGTACTGCATCGACATTCGCATTAAATCTACACTGCTGGATGCATGTGAATCGGAGGTCTCACGTTAAAACACGTTTTTGCATGACTTGAAGACTGTTGGATTAAAAGGAGATCCTATTGTAGCAATTCAAAGATTCCCAATCTTCAAGAGGGATAATCTCAAGCATTGGATCGGCCCATCATCCAACGATGCACAACCCAAGGCGCTTTTGTTCTTCCCTTCGAACTCAACCATTCGATTTTCTCCATATCCAAGGGTGCAAATCAAACTCCGATGGAAAATTTTGAATTTCGTGGGTCCTTGAAACCACTTACAAAGGAAATACTAGTTCTCCCACCAGATTTTGGTTGTTTTGACTAGCCCAAACCAAGGGAAACCTAGGCCTAGCCTACTTGATTGAGGCTCTAGACTGTGGCCACCACCCTCCTCTCATTGATCCATCACTAATCACCCCTTAATCTAAAACGCCCATTCAGGGTTCACTTTTTCCCCTAATGATAATCACCTTTTCACCATGTGTGAGCAACGCTTGGCCGATGTTCCCTTGTACTCTTAAAGTAAAGAGTCTACCTTCTTTCTTACCAGAGAGGATCTGATTATATCCATTCTCGGGATCTTCTACAAATACTCCTTCATTTGTAAATCTGACCTAAAAACCTTTCTCAACTATCTGTCCTATGCTAATTAAATTTTTCGGTATTGTCGAAACATACAAAACATTGGTTAGCAAATCTGCTCCACTCTTACACTTCACTTTTCCAATTGAATGTACACTATGCCTCGTATTGTCACCTGTTTGAACAGTATGACTGGAACTACCTTTTTCCAATTCTGACATCAATTCTATATTTCTTGACAAGTGATTAGAACATCCAGAATCAATATAAAATACCTTTAGGTCTTCGTTATCTCATGTGCTGATTGAGTTCATCATCAATGATGTATGACTTTCATTCTGTGTGTCATTTACGTAGTTTTTGTAGGTGGTGTTGTAGGATTGATTCTGTCCCCAACTTCTTGCTCCACCTCTACCATAGCCTCCTCTTTGATTTTGTCTTCCTCTTTGAAAGTTATTCTAATATCTTCCGCTTCTACCTCTGCTGTTACTGTTCTGATTTTGATTTGCTCCTTGTTGATTGTGCCAACAATCATGAGCCAGATGATTACTGAGTCCACAAATCCAGCAAACCTTCTTGTTGTTGTTCTGACTACCTCTTCCTCTTCCAAAACCTCTTGCTCTTCCTCTGCCGGTGCCTTTACCTCTTGCATAATAAGCCTGAGAACTCGACTCTTCTTCATCTTTTGACTTACCTTTGTCTTTCTTCTTGTTCTTCATGTACATTGCGGAACTTTGTCCTTTATCTGCATCTCCTTTCAGGTCTTGCTCATATGTGAGCATCAAACCAAGCAACTGATTTAAATCTGGTACAAAGTGATTTAAAGAAAGTCCAGTTGAGAGTACAAAAGGTTTCCACCTTTCATCTCCTCTCAAACCTGTTAGCAGTTGCGCTATCAATCTGTGATCTTTGACATCTTCATTTATGGATCCGAGACTATCTGCTAGATCCTTCATCTTAGTAACATAGTCACTAATGCTTTGACTCGACTTCTTTTTGAATGTTGTGAATTTGGACCATAGGCTAGCCTTCCTAGCTTTCGTAGTATTTTGGAAATGATCTTCCAACGCACTCCATATGTCCTCCGCTTTCTCCAGACCTCTGATGTGCAGTAGTAGATCGTCTGAAATGGTATTATAAGTGTAAGCTCTTGCCGTTGCATCTTTCTTCTACCACAGCTTCAAGGCTTCTAATTCTTCTTTTTTCGATTGACTATCATTTTCGAAAGTCGGCTTCTTTTCTTCTCCGGTCACATACATCATTAAGTCCTTACTCATAACTAAGGCTTCCATGCGCATTACCCACGCGGGATAATTATCTCTATCCAATTTATCAATTTGGACATGATCTGCCATGATCTTCTTATTTCTGTTACTTCCGGTGAACTTTTGAGAATCTTTCTCTTTCTGAAACCACTTGTGTGGTTAACCGGCTCTGCGATACCAATTTCGGTATGGTGGCAACTCTAGCTCTGATACCAATTGTTGGGGATCTCATGACTCTGAGATCACCCTTGATGGCCGTCGCGGCAAAGGCTTGAACCTTGTCAAGTCTGCGGAAATCGCTGCGCCACCGAAAAGTTGGCTAAGCTAGAGCGATATTAGAACACCTCTATAATCAGCAGTAGCTTAGAAAGATTACTGTTACTCAAACATATAAGACTGCGGTTTGAATTTACTGAAAAAATTCCACTAGAACTTCACCGAACTGTCACCAGACTGTCACCGTAGTTATACCGGAATCTTACCGAAATCAACTCCTATTCTGTTTGTACTTACTTCAAGTGAGTATACAAGAAGTAAGGAAGTGATGTGTGAAC
>CM035425.1:101741166-101746166 GCA_020310875.1 Ceratopteris richardii | reverse complement strand
TCAATTAGCTATGCTTAGCATGCTATTGAACTTGTACAATCATTCATATCAATAGAAGTATACATTTTCATATCTCTGGTTTTCTCTGTATTGTCTTCTTCAAATCTGGCAACTTCAGAGGAGCATATCTCAGGATCTACTGAACCAAATCAAGTGATTCAAAGCTTGTTAGAACCAGCACAAAGTCTTCTACAACACTACAAAGTTTCAAGATCATTGGATCAGCCATATCAGAGAAATCGTCATCGAAACAGACACTGGTATATTTCTGCAAGTCTCCTAAAAAGTCGGGGGTGTCTCAGATTTTGCTAAAGATCATTCTCATCGTATAGTTTGTCAATTGGAGTGATTTAACTTGCATATGGTAGCTTGTTAAGCTAATTTAATATGTCCAGAAGCAATTAGATCAATTGTAAGTGTGCTGGTCACACTGAGCATAAGACTGAGCAGGTATCATTACAGATATAGTAAGTTTTTTGGATTTGTGAAGGAACCAAGTTATCTGTTTTGGTTTGATCATTGCACAAATCATTTGCAAAGTACATATATAGTTTCTTTGCATCATTTGGAAGATAAGCAAGTGTACTAAGCATATCTGAAGCTAAAGAGGGCTGGAGCAAAGCAGGTTTAGCAGCTCCAACTCATTTCTTGAGTGCATCCAACCATCTCTCTCAATAGTGGTATCAGAGCAAACAAGGTAACAATGGGAGATGGATTTCCCTCATTCATTGACAAATTGGACAGGAACAACTACCAAGCTTGGTCTCTAAGGATGAAGACCTATCTACAAGGAAGAAGCTTGTTTGGATTCATTTCAGGAGATGAGGAGCTACCCTCATTCAAAGCTAGAGGACTACCCACCAAGGAGGAACAAGAGAGACTCAACCAATGGTGTGCAAAGGATGCTTTGGCAAGGTCTTACCTTCTTAACTCTATATCTGATTTCCTTTTACCTCATATAAGGAACTGTAAGACTTCCCAAGAGACTTGGGAAACCTTGTCAACTTATTTCTCTTCCAACACAAGGGCCAGAAAGAATCAATTGTGGATTGAATTCACAACCCTTAGGAAGCAGCCCAAGCAATCAGTCTCAGAGTATGTGACAAAGATTAAAGATGTGGCAGACCAACTAGCAAGCATTGGAGAGGAGATTGAAGAGGAACAAATAGTCAGGCAAGTAACAAATGGACTCAAGGCAGATGACAAGTGGGAAAGTTTCACCACTGCAATGGACTTGTACATGGATATGCATACCCCAGACCTTACAACTCTTATGGGCCAACTCTTCACACATGAAGCTAAGTTTACAAAGTCAGGAGAACAATCAAAAGGTAACAGCTCCTCTGCTCTTTATACTGATAAGAAGGCTAAAGATAAAGGTAAAAATAAGAAGGTTGATGAAGAAGGATCTACCTCCCAAGCAAACTATGCAGGGAGAGGAAGATCTTCAAGAGGAAGAGGCAGAGGAGGTAAGTCAGGTAGGGGGAGACCCTACAACTCATCACCATGTAACATTTGTGGATTGTCTAACCATACCACAGATGAATGTTACAAGAACTACAAGAATCAGAGAGGTAGAGGCTTTCAAAGAGGAGGATACTCTCAAGGGAGAGGCAGATTCAATCAAAACCACCAAGGCTACAATGGGTACAACAATCAATACAACAACAACTACAACCACAACAACAATGGTAACTATCAAGGTGGATACAGAAATAGAAGGGATTACAACAACTACACAGAGGAGCAAGATGACTCCTTATTGATCATGAACATGACCTCCAAGACAGGTACAAATGATGATCACCTATTTTATATTGACTCAGGATGTTCTAACCATGTAGCTGGCAATGTGGCATTACTCTCTGATTTGGAAGAACCCAAAGGAAAGCATCAGGTACAAACAGGTGATGACACTAAACATTATGTTGTAAAGATTGGAAATGTGAAGACATGTGATGGTAGCCAGAACCTATTGAGTAGAGTACTCTATGTACCAACCATCACCAAAAATCTAATGAGTGTTGGTCAGATTGTGGAGAAAGGATTGCAGGTCAGATTCACACAACATGGAGCATATGTGGAGGACCCAAAGAATGGATTCAAGAGGATAGCCAAGGGAGGAAAATCAGGTAGATTGTTTACTTTTGAGCTTGAAGACACAAAAAATATTGCTTTATTCAATTACAAAGATCAAACACTATCAGAGTTAGAGATATGGCACAAAAGACTTGGACACATAGGTGAAAGAACCATCAATCAAATGTGTAGGGATCAATGTGTGCTTGGGATACCTAATGTATCCAAGCAACACATGATCTACAAGTGTGGAGCATGTCAATTTGGTAAGTCTCACAGGTTGCCCTATTCAAGGAAAGGATTCATGCACCAAGACTACCTAGACTTGGTACACACAGATGTTTGGGGACCTAGCAAGGACCCCTCCATATCAGGATCAAGGTACTATGTATCTTTTATTGATGACTATAGCAGGTGGACAATCTTATACTTTATGAAGCATAAAGATGAAGTATTTAATTGTTTCAAGAGGTATCTTGCACTTGTTGAAAACCAAACAGGAAGAAGCTTGAAAAGACTAAGGTCAGATGGTGGAGGTGAATACTTCTCAAATGTGTTTGAAGAATTTTTGCAGGAAAGAGGCATCAAGAGGGAGATTACCACAAGGTACTCACCAGAGCAGAATGGAGTAGCTGAAAGGAGGAATAGACTTATTGTGGAAACAGCTAGGTCTATGCTAAATGAAAAGAAGTTGCCAAATTATCTGTGGGCAGAAGGAGTATCCACTGCCACCTATCTCATTAATAGGTTGCCATCCAAATCTCTTGATGGCATGACACCATATGAAGCTTGGCATGGTAAGAGACCATCTCTGGATCATTGTAAGATTTTTGGTTGTGTAGCATATGTGCATATACCCTCACAGGTAAGAGGAAAGCTAGATCCTAAAGCTGAAAAGTGTATCTTCATTGGTTATGATTTGAACCAAAAGGGATACAGATTTTACAACCCAATAAACAAAGGCTTCAAGGTAAGCAGAGATGTCATCTTTGATGAGAATGACTCATGGTATGAAAATGAGTGCAGGAAGGTTAATCTACCTTATGACTTGCAAGAGGAGTTTCCAAAGCTAATCAAAGAAGAACCAAGCAAGGAAGAAGAACCAGATTCAGAATATGATGACACAATCAACCTTGAGGAGTTCAAAGCTTGGAAATCCAAAGGGAAGATGAAGATGAAGCAACTAGAGGATATACCAGAATCCTCAAATCAATCTGTTAGGAGATCTCAGAGAGAAAGCAAAAGACCAATCAGATTTGGGTATGACACATCTCTTGTAACTAAGCACTCTGTATATCTAGCAAAAGATTTGTTGCATGAAGAACCAGGTACCTATGAAGAAGCAATTACAAAACCAGAATGGAAAGAAGCTATGAATGAAGAAATGGAAGCTCTCAAGGAGAGTGACACTTGGGATTTGGTGCCCAAGAAGGAGTCTATGAAGGTTATAGGATCCAGATGGATCTACAAGCTAAAGAGGAACTCAGATGGAACAATTAACAGGTATAAAGCTAGGTTGGTAGCCAAGGGTTTTGCACAAACCCAAGGCATTGATTATGAGGAGACATTTTCTCCTGTGGCCAAGATGCCAACTATCAGAGTTATGGTGAGTGTAGCTGCATCCAAGAATTGGAACATGTACCAATTGGATGTGAAGAATGCATTCTTGAATGGATGGATCTCTGAAGAAGTCTACATGTCACAACCACCTGGCTATGAAGATCCCAAGAAGGTAAACTATGTTTGTAAATTGAAGAAGGCTCTGTATGGTTTAAAGCAGGCACCTAGAGCATGGAATTATAGGTTGACAACCTATCTCCAAGACCAAGGGTTCATAATGAGTAAGGCAGACACTTCATTGTTTATCAAAACGAGCAATTCAGAGGTAATCTATCTTTGTGTCTATGTTGATGACATCATCATTACAGGCAATGATGTAAATGGGATTAGGCACATTAAAGGACAAATGATGAAAGAATTCAAGATCAATGATCTTGGATTATTGAAGTATTTTCTAGGTCTTGAGTTGGTGTATACAAATGCAGGTATATATATCACTCAAAAGAAGTACATACAGGATATGGTCAAGAAGTTTGGTTTGCAGGAAGCTAAAGTCTCAAGCACTCCAATGGAAGTCAACCATAAACTCAGTGCTCATGAAGGGGAAGAACTCCAAGATATTACAGGTTACCAAAGCATGGTAGGCAGTTTGAATTATGCTACCTTGACAAGAATTGACATAGCATATGGTGTTAGTGTACTTAGCCAATTCATGCACAAACCAAAAGCACCTCATCTAGAGGCAGCAAAGAAGATAGTGAATTACCTAAAAGGAACTCAAAATCATGGTTTGTACTTTCCTTACACATCAGATATTGATATTAAGGTATATTCAGATGCAGATTGGGCAGGTTGCAAGGATGACAGGAGGAGCACATCTGGTTACATATGTTTTGCAGGTGATAAACCAATTTCTTGGTCATCCAAGAAACAACCTACAGTGGCATTATCATCCACTGAGGCAGAATATAGAGGGCTAGCCAATGCCACTCAGGAAGCTATCTGGTTAAAGCTCTTGTATACAGAGTTAGGTCTATACACTAGACCCCCAATCATATTTGGAGATAACACTAGCTCTCTTCACCTTGCAGCAAACCCAATATATCATGCTAGGACAAAGCACATAGAGGTTCATTACCACTATGTGAGGGAAAAGTTACTAAGCAAAGAGATTCAAGATTCAATTGACTTATGTTTCTACTCATATGCAGTGTGCAGATTTGCTTACAAAAGCATTGGATGGAAACAAGCTATGCAGGTTTAAGTCCATGATTGGATTACAGGATATCATTGAAAATTAAAGATGAAGACTCAAGCAAGTGTTTGGCTTGAGGGGGAGCTGTTGGTGCATATCAAGCCTT
>CM035425.1:101731166-101736166 GCA_020310875.1 Ceratopteris richardii | reverse complement strand
TTTCCACCGGAAACCTTATCTACTGAAAGTAGAGATGTCTAGCTACAGAATGAGCTATCTCTCATACAGACCTTTTTATTCTACTGCGAGATATACTTCATTGTTCTACCGGAAAACACGTTTACAGTAAGGACTGTAACTAACCGAAAAATGTGTTTACTGAGAAAACGTTAACTGTTAACTAACTTGAATTGCGACATAAACATACTCTGTTTCTTTGTGTACAAAACAATATGCACAAACATCCACATGAACATGTGTTTTCTATTAGAGAAGATGTGTACAAATGAGCTTGGCCTCTTCTTGCTCAAGCTACAGAAACCCTCCTACACTGAGTAGTTTCTTATTACCTTCTCTCTCTCAGATGAATACCCTATATCTCAGGTTTCTTTTATTCATCTATACATATGCGATCTCTGGCGTCTTCTTCTACATACGCGATCTCTGGCGTCTTCTCACTTCCTCTATATATCTATCTCTCTCTCTCTCTCTCGCACTCTCCTCTCTTTTTTTTCTTCTATTTGTGCTCTTATTTATACTGTGCGCTCTTCTCACGCACATTCTAGCTCGCACTTCCCTCTTATTATTCCTATGCACGTTCTCTCTTTGTACAGTTTGATTCAGTGTAACGAACTCTGATCCTGGAAGATTCTGTACTGTACATAATGGTCGTGGATTTGTCCCTCCACTAAGGCTTTTGATTTTCTTTGATTCTACTTCTCTTTTCCCTTTTTTTTTTCTTTTTATGCATGTCTGTTTGTCAAATTCGTGAGTGTTTCTTCAAAAGCTCCCCCTCAATCACTAATTTGACATCTTCCGGTCTTTCATATATCTTCCTTTCTTTTATACCTGCCATCTCTTTGAATCTGTTTGTCTTCGTTCCATCCAAGCTCTTTGTCAAAATGTCTGCAATCTGATCTTTTGTCGGAGTGTATACTATTTCTATATCTTTCTCCATTACCTTTTCCCTCAGGAAATGATACTGAATCTCTATGTGCTTTGTTCTTGCATGAAATACTGGGTTTGCTGCAAGATACAACGAGCTCATATTATCTCCATGTATGATTGGTATACCTTGATCAATACCCATGCTTTTGAACAAGGTGTGCATCCATATTATTTCTTTAGCTACTTCTACGAGTCCTTTGTATTCGACTTTTGTTGACGATAACGCTACTGTGTGTTGCTTCTTTGAACACTAGCTTACCAGCTTATCTCCTAGGTATATCATATACCCGTGCGTTGATCTTGTGTCATCTTGACTTCCAGCCGAGTCTGAGTCACTGTATGCTTTCAGCTTTATATCTGACGTAAAAGGATAATATAATCCTTCTTTTATAGTTCTTTTGATGTATCTAAGAACTCTTTGTCCTGCAACCCAATGTTGATCTGTCGGACAATGCATGAATTGTGAGAGAGCTCCTACTGCATAACTAAGATCTGGTCTCGTTAGCGTAGCATAAATTAAACTCCCTACTAATGACTGATATCTCTTCATATCTTTAAACTCTGCACCATTGTATCTGTTGAGTTTATGATTTACTTCAAGCGGTGTTGAAGCTTCTCTGCAATTTTCCATATTAAACTTCTTTAGTAAGTTTAGGAGATACCTTTCTTGTGAAACATATACACCATGATCTGTGTATGTGATTTCCATTCCTAGAAAGTATGACAACTTTCCTAGGTCACTGATCTTGAATTCTCTTTCGAGTAGTTTCTTTACTTCTGTAATCCCTTCATCTGAGGTTCCTGTGATTATTAAGTCGTCTACATAAACACAAATGTAGATCATACCTTCTTCTGTTTTCTTTATGAGTAGACTTGCGTCTCCCTTCGAACTTTGGTATCCAAGTTCATTCAGATATTTCACAAGTCTGTAATTCCAAGCTCTTGGAGCTTGCTTCAGTCCATAAAGTGCTTTTCTTAATCTGCAGACAAAGTTTGGGTATCTGAAACTTTCGAACCCTTCAGGTTGTTCCATGTACACTTCATCAGAAATGTATCCATTCAAAAATGCGTTCTTTATATCTAGCTGACTTAGCTTCCATCCTTTCGATGCAGCTACAGCAATTACTGTCCTTATGGTTGACATTCTTGCCACCGGACTAAACGTCTCATCATAATCTATGCCATGCATGTGGGCATAGCCTTTGACTACCAGCCTTGCTTTGTATCTGGCTATCCTTCCATCTGCAAATTTCTTTATTTTGAAAACCCATTTATTTCTGATTACTTTCTTACCATTTGGTTTCGGAACAAGTTCCCATGTCTTGTTCTCCTTTAGTGCGCTGATTTCTTCTTTCATTGCTTCTTGCCTCTAGCTTCATCATAGCTCTGTGGTTCTTCATCATCTTTGACCATATATGCGTAATCTTTCTGAGTTATGTATGAGGTATCATATGAATACCTTTCTGGTTGTCTTCTAGTCCTGCTTGACCTTCTTAGTTCTTCATAAGTGTCTGAATACACTTCTTCATCTTCATTTCTTATACCTGATCCAATCCTGGACGTACTTGCCTGCATATAATCTTCATCTCTGTCACCTGCACAATTGATTTTCCTTTCTCTTTCCTTCTTACTTCTTCTTCAATTTCTTCAGTTGTATGACTTTGATCTGCATACCAGCTTTTCTGTTCATCAAAAGTAACATCTCTGGAAACAATAAACTGTTTCGTTAGAGGATTCCATAACCTATAACCCATCTGTTTTTCATCGTATCCGACGAACACATATTTCTCTACTTTCAGTTCAAGCTTATGTCTCAGTTGTGATGGTACATAAGCATACGCTACTGATCCAAACACTTTGCAATGATCAAGTGTTGGCTTCTTTCCCCACCAAGCTTCATAAGGGGTCATTCCTTCTAATGCTGTACATGGTAATCTGTTTACCAAGTATGTAGCTGTATTTATAGCTTCAGCCCAAAGATAATTTGGACAATCTTTTTCGTTTAGCATAGCTCATGCAAATTCAACTAGAACTCGGTTCCTTCTTTCTGCTACTTCCTTCTTTCTGCTACATTTTTTTGTGGTGTATATCTGCAGGTTCTTTCTCTCTTAATACCTACGTTCCAAAGATAGTCATTAAATTATCGGGAGAAGTATTCTCCCCCTCCATCAGACCTCAGTCTCTTAAGCTTTCGTCCTGTGAGTCTTTCAACGTATGCATGAAAATGCCTGAAAGCTCCAAATACTTCTGATTTCTCTTTCAAAACATAAAGAGTTATCCACCTTGTTGCATCATCAATAAATAAGACATAGTACCTCTATCCGCTGATTGATCCTTCTTTCGTTTGCCCCCACACATCTGTATGAATAAGCTCGAGTACTCCATCATGTTTGAATCCTTTCTTCTGGAAAGGTAACCTGTGGGCTTTTCCCATGTGACATGCTTCGCACTTATGAATCATATGTTGGTTCTGTACATTCGGTAATCCCAGTACTGATTGGTTCGTTATCATAGCTTTAATTCCTTTTTCATTGAAATGACCCAATCTCTTATGCCAGAGATCAAGTTCTGTAATTACCTTTTCTCCATGTGTGAGCAACGCTTGGCCAATGTTCCCCTATACTCTTAAAGTAAAGAGTCTTCCTTCTTTCTTTCCAGAGACAATCTGATTATATCCATTCTCGGGATCTTCTACAAATACTCCTTTGTTTGTAAATCTGACCTGAAAACCTTTCTCAACTATCTGTCCTACGCTGATCAAATTTTTCGGTATTGTTGGAACATACAAAACATTGGTTAGCAAATCTGCTCCACTCTTGCATTTCACTTTTCCAATTGAATGTACACTATGTCTCGTATTGTCACCTGTTTGAACAGTGTGACTAGAACTACCTTTTTCTAGTTGTGATATCAATTCTATATTTCTTGACAAATGATTACAGCATCCAGAGTCAATGTAAAATACCTTTAGGTCGTCATTTTCTGATGTGCTGATAGAGTTCATCATCAACGATGTATGACTTTCAGTCTGCGTGTCATTTGCGTAATTGTTGTAGGTGGTGTTGTAGGATTGATTCTGTCCCCAACTTCTTGCTCCACCTCTACCATAACCTCCTCTTTGATTTTGTCTTCCTCTTTGATATCTTCCACTTCTGCCTCTGCTATTACTGTTTTGATTTTGATTTGATCCTTGTTGATTGTGCCAGCAATCATGAGCCAAATGGTTACTGAGTCCACAGATCCAGCAAGCCTTCTTGTTGGTATTCTGGCTACTTCTTCCTCTTCCAAAACCTTTTGCTCTTCCTCTGCCAGTGCCTTTACCTCTTGCGTAATAGGCCTGAGAGCTCGACTCTTCTTCGTCTTTTGACTTACCTTTGTCTTTCTTCTTGTTCTTCATGTACATTGCAGAGCTTTGTCCTTTATCTGCATCTCCTTTCAGGTCTTGCTCATATGTGAGCATCAAACCAAGCAACTCATTTAAATCTGGCACAAAATGATTTAAAGAAAGTTCAGTTGAGAGTATGAAAGGTTTCCACCTTTCATCTCCTCTCAACCCTGTTAGCAGTTGCCCTATCAATCTGTGATCTTCGACATCTTCATTTATGGATCCAAGACTATCTGCTAGATCCTTCATCTTAGTAACATAGTCACTAATGCTTTGACTCGACTTCTTTTTGAATGTCGTAAATTCGGACCATAAGCTAGCTTTCCTGGCTTTCATAGTATTTTGGAAATTATCTTCCAATGCACTCCATATGTCCTCTGCTTTCTCCAGACCTCTAATGTGTGGTAGTAGATGGTCTGTTACGGTATTATAGATGTAGGCTCTTGCCGTTGCATCTTTCTTCTGCCACAGCTTCAAGGCTTCTAATTCTTCTTTTCCCGGTTGACTATCATCTTCGAAAGTCGGCTTCTTTTCTTCTCCGGTCACATACATCATTAAGTCCTTACTCATAAGTAAGGCTTCCATGCGCATTACCCATGCAGGATAATTATCTCTGTCCAGTTTGTCAATAGTAACGTGTTCTTCCATAATTGTTCAGTGAGTATGA
>CM035425.1:101718666-101723666 GCA_020310875.1 Ceratopteris richardii | reverse complement strand
TATCAAGACTCTTCATCAATGTCTTGACCCAAATTACTTCTTTTGCAGCTTCAACCATGCCTTTATACTCTGCTTCTGTAGAAGATAAAGCAACTGTATGTTGCTTCTTGGAACACCATGAGATAAGTTTATCTCCCACATAACACATGTACCCAAATGTAGATCTTCTATCATCTGGATTACCTGCCCAATCTGCATCACTATAAATTTTGATATTTGTATCTGAGGTAAACCCATAATACAAACCTTCATTGAGTGTACCCTTAATGTACCTCAACACCCTTTGTCCTGCAATCCAATGTTCTTTCCTTGGGCAATGCATAAATTGAGACAAAACTCCTACTGCATATGATAAATCAGGTCTAGTTAGAGTAGCATAGATAAGGCTACCAACCAAACTCTGATATTGTCTCATGTCCTTGAATTCTTCACCTCCATACTTACTCAATTTGTGATTCACCTCCATTGGTGTAGGTGCTACCCTGCAATCATCCATTTTAAACTTGATTAACAAGTTCTTCAAATACCTTTCTTGGGTTACAAATACTCCATGTTGAGTATATGTTATCTCCATGCCCAAGAAGTATGATAAGTCTCCCAAGTCACTTATCTTGAACTCCTTTTCCATTTGCCTCTTGAGCCTTTGTATTCCTTCTTCATCTGTACCTGTAAGAATTATATCATCAACATATATGCACATGTATATGAAACCATTTTCACTTGCCTTGACAAGCAAGCTACTATCTGCTTTAGACACCTGAAATCCAAGTTCTTTTAGGAACTTCACAAGTCTATAGTTCCATGCCCTTGGGGCCTGCTTCAAGCCATACAAAGCTCTCTTGAGCTTGCACACATGATCTGGATACCTTTTATCTCTGAACCCTTGAGGTTGCTCCATGAATACATCATCTGAAATATAACCATTCAAAAAAGCATTCTTCACATCAAGTTGACTTAGCTTCCAACCTTTACATGCAGCAATAGCAATAAGTGTCCTTATGGTTGTCATCTTTGCCACAGGACTATAGGTCTCATCATAATCAATACCATATGTCTGAGCAAAGCCTTTGACAACAAGTCTAGCCTTGTATCTAGACACACTTCCATCTGCAAACCTTTTTGTCTTGTAGACCCACTTGCATCCAATAATCTTCTGACTATTTGGTTTAGGAACCAAATCCCAAGTTTGATTCTCCAATAGTGCATCATATTCTTCCTGCATAGCACTTTCCCATTTTTCCTTACCTTTTGCCTCTTCATATGTAGAAGGGTCTTCATCTGTATTCACCATATAAGCATAATCTTTTGTGGCTAGAAATGAAGTATCATAACTATACCTTGTAGGTTGCCACCTATTTCTTGTTGACCTTCTTAGTTCTCCACTCCTTGAGGTTTCTGGCTCTTCACATTCAGGATCAAATCTTGGTGTCTCTTCCACTTCAACCTGCACTTCATTATTCTCTTGCTCATCAAATATTTGAACTTTTGATTTACCTTTTCTTTGACTCACTTCTTCTTCATCATCTGTATTGATTTTGATTGTACCTGCATACCAAGTGCTTTGTTCATCAAATGTAACATCCTTAGAAACCATAAACTGCTTTGTTGATGGACTCCACAATCTATAGCCCATCTGCTTATCATCATAGCCAATGAAAACATACTTTTCAGCTTTGGGTTCCAATTTGTGTCTTAATTGTGATGGCACATATGCATATGCCACACACCCAAAAACTCTGCAATGATCTAAGGTAGGTCTCTTACCCCACCAAGCCTCATATGGTGTCATACCCTGCAAGGCTTTACATGGTAACCTATTGACCAAATAAGTGGCTGTATTTACAGCCTCAGCCCACAAATAATTAGGGCAATTTTTCTCCTTCATCATGGATCTTGCAAACTCAACAAGAGTTCTATTTCTCCTTTCTGCAACACCATTTTGTTGAGGAGAGTACCTGCAAGTAATTTCCCTTTTTATACCTGCATTCCATAAGTAATCACTGAACTCATTTGAGAAATACTCTCCCCCTCCATCTGACCTTAGTCTCTTCAACTTATGTCCTGTAATTCTTTCTGCATATGCATGATAGTGTTTAAATGTATTAAACACTTCTGACTTATCTTTGATCACATAGATAGTGATCCACCTAGTAGCATCATCAACATAAATCACATAATACCTTGATCCATTTATACTGAAATCTTTTGATGGTCCCCACACATCTGTGTGTACCAACTCAAGCTTCTCTGAGTGCATAAAACCATGCTTGGAATAGGAATGTTTATGAGCCTTACCTAATTGACATGCCTCACATTTGTATGTCATATGTTGACCTGCAACATTAGGCAATCCAAGCACTGAACCATTGTTAACCATATCTTTAATACCTCTTTCATTGAAATGTCCAAGCCTCTTGTGCCAAAGATCTAACTCAGAGATCTTATGTCCTCCATATGTGAACATAGCATGACCAATGTTGCCTTGAATCTTCAATGTAAATAGTCTTCCTTCCTTTTTCCCTGAAACAATCTGTTTATACCCTTGGCTAGGGTCTTCCACATATACTCCATCATTAGTGAACCTTACTTCATATCCCTTTTCAACAATTTGACCTACACTTATCAAATTCTTAGGGATTGTAGGAACATACAAAACCTTACTCAATAAGGTGCTTCCATCCTTGGCCTTCACTGATCCAATTGACTTCACATTGTGCTTTGTGTTGTCACCTGTTTGAACAACATGATTAAAAACTTTACTTTCCAAATCAGTCATCAAAGATATGTTACCACTCAGGTGATTGCTACACCCTGAGTCAATGTAGAAGACTCTTTGATCTTCACTCTGCCTTTCACAAGTTGCATTCATTATCAATGTTGAATCTTCCTTTTGATCTGAAGCATAATTGTAGTAGGTGTTGTTGTATTGTTGACTTTGGAATCCTCTACCTACATTTCTTCCACCTCTACCTCTGTAATTACCTCTTTGATTTCTGCCACCTCTTCCTCTTGCATTATAGTTTTGACTATATCCATTATTATTCTGATTATTGTGCCAACAATCATTAGCTAAGTGATTTGTCTTACCACAAATCCAGCAAGCTTTGCCTCCATCTTTATTGTTCCTGCCTCTTCCTCTACCTTTGCCACCTCCTCTTCCTCTTAGGAAGTTGGCTTGAGTAGTTGTTCCTTCATCTTCACCTGCTTGTTGTTTTCCTTTGCTATTCTTCTTCTTATCCTTTGAGTACATTGCATGACCTGTACTCTTGTCACCATCTCCTTTAACATCCTGCTCAAATGTTAGCATATGACCTAACAATTGATTTAAATCAGGAGTGAAATGATCAAGTGATAGTTCTGTAGACAAAATAAATGGCTTCCATTTGTCATCACCTCTCAACCCTGTAAGGATTTGCCTTACCAATTTATCTTCCTCAATGTCTTCATCAACAGCTCCTAAAGCATCTGCAATATCTTTCATCCTTGTCACATAATCTGAGATGGACTGAGAAGCCTTCTTCTTGAAGGTAGTAAACTCTGCCCATAAGGATGCCTTCCTTGACTTTGTAGTGTTCTGAAAATGCTCCTCCAAAGCATTCCATATGTCAGTTGCACTTTCAAGACCTCTAATGTGAGGTAACAAGTAATCATTGACTCCCATGTAGATAATGCTCCTAGCTTGAGCATCTTTCTTCATCCAATTTTTAAGATCTGCTAACTCTTCCCTAGTTGGAACACTAGGATCTCTAAATTCTGGCTTCTCTTCTTCTCCTGTGATGTAACCAATTAAATCTTTGCTCATAAGATGAGCTTCCATCCTCATTGACCATGCAGGATAGTTTTCCCTATCCAATTTCTCTATCTGTAGAGCATCTCCCATCTTGTGTTCACCTGTGTATTGAAGACTTCAAGCTTTACAAGCAATGTATGTACCTTTACTTCGAATTAGACTCCTTTTGCCTTTCTTGATGTCGAGTAGACTTCTCCTCAGCCTTTTGACTCCAAGCTTTCACTTCTTAGTTCTTCAAATGTTGAACTTCTTGAATCTGCAGCAGTCGGGGCCTTCCTTTCCTTGATTTGATGTCTCCTGCTCTGATACCACTGATGGAGAGTGTTAATCTCCAAAAGAACAACCTACTCTTGAATTTAGAACACCTCTATATCAAGAGTAAGTCAAAACCTTCACTAAATTATAGGTCCAATCTCCAAATTCTCAAAATTAAGAAAATCTGTGAAGAAAGTGAAACACAGAAAAGTCTGCTGCAGAATTTCTTCACATTGACTTATCAAACATGTAAAGTTTTTGATGAAACTTTGTACGAATCATCTCCTAGGGATTGCGCATCACCTCCAAGTTGAATCACTTGAAAAGCTTTAGTATAACTTGAGAAATTGTCTTCACAAGTTACCTATGTCAGAAACTGTTACTCAGAACAGTCGATTCTACACCCCTAACTTCTTAACTTTGGTTCTCACAATGTCAAACCCGTTTTGCCAAATCCTTTTGACTGAAGATAGCTTATCTCTCAACTTAGATTTTAAGCTATCATATGTGTAAAACTTTACACTGTGCACTGAGCACTACTCATTTCTTTGGACTCGAAATGTGCGCCTGTTTCAGAGAGCTGTGAACATTCAATACATGTGAATGTTCCTATCAGCAATTCTCTTCACCTGTTTACAATTAGACTCTAAAATTCAAACCACAGACTCATTAACTAACAACTTAGATATCCTCAAAAGGATTTCACAAATGATCTACCACAGACGGAGTAGACGCAGAAACATCGGGCGCAACATTTCCTTCATTTCAGGAGAAGATTACAACTGAAAAGTGAGAGAGAGTTCAACTTCTTTCTCAACTGTCTATTGACATTTTCAATCACTAATTTCTCTATTCCTATGCTCATACATGGTCTCTCTTTGTCTTCTCTCTTCTGCTCTCTATCTCTGTATATGTGCCCGACATTTTTCAAAAGTATTTATAGACATCTATGTAC
>CM035425.1:101698666-101713666 GCA_020310875.1 Ceratopteris richardii | reverse complement strand
TAGATTCTAGAATAGTTTTGACTGGTTTCACATCTAGTGACCGGCATAGTTAAAAAATAGGTCCTATGCGCTATTTGAGAGGGTAAACGGTGTCTAAAAATAACCAAAATTGCTACACTTATTCTACCTACACTCCTCAAGCTCGAGGACTCCTCGGTTTGCACAAAATGGAGCTATGGATTACAAAAAGGGTTTTTCTATGTTACATATGTTACAATAGTGATGAAAATCACTGTTGGAGGTTTTTGAAGAATATTTATAAAACATAATCTTTGAAAACTTGATTCGACTGGCTCCCTGCTCTATCTTTACATGCTTCCGCGTCTTCTATGCCTCTGGCTACTGCTACTGCCAACAACCCCCTCCCTCTCGCTTATGTCGTCCTCGAGAGAACCTTGTTGTGCGGTCTTTCGGATGTAGTTCTGTAGTAGTTCTTGAGCGAGGGTGTGTTCTGATATTCGAATGCCTCGGGCCAAATCTGCCTCGAGTTTCTCCCAATCAATTGGTTGCGGTTCATCAGGTGGTGGGAGTCGATATTGTGTGGAATAAACCATTTGTTCATACGCGAATAATTGAAGCAAGTGGGTGGGCCTGCTGATGAACACTTCTGAATGGTATTCCCAGAAATCGGTTGTGAACATTTCTTTGAAGGTCTTCTTGTAGCACGCCGGTAGGTATTTAATTCTGCAATGCCAGGCATAACACACCCGTAGCGATGGCGTTGTACTCATATCATATGCAAGATCTAGATTGCCATGCTCAAAGCCCGAGGTGTTTACATGAGGTGCCTTGACGCGTCTGAAGACTTTAAAAACCATTTGCATCATGTCAAAGATGTTGACAGTCATGTGCGCTACTATATCGTCCATATGTTTCAAGCGAGGGATCTAGTGGCGAATCGTGGCCATCATGTATCCAATTGTGGGTGGTCCTGTAGGTGGCCTGAAGTATGGGTAGTTTAGCCAATCCTGGCATTGCTTGTTGTTTTGTATCTTAATCGCAAATGCCTTCCAGGAATGGCGACGTGGCACTGGTCCCCAACATGGGTTGTATTTTAAATGTAAAGGTGCCTTAACCCAAGTACTCATCATCTCATGATATTCTTGTAAAAGATCTTTACGCCAATCTGGTTGATAGATCTCGCCTTGCTGTGCATCCAGTGGCAAATCCTCAGGTTCAAATTGAGTAGCATGAGATGGTTTCTTGCCTGTTTCTTTCTCTATGGCCAATTGATATTCGACCATTAACATGAAATACGGTTTGTACTGTAACTCATGCCCTGATATGTATCTGCGCGGGGCCAAATGAGCAAAGTAGGGTGACTGTAAAATTCTTTCCTCAATCATGGCCATTGCGTGCAACTGCACCTCTACTCATGCTGAGTGGGTTGTTCCAAGCTCTTCAATTGTCTTCGTCCATGCGGGAGTAGGAAGTTCGTAAGTCGTCTGGCCTTCAACCGTGACTCGTTCGCCTGGGATGGGTTGGGGCTCGTAGGCTTCTTCAAAGGTTTCCTCCACCGGAATGGTTACATTTTCTCCATCAGCTGGGAGCTCTTGTGGGGAATCTGGCCTTGGTGGTGCTTCATATATAGCTATCCTTGATTCAAGAGTTGATACCTGGGCCCGTAGTGCGTTGAGTTCCTCTAGGATGTTAGGAGATGGGTCCGCAGGAGCTGGTAGTCCTTGTGTTGCAGGTGCTCTGAGCTGGAGTAGCTTATGATCATCTTTTAACTTCTGATATTCTTCGTTCATTCGATCGTATTCATCGAGCAATCTGATGTGATCATCGAGCAACATTTTCATTGATTCGGAGGGCACTGCTTTGAACCAGCTAGGACTTAATGGTTGGTTTGGATGATCGAGAGCAGCTTCTAAATTTTCTTTGTTCTGCTCTTGTAGCTGTTGGTTCTCTTCCTTTGCTGCTGCTAGGTGTCTTCTGAGTAAACCCATGTTCCGTGTAAGCGTCACATTGCGAACTGTGTGGGCCCTTAACAAATTGTCAAGATCAGCAGTGGCCTCTTTGGGTTTCTCTTCACTTTCTACTTCCAGTTTGTGGTATGCCTCGCGTAATTCTTGGTATCGAGTATTCAATGAGGCATTCTCAATCGACAATGAATTAAGATGAGACTGTAAGTCGTTGGTTGTCCTCTGCAGTTGCTGATAATTATTTCCAAGAGATGTGAACTCATCTCTTACTTGCGTCATACACGTGAACATCTGTCAAAATGCTGTGTCTATGGTGGGTGATAATATTAATGGTGTGCTAAGTGAAGATGCAGTGGGTGTAGATGCAAAAGGAACGGGGAATGGGGGTGGGAAAGTGGATGTTGTGGTGATTGTGGAAAATTGTGGTGTGCTTAAATATTGTGGTGCCACAAAGACAAGCTCGAGACAAGCTCCACAATTTTAAGCACACCACAATATTCAAGCTCGAGACAAGCTCCACAATATTTAAGCACACCACAATTTTCCACAATCACCACAACATCCACTTTCCCACCCCCATTCCCTGTTCCCTTTGCATCTACACCCACTGCATCTTCACTTAGCACACCATTAATATTATCACCCACCATAGACACAGCATTTCGACAGATGTTCACGTGTATGACGCAAGCAAGAGATGAGTTCACATTGTGGTGATTACTCCTCAACCTTCGTAAATCCTGTATTTAAGCACACCACAAGCTCAAGACAAGCTCCTCAACCTTCGTAAATCTTCGAACCCGCCCGAGACAAGCTCCTGTTCTATAAGTGTTTGGCTCTCTTCGTCAGTCAACTTCTTACGCGCCCAAACCTTTTCCATAGTGCGGTATAACTTTTTGATGTCCAGTGTATAAGCTGCTGCTTCGAAGGTTTCTTCTTCGTGTGTGCTCGTGTCACCTTGGGTGTCAGTTTGTTGTCCTTGTTCGTCTATTTGCACATGTTCTTGGGATTCATGAGTTCCCTAGCTGGCTTCATCATCGCCTTCATCTTCGTTGGTTTTCATTCTTTCTTCCTCGGAACTAGACACTACTTGTCCTTGTGGTTGATCTCGTGGTGTGGTAGGGTAGCTGGGCCTTTCATATTCCTCAGAGAAGATATGGCCTTCTGAAAATTGAAATTCATTTGAAAATACATCCTACATCTCAAAATCAAATGTGGTGTCTGCTTGTTCTGCTTCTAAATGGGGTATCGGAAAAGAGAAAGCTTCTACACCAATAGTGGTGGGAACTTCTACTCTAGTAGTGGTAGGCCCTGGGACTGTGGCTGCTTCAGTAGTGACTGTGCTGGTAGTGCCCTCCGTTGTAACTGGTCTTGATAAGCTTATGCGAATGGGTTGTACAGGGGGTTCCGTAGGAGACTGTTCAGGAGAGGGTTGTGGTGAGGGTGATTCTGGCACCTGAAGACAGGGGATAGTTCCTCTCATTTGCTTTCCTGCTCTTCCTTTGCTAGCATTGCTAGCTTTCTTTGTGGTTCTTTTAAACGCTTTCAGCTCCTCACTTGTCAACGCACGTTCGATCGGCAAGTCAAATGCTAAGCACATATATACAATTCTAGTCAGTGCGTAGCATCTATTGTTGACTTTCTTTCTTTCCCATCTATGTTGTGATAAATACATCTAATCAATGATCGAGCTAGCTAGATCAACTGTCTGGGGTCCAATACAAGATAAATACAAACCAAACCATATTTGTTTGTGAGGCATTGTGAATTTTTCTTGAGCGGGGAAAGCAAAATGCTGCATACATATCCGTAGTGGTTTTGAAAGCTCAGGTGTGATCGCCGAAATCTCTTCCCACTTAGTGACGTCCCCACATTTCATAGGGTCTGGAACTAACCTTTCTCGCTCTATGGGCATGTGGGTTCCATGAATCTTGATGGAAGCTCGAATCAGATCTTTAGAAAGATAAAATCTTTTATATGGTGGATCGTTCACTAAAGATGGCAAAATAAAAGTTCCGGGCAGGTCCTTATTCTCTGAAGCTATCAAAGTGGTGATTAAGTAATAGCATCTATAGAAGTCAGTTTTAGGCAAAGGGTCACTGAAATACTCTGTGAAGTCGGCTCTTGACCAAACATGTGTTACGTCTTGTGTGTTCTGTAGCCCTTCGAACTCTCTTGAGAGAAACTGATATTTGCCCCAGGTACGGTCATCAAAAGTCAAATTAGCCTCAAATATAAACTCAACATCTGCCAAGGGTCCTGCTAGCCCTTGAAACCAGTGAGAATTACGATGAATCTTCTCAGAATACCCTCTAGGAGGATCGTCAATAGGCATCGGTCCTGGGAAACCTTGAAATTCTGGCGGTGGAGCCGTCGGATGGGGCTCAGCAAGTAAATCACTAATAGTAGCCCTGGGTATACTAGTTCCAACTTCAGATGGTCCTTCTTCAATTTGCATGATGATTGACGTGCTAATGGAAAAGATGTGCTACAAAAGATTAGCACATTAGTATGGAAATTAATTATGATCACATTAAGGTGAGACCGCAATCCCTTTCCATAGCCGATGTGTAACCCGTGTAGCCAAGTGTTGTGATGTGATTGATGCAATGCTTCTTGCAGAACTAGTGCAGGTCTCTAGACACCTATATGTTTTCAGATATTGCATGCAGTTCTTTGACGAGATGTTATTACAGGTGATGTTGGGTTATAGTGTGTGGATTTATACAAGGTTCAGTCATGAATGAGTTATTACAAGGTTGTAGATTAGTCGGGGTGGGAGTTATGTTAGACAATGGGTTAGGAGAAGACTTCTGGATACGTTTCGGTATCCACTTCCTAAGAGTTCGTGTGCGAGTGATAGGTCTCTGCGGAGGGACAAAAGATGATATCGGATTTGGTGGTATGGAGGGTTGAAGAGATTTCTGAGGGGTGTATATTAAAAGGCTTGAGGTTTGAGCTATAATACACTGTTTGGGTACCCAAATCTACGTGGGTGTGGGTCGGTTTGTAAGGTACTTCTTGGCGATCCAAATTTGTCGAATGTTCGTATTCGTAGAAGAAGGTCGAGGAGGTGTTGAATATTGACTCTACTTCTGCCTTGACTTCTTCTTGTCATTGTCTGCGTTGTTGAAATCTGTTCGTGGTTTCTGTTCGTGGTTTCTGTTCGTTTGGCACCCATAGTTGTCTTGTGCCTCTTGTTGTATGATACTGAGACTGCAGCTTTCTTCCTTGTGTCATCTGATGTTGTCGTCGGTCTGGGTTCCTTCGTCGTGGTTGACTCCTTTGGGGTTGAGGTTGAGAGGTCGGATGGACACTGTGCTTTGGAAAAGAAGGGAGGTCCAACACTTGTGAAGCCTGCCCATTAGGAAGTGCTCCATTTTGTACTTTTAATCTAGGCCAGTCCGCAGTAAGTGTGGAAGGATGGGCACCACAGGTGATAGTGTCCATTTGTCCGCTGATGTAACCCTCCTGACCAATCTGTTGGGTGGTTACCCCTTCTAGTTTGCAGGAAGCCCAAGGGAAAATCTCCTCATGTCCTGATTGACAACTATCTATAGCCAAGCCCACGTGGGTTGGTGTAGACGTAACGTGACTGATCTGACCAAAGATCTTCCGGTCCTCCGTCGCATGCATTTCATAGGGTCTAGGGCTACAAACCTCAGTCGGAATGCCATTAGGGAAGTCAAGCGGTATCACTCGCTTCTGATCTAAGGTTCCAATCTGCAAGGAGCCTTGTCTAAGATTTAGGTCCACTGAGTGATCGTATAGCCAATCTTGGCCAAGAATTAGGGGTTCTATCAGGTCGTCATCATGGCACACTAGTAGTTTCACTGTCAAGGTCACTTCGTTTATGAGGATAGGAAGGTCCATGCAAGGGGTTTCCATGCCTCCTAGCCCTATGAGGTATGCCTCAATTGGTCGCATTTCTATTCCTGAATCCTTATAGTGGGACCATCTAATCGCACTAGTCACAGCACCTGAATCAATTAAAGCCCTGAGCCCTTGGCAAGGGTTGCCGTGCTCTAGCCTGACTGTAATGAATGGTCTCCTGTCCACTATGCTAGGATGAGTGGTTGACTTTACTTGACACATGGCCATGGGATATCTGGGTGATGTTTCCAGATGATTATAATGTTCTCTCCCTAGTCCTTGTCTTCTTAACTTCATGCGCTTAATGCATTCTATAGCTTCTACCTCAGCTTCAGCTCGTATTCTCTTTTCTTTCTCCTTACGCTTCTTTGCCAACGTGAGTCGTCTAAGCATATCCTCAGTAAGAGGTTCCTGATATAACCTGACTCTACAGCCACTGATGTTATTAGGCATTATGTCTCCTTCTAAGGTGGTTAATTGTACTGCTCCACTTGTTGAGAGTCTGTTAATGATCATAGGTCCATAACCTTGCTTTTCTAACTTCCGTGCGTGTTGTTTCAGAGTATATACTAGAACTAAATCTCCTTCTTTCAAGCCTTTATCTTTCACATGTGCATCAAAATATGCTTTCTGTCGCTTCTTTGTTGCGTATATTCCTGCTGCTGCTTTTAGCCTGGTTTCTCCTAATCGTTCCAAGTCCATTATTCTTGCCGATAATTCATGGCCGGTCCACTGATGTTCTTGTGCAACCTTAAGGGTCGGTATCAAGAAGTCCAAAGGAAACACAGCATTCTGACCAAAAACCATCTGAAAGGGAGTTGCATTGAGTACGGTCTTGTAGGCCACTCGATATGCCCAAACAGCGTGGTGTAACTGTTTGTCCCAATCTGAACGTTTGTTGTTCACGAGTTTCATCAGTACGTTACAAAGGATCTTGTTAGTGCTTTCAGCCTGACCATTGGCCTGAGGATGATATGGTGCGGATTTCTTGTGAATCACCATAAAATCCTGTAACAAATATTCAATGACTTGGTTTAGAAAGTGAGTTCCTAGATCGCTCACCAACTCTATAGGCAATCCATATCTTGTAAAGACATTTTCAAATAAGAATTTTGCAGTCGTGTGTGCATCATTCTTTTTTGTGGCTTTTGCCTCTACCCATTTGGTAAGATAATCTGTCCCAACAATAATGTATTCAGCATGAGTACCTTTTGTAGGGGGGGTTAATGGGTCCTACAAAGTCTATACCCCACTTAGAAAATGCACGTCCGCCCATCATGGGTTTCAATGGCATTTCATCTCTACGAGTAGGAAATTGAGTTCTTTGGCATACATCACATCTCTTTACATAGGTATGTGCATCCATGTGAAGAGTGGGCCACCATAATCCTGCAAAGAGGATGGCTTTGATTATCCTATCAGGTCCAAAGTGACCTCCTGCAACACCTTGGTGTGCAGTCTCTAGTATGCTCAGATAATAGCTTTCATGAACACATTGTCTTAAATATCCGTCTCGTCCTTGTTTGTATAGATTATCGCCAATAAGTGAATAGTCTTGAGCTTCCTGCTCTAGACTTCATTGCCGCGCTAAAGTCATTCCTTGAGGGAATGTTTTCGTCCTCAAGTACGTCACTAAAGGTTCACTCTAGTCTGGTGTGAGAGACACGTGATATAATGTAGCATGTTCTACTAGTTGTCTTTCACAACAAACATGGCATTCTTTACACAATTTGTAGACATCTGCTTCCATTGTAGGCCAATATACTCCTAGTCTATGCAGAGTCTGCAATGTATGGTGTTTCGAGTGATGTTGCTTTAATGCACCTACATGTGCTAATTGCAACCAATTCACATGTTCTGATTCATCTACACAACAAGCAAGAACCTTTTGATTCTCTTGTTTATATATACTTCCTGCTATGATTTGATATCTTTGAGATTTGGTAATCTCTCCTTCTTTGATCCTTAACTTAGGATTCTTGGGTCCATACGTGAGAATTGGGACTATAAGCTTAGCCCATTCTAGTGCTATCTCAAGGTTAAACAAGTATGCATCGGGTAATTCGTCCGCTATTCCTTGAGGAGCTTCTCCTGTGGTGAATCTTGAAAGGTGGTCAGCTCTAAGATGTGTCTTTCCTTTCCTAACTACCACTTCAAAATCATACTCCATGAGTAATAGAAACCAACGTATTAATAGTCCCGTGTTACATGGCTTATTGACTAAATACAATAGGGCTTGATGATCTGTAAAGAACTTGAATTTGTTGGCCAACAAATAATGTCTGAACTTCTTTACCGCGTAGATCATCCCTAATCCTTCTCGTTCCGTAGTGGTGTAATTTCTTTCTGCTGCGTTCAACTGTCTGCTCGCGTAAGCTACGGGGAGATCTATATTACCTTCACTTGTGGGTTGTGCTAACACACATCCTATGGCATAATTGGATGCATCCACATGTACATGGAATGGCTTACTCCAATCCGGGGTTGTCAATATAGGTGCTGAGCACAAACGTCGTTTGAGTTCATTGAATGAATTTTCGCATTCGTCTGTCCATTCAAAATGGGTCAAAAGAGAGTACAAAGGCTTGGCTATGATTGCATAGATGTGTATGAATCGTCTATAATAACCGCAATGACCCATAAATGCCTGTACCTCTTTCATGTTATTTGGCCTAGGTAGATCTGCAATCACCTTCACCTTTTCTTCGTCCGTAGAAATTCCATTCTTTGACACAATGTGTCCTAGAATTTTGCCTTGTCTGACCATGAAAACACACTTTTCTGGGTTCAAACAAACCTGATATTCTCGACATTTGTCAAATACTTGTTTTAACTCTGGGATATGTGTCTGTCTTACATTTGAATGTGCACATAAGTCATCGACATAAACTTCCAAATTCTTGCGTAAGAATTCCTTGAAAACATGACACATGAGTCGCTGGAAAGTAGCGGGTGCATTTGTTAAGCCAAATGGCATCACACGAAATGCAAATATGCCCCATTCTGTGGCAAAAGTTGTCTTGTCTTGATCTTCGTGAGCAATGGCTACTTGATTATAGCTTGAGAATCCATCAAGAAAGCTGTAAACTTCCTTGCCCACAACTCTTTCCAATAAGTGTTCTCTGATAGGAAGAGGATAACTATCTCTAATCGTGGCGGCATTAACTTTTTTAAGGTTAATACACACACGCAATTTTCCATTCTTCTTGGGCACAACCACAATGGGGGATACCCATTCGGTATGCTCAATTTCATAAATAAATCTTGCTTCTATCAAACGATCTATCTCCTCTTTAATCTTCGCAACGTAATTATCATTGTACGTGTATGGCTTCTGTTTCGTGGGTTTTGCATCTAGAGTCATAGGGATTCTATGAGAACATATGTCTGGATCTACTCCTTTCAAGTCTTTGTAACTCCAAGTGAACACATCTCTATATTCACGCAATAGGGCAACTAATTCTTCTTCTTCTTCCTTCGTCAAATCATGCCCGATGTATGTACATTTCTCTTCTTCTCCTTCTATGGCAACTATTATTTTCTTGGTTTTCTCTCGATTATCATATACTTCTCCACTGTCAGCTTTTCTGTTATGCATTCGTACCATGATTCGTCTGTCTTCTATTTCATATTTCTTGAAGTTGTCAGGAACTTCAAATAAAGATTCTTCTTCTTCCGACATGGTTTCTTTCTTTTTTCTCTTCTTGCCTTCACTCTTGACAGTCACTTGAGTGGCTAACCTCACCTCATTCGTAATTTCTTCGTGTCTCGGAGGGTAAGTCTCTACCTCGTAGAAATATTCTTCTTTTGATGCAAAGGGTTGGTCCATAATAATTGATTCTAAATCGAAATCACTCGCATCCTCAAATGCATCAGTGCTAGGTTCACGTTCTTCTAAAATTGAATCACACATGATTCACTCTATCGTGAAAAATGAGATGTCATAGCCATCCTCGTCAGAGTGGGGTGTCCATTGTTCTTCATTGATAGCTACATCCATGGTTGCTAGGATCTTTGCCCAACCATGGGGTTTGAATTCCTCACCTGGAAATACTACAGGTGCGTAAGCTGGGTCTTGAAGGGTTTGTGGATGTTGTTTTGCGCCTAAAGTCCTTGCTTCTAACCGTTCTTCCTCTTGTTTGGCTACCTTACACATCCATAAATGAGTGTCTCCGTGTAACCATGAGGGGTCTGACTCTAATGAGTGTACCGATTCTGTTTCTACTGATGTCTTATGGATGGTATTCCATTGTATTGGGGGTACATCTTTATGTGAATAGTCTTTAAGATTGACTTTAGTAGTCACTCCTAAATGTTGCAAGTACGAAGAATTAGTCCTGTCTTCCCAAGGTCCTGTGAACTGAGGTAATTATTGTAAAGAATTGGATTCAAAACCTGTGTGTTCACTCAGTTGCTCTTCCTCTACATCATCGTAAATAGAGGGGATATCTTGGGGAAATTGTTCTTGCAAGTCATCTATTTCTTGAATAGGAGGATGGGTTCCTTGTTCTTTTCTCCACTTTTCTTCTTGGATTTCTCTCAAAAATTCATGTGAGTACCTATGTATGGAAGATAGGTTGTCTTCCCCTTCTGTGTTTGGCACTTGAGATAGGGATGGTGCATTCCTTTCCTGTGTCTCTGGGGCACTAAGATTCCTATGCTGATCCTTTTTCTCTTTGCTTTCTATCAAGTATTCTAGCCTCTCCATTAGACCTTGAAAGTGTAGTTCCGGCTTTGCCATGTTATTCCAATTAAGATATCTAGATGCTTCGAACAAAGCTTGTGCTAATTCTACCATTTTCATGCAAAGTTTAGTCCTCTCCATTTCTAAGTCTGCTCGAGGGTAGTTCTTACTCATTTCAGCTACTTGAGGTCCTTCTTTTAATCTTGCTTGATATGCACAAAACATCATGTCTAGATTTTCTGGTATGGGTTCCGCTAAAACTGATCGTGACTTCTGAGTTGGGTTCTCTTGATTCAACTCCTGTGAAGTCAATTCTAGGATTTTGACTCTAGATTCCTTGAGACTTCCTTCCAACTCAGTGATTTTTTTACTCCACTTTCTCTTGATTCTTTCTCTGGAATCTTTCCAAGATTTCGTCTTTTTACTGCTAGATTTTGCAACTTCACTAGTTCCGGCTACTTTCTCCTGATTAAGCTGTTGGTTCTGTAAGAGCACCTGTGCTCTTGTTATAGCTTGGATAGGCACGTATGTAGGGTTGGATCCATCTGCATTGTTTACAATACCTATCACGTTGATCGGTGTCACATTTGAAGCATTCACAGGGTTCTTAGGACAATCTTTGATTATGTGCTCTTTGCCACAATCGGCACAAAAACCTTGTAAATTATGGTACTATGACTGTCCTGATATTGGAGGATGTGGACAATCCTTTATGAAATGATCTCCTTGGCACCAAAAGCATGGTCCTCTAGGGCCCTCTGGTCTCTATTGTCTTACTTGGGGCCATGGATTTGGGTTTGTGTACATCACATTAGCATAGTCGGGCTCCCAACTCGGTTCCACTGGTGGACTATCATAATGATATGTTTCCACGTGTTCTGGTGACTCCGTGTAATAAGCGGGTGGACTATCTACATGAGTGGAGTCAAAACTGTTTGAGTTCGGATCACTTTCGGTGATCAAGGGTGAAGAGGGAACTAAAGCCCTACTTAGGTTCTCTTCTGCAGCAGCATATTTGACTGAGATGACATTCGATGGTGGGGGTGGCTGCTGAGCTAAAACAGGTTGAGGTCTTTGTTGAGCCTGATATGGATAATTTTGAGGAGGCCTATAGTATGAGGCTGAGTATTGTATTGGCCTTGATACCTACCTGGTTGTGCATATGCTTGCGGGTAGTTCTGTCTCACTACTTGTTTGTTATATGGGCAGTCCTGAGCCGTGTGATTTGTGTATCTTCTCTCGATAGTGCAATATTGGCCACTAGGGCTAGCTTGTGTTTGTGTTGCATTGGGACACACATTTGCCAAATGATTTCCACCACAGGTGTAACAACGTACATTAGTTGTTAACTTGGGCATCTGTTTACTAGAAACTCCTAGTTTCTGGCCCACTTTTTTTGCTAGGTCCTCTATTGAGTTAGAGAATTTCGTGGATGCTAGAGAAGAACAATCTGAGTCCTTATAGACCTTTGAGAGTTCCAACTCGTCTCCTAAGTTGTCCTCAATGTCTATGCAAATTCTTACACACTGCTCTAGCGTTCTAGGTTCCTTCAAGTATACATAGGAGCGTAGTTTAGAGCTCAACAAGCCGTCTAGAAACAATGATACTTGCTTGGCTTGTGAGGGTAACTCTTGCATTGGGCATCTTTCAACATATTGTCTAAACCTACATCCTACGAGTCTTACTGTTTCTTGAGGGGTCTGTTTGAAACTATGAATCAACGAAGACATGTCATGTTTGATCCCACTTTTAGAGAATTCCATGATGAATGACTCCAAAAAGTGATGGATGTCTCTAAATTTCCTTTGTTGCAATGGTTGGAACCAAGTTAAAGCAGTATTCTTTAACGTTAGTCCAAATGCGTTATATTGCGTGAACATGTCTTCAACTTGTTCTACTCTTAGTACTTGCTTGAATTCTGCGACATGGTCATAGGGATCTCCTGTCCCATCAAAGTAATTTTTCATGTACTTTACTAATTGAGTGGGTCTTAGTATTCTTGCGTGTTCATGTGGTCTCGGTAGAGGAAAATCATCTCTACCACCTAGTATTCCATGTTCCCTTTGTCTATCAGCTCTATTAGTGTCCGTGGTTGTTCTATCTCTCCCTATGGGATGGTTGAAGCTTACTTCGGGTCTCTCTTTATTTTTCTCCCTTTGATTAGCGTGGGCTGAGGATGTTCCTGCCCCTTGTTGGCTTGCGTTTACGTTTGCTCGTGATGGAAGGAATACCAATTCACCTCTCCATGTGTATGTATTTCTAGCATGGTGTGGCACCACAAAGACTCTTTCTGAAGTCTCATCCAGGTATACCACCTTTCCAGGTGTATCCGGGTCCTTGAATTCGTAGATTATGATGGAGCCTACCTCGCTAGGTTGTTCCATCCTGTATCTCCAAAAGGCTTCGTCAGTTTCTTTATTTACAAACAACTCTATGCTTCTGTTGTCCTGAGGGATCCACTCTAGAACTAGTACTCGTGTCAGTACAGATTTCCCTCTAGGTGTTCTAGGTTCTTCCAATGGTTCCTTTCCTTGGGATCTCGCTTCTGTTTCCAACTGAATTACGCCAAACTCATTCGTATTGTTTGGATGCGTACTTATGTACATCGTTCCTTCCTTGTCTATGTATGCCTCTCTTTCGAATTTCACCACTGGACGTTCCAATCCAATGGGTTGGTGCGGGTTATGCATTTGCACCACTTGTCTTCGCAAACCATCCTCATAGATGCGAGCACCTAAGCGGTTGGTTCGGAGGAATTCTAACTGAGTCCTATAGGGTCCTTCGGGTTTTTCTAAATATGCTATGTTTGACCCTCCTTCTGGTCTTTCTGTGCTAAATGCCATTTCTGATTCACTCATGCCTGAGCTCTTGTAGGGATAACTAGTATTCAATTGTTGAGCCCACGATCGAGCAGTAGTGCCTACACTTGCTTCTGATGATCTAAGGCTTCATCGGTCAGACTTACCTATGTGTTTGCCCGATCTAAGGTTCATGAATTTACTTCCTTGCACACTCAATACACGCTCAGATCGTCAATGATTCTTTGTTCTTACTTTCTTGATTCTTTTTAATTCCCTTTAGATTCTTGTCTAGATGTATGCGTCAGGAATTCGACTTTTTGTGGTACTTTGAGTTCTCGTTCCGTCAGACTTATGTTCTTTCCCTTAAGTTTTCGTATCACACACTTTTATCTTTAGTCTTAGACTTGATAAATTTAAGTCTCTTATACTTGATGTGTTCCCACCGTCGTTAATCCACAAAGCTACTGTTTAGCCTAAGCTAAGAATTGACTGAGGGGGTTGAGTAATCTTCCAACCTCGAGTCAGCTTTTCTGGTTGCTCTGATGCCCAAGAAGCCGCGCTTCCCAAGCTTTATGCCCTTCACTACCTTGCCTTGAATGCCCTTGATTGCCTTTGCTAGACCTGGAAAAATCCACTATTAGACCAATATCACAATGGATGATCAAGCACTTGGATATAAATACTTTTAAAAGTCCTTTCCCTTTTGCCCAAATTTTTTTCAATGCCCCTTGGCTTTCTAGTCCCAAACTAGGTCAACCTCAAATTAGCTTATATAAAAATCAACGTATTCTTTATGAAAAAAACAATTGAGATCACGTAGTACTCGTTAAGAGCTTTCTAACGAGCTATAAGCTCAAAAAACGGACTTCGAATGAAAAAGATATGACCGTTCAGGCTCTGGGGGGTGAAAACTCACAAACAGGTTTTTCTTCAATTATGAGATAAGGGGTCTCCCATGAGTGCAATGATCCAAAAATTTTCAAAAAATAGCCCCAAAATTGGTCAAAAAATCAAACCCTAAAATTTGCATTTGGGTGAGCAATCGCGATGGTCTGAGATGATCGCGATGGTCTGGGACCGTCGCGATGGTCCAGGCAAACCGTCGTGATGGCGTGTGCACGAACCGTCGCGATGGTCTGAAGTGCACGATCGCGATGGTCTGAAGTGCACAGTCGCGATGGTCTAAATGTGAGCAATCGCGATGGTCGGGGTGAGGCGTCATGATGGTCCGAATGAGTGAACAATAGCGATGGCATCAGTCAATGGTCAACGTGAACCGTCGCGATGGTCCAAAGTGAACCATCGCGATGGTCACAGATGCGATGGCATGAGCCAATCGCGATGGTCCAAATTTTGAGCTGTCGCGATGGTGTAAGGGTCTCGTCGGGATGGCGTGGCTAGTGAGCAATCGCGATGGTCTAATTTGACACATGGCACTATCGAGGCGATGGCATGGGCCAATCGCGATGGTGTGGGGTCGAGGGGATCGTCGCGATGGTCCAAGTGAACCGTCCCGATGGCTCAAGTGAGTCATCGCGATGGTGCGAGACCGTCGCGATGGTCCGGCCGAGCCGTCGCGATGGCGTGATCCAATCGCGATGGTGTGACACAATCGCGATGGTCTGAGCCAATCGCGATGGTCCACCAAAATGCAAATTTTCAAGATGCGTCTGTGGATTCCTATGTGCGCAAGTGTGCTCTACACGTTGGTGTGGTC
>CM035425.1:101671166-101688666 GCA_020310875.1 Ceratopteris richardii | reverse complement strand
TACATAGATTCTTATCTTGTAGTACATGCTTATCGTCGCCATCACAGGAAAAGAGAACGAGAAAGCTCTGAACGTTTTAAGAGGGAGAACTGTTATAGAATTCAGTTGTTCTCTTCATGGATGGACTATTGAAGATGTTGAAGCTATCTTAGAATAATGTGCTAATTTTGTAGCGATACAACTAATCTGCATGCTCAATTAATGATGTCAACATGTGGCAGTTTATAATAACGATCAAAAGTTTTCCAACAAGGATTCAGTAATAAGAACAGGCCAAGAAGTTCGAATCAATGGAGCAAGCGAAGTTTTGGATATGGGGAGGGCGCGTTCTTTTGGGCATCGTAAGAACATGGATCCACTCGGGGCAGAGGAAGAGGAGCTCTCCGACGAACAGAAAATAGCATTGGCTAAATGGTTTCTGCTCAAATCTCCACCCGGAGATATTCAATACGTTGCTAAAGACTTGCAAGGAGTGCTTTGAAATGACAACATCTACCAAGCAGCAGCCCAAGCGGCGTTTCCAGTGTATAACAAGGAACAGATGCTTTCTGTTGAGATGTCAGATGGAAGCGGTCAGCGCAAGTTGCTACTATTGATCATATTAAGCAGGTTTGTACAGGAGTTAGACCTGCAGCTGACAGTGAATTACCATCTGCCTATGTAGAGGAGTATCGTGCTGCTATTGACACAGAAGTCGTGAGATATATAGAAGAAGCATTCCCAAGAGGACATTGTTCTGTTTTTTTTTGCAACGAAAGGGAAAGATTCAGATGAGAATGGAGGTTTTGAACTTACAGTTGTATTATCTTCAGCAAAGTTTAGTCCAAAGAATTTCTGCAATGGTCGATGGCGCTCCATCTGGAAAGTACAACTCCATGGTGACCTGCAAACTGTAGACCTGCAGGGTAACATAAAGATTGCAGAGGCTATAACTTATCTCTGGTGTAGCTCTGATGATGCTGGGATCTGCACTATGGTATCCTCATGTTCTGTTGGCTGCTTTAAATTTTTTTGATGCCTTTTACAACATTGTTTCCTTGACCAGTAAGGGCATGTGATTTTGAGTTGCCAAATGTGCTATGATGTCTGTGATGCTCATAGGGGAGGCACTAGCATAGATTTACTCGTGGTATTCCAAGTTCCTGAGGGATTGCCTGTGCGATTGAAGTGAAGGCATATTTTGATTGACTTGAAGTTTAAAATTGAAGCACATTATACTGTTACAGAACAAAAGATTGTAGTTTATCTTAAACTCTGTTTCTGGAGTAAGCTTCTGGATTATCTTTGTAAGTTTTGTTTCTGATGTGTTAGGCCAAGTTTAAAAATTAATTCAGCCCCTTTTGTTTCTAATGGAGTCCATTTTTTTAGTCATATTAGTTATTCATGATGAAAATTGAAGCTCTGATGTTTACTTTAGATGCAATTTAGACGGATGCAATTTAGTGCAGATCTAAGTCTCTGATACAGAATTTGCATGCTGTCAGCATCTATCAATCAAATAAAGGTTTGGAAAATCTATATTGTTGTAGATGTACCATTGGACCATGTTCTGCTTTATAGTGGATTTCTAGTTATTTTTCAGTTACATTTCATAGTCCCATGATTTGCCAGGTTAAGGATTAGGAGACGTTACTTGATGTGTATAGTTTTAACATTGCATCACTGTTCAACCAATAGAGGGCCCTCCTAGCACAATTGGGCTACTTTCTCAAGTCCTAGAAGCTCTTCATATCGTTCGTGGTCTCGCGGTACAAAAGACTAAGTTGGTCAGTGATTGTAGCCGACTCTTGAGGGACCTATTAGATGGCCTGCTTCAGAAGAGATCTGATAATAAACAATATTTTATTCAAGCACGTACAGCTGGTCTCCAGACCCATGCGAAGCTAAAAAAAAAAAATGAACGCACTTTAGCATATAACTTGGAGCTTTTGTGCTACATAATTTGTCCTACTAAACGACAGCCTGCGTACATGATGTCAGAACAGCTGATGAAAGTGCCTGTGATTATTTTGAGCCGTTTTACAAGCTGACTGAGGACAGCAATATACAACTGTGAGTCCAAACGCTTTTGAATAAATGTGAGCAATTGGAGGAATATATTTCAGGTCTTTTTTTTTGTTATTCTTAGCTTAATGAGTGTTATTTTCCTTCATTGAATTTCTCCGCTTTCACCTTGAATTGTCTTGAGATACTTTGATGCATCTGACGCATTGTACATTAGTAGTCCACTTCAGGAAAGACTTTGTATTTCATAATGTTAATGAACATGTTACTTTTCCTCCTAAATCAAATTCGATGTTGTTATTTTGAAGATACCGTATAGATAAGATTTAGGTTGTTGCACTAAGTGGGCATGAATTTGGATCTTATAACTTGAAGAATGCGTCTGAGGTATACCTATTTAACTTACGAAAGTAGTAAAAATCATAGGAGGCCTTAATGTGAGGTAACTTCAAGTATAAAAGGGGTGGCTCCTATACAAAAGAGAAAAAGGCATCAATTGCTTGTTTTATGTAATATATCCATGGATCTTAATTGCAAACGTAAGCTAAGAACGTTTCTTCATTTATAGGAGTTCTCTAGGGCTTTATCAATTCATACTTTAATGTTGCCATCTCTCTCCTTTCCATGAACCCCGACGACATACCTGGTGAACCCGACGTGAAAGGAGGGGGTGAGTGAATTATAGAGCCGCAAAGATTAGCATAATCAAAATGGAAGAGATCCTAGCTCAATTCCTACGATTTCAAGAAGAGGATAGGCGTCAAAAAGCCATCCAATCACTTCATGAACGCCTAGTCAATCGGTGTGGCTTTTTCAATGGGAAGAATGTCTCAAAGTTCTGCAAAGAATATGAACTCGAGGCCAAATATCTAGGTGTCGGATTGAGTCCGATGACGGAAAAAGAATTATGTGAAAACTTTATCTATGTGTCGGATTACGACGTGCGAGACCAAATAATGCAAATAAATCAAACGACATGGTCCCAATACAAAGCGACACTCCTCAAGCAGTTTATGCTAGAGGATCTTGATAAAGTAACTCGTAGATCTTTCTTGAGGTGGGTTCATATGCCCAAAAACCAACCAATTCTTGAGATCAAAGAAGAGTTTGAGCGACAATATGATGATCTTTCTGAGCACGATAAGAGGTGCATAAGTCATGAAAGGGTGTCGTTGTTTCTTCGAACAATCGACGTTAAAGCCAGAGAGGAGTTAATTCCACTTCTACAAGATATAGACTCTGACTCAGGGCTCACAGAGGATTGGACGCTTGTCCATGAAGCTGTGATGAGATATGTGAAGAAACAACAAACAATAGAAAAATTTTTAAATGATTGGCAAGCTGACATTTATGCAAATGAAGAAGATACACAAATTCCATGCATTTTAGAGACTAAAAATAATTTGCAAATCTATAGAATAATAGAAAACCCAGTTGGACATAAAGAATATATGCATGAAATAGACGTACATGCTTATGAAGGGGATCACTATAAAGAACCTATAAACATAAGTGATGCAATCTCTGAGGATTCAAGGTATCAAGAGCCTGTAGATACTTTGATCACATCTACAAATACTGTATATGCACAAACCCCAAAGATGGGAGGAGCAAAGGAATATGTGGAAGCTAAACAAAACAAAATCAAACCAATATCAAACATACAACAAAACAAAAATAAACAAAACACACCAAGAAACCAACATGAGGCTTCCTATAATCTGATAGACTCCTCGCTTCTAAGGGATGATAATCCAACAAACAAAGAGGCAAGATATGATAATAACCAAGATTATTTAAAGATATCTACGGGAAGTCAAGGTGATCAGGAAGAGATTGCAAATGAAATAACTCAGAATAATCCAGTGAATCCATGTGATGATCAAGCACAAGATGGTTCCTTAAAAGACGAAATCAAGCAATACTTGAACTATTTGATACCATCTAAGAGTGAAACATCTCTTGAAGTATGTGATTCAAATATGAATCATGGACAAATGACTAATTTGTATAAAGAGAATGCAAGGGAGCATGATGCTAATCAGGAGGGCATGCAAATTATGAGTCCTCTAAAGAATGGTATGTATGCCGATGGTGAAAAGCATGATGCTAAGCCTACTGATTGTTTAGATCAAGATCAAGAATGTGAAAAACTCTTGAGTGATACCACATTAAATGAGTCGTTAGAGGTACAAGAGAGTGATCTGAATTATAGGTGTAAGAATGAGTTGTTGATTGAGCTTCAATATAATGATATGTATGTGAATGATATTGTACTCCATGAAGAAGGACATATGAATGATCATGAGCGCGATGAGGATACTCCACTGATTACTCCTCTTTACATTGATATGTATGTTAAGAATGATCATGTTGAGTTGAGTTCATGTATCAAAGAAATCAAGTATGAAGTGGAAGAAACAACGTTTAATGAGATGTATGATAAATATGATGTGTGCATAGCATCAAAAGATATTGAATGTGAAACCGTTGAGTCAAATATTTGCATTGATGAAGCTAGATATAAACGTTACCAGATGGATGAAGTTTCAATTGACTCAAGCGTCTATGATGAGATATTCAGGTATGAAGTATTTGAGCAAGATTCAATGATAAAAGAAATGTATGAGGAGTGTGGCAAAAACACATCCTCTAAAGATAATAAACAAGAAATAATTGAGATAGATAAAGAATCTGATGATGGCATCTTGAATAGGAAAACTGATTTGACATCAAATTACATGTATATCTTTGAAAAGGATCAAGAGAATATAGATGAATGTAGATTTTCCAATGAATCTTACTTGGAGAAGCAAGAATTTAGTGATTTAGATGATCAAGATTTTCTTGATTGTGATGATATTGAGTTTCTTCATGATAATGGGCAAATGAATCTGGAAAAAGACGAAGATGAGGAGTTCTTGGAGAGATTAGAGATAGAAGCAGATTCTATAATTTGTAGCACTCAAGTAAGGAGGGATTATGATAGACTGAATCATGAAAATGAACATAATTTGCAGTCAAAGAATGATGAACCTTCCTATTCAGAGTATAAATCTTATGAATGTATTCAAAACCTTAATTGCAATGAAGAAGAAAGTTTGGATAATCATAATGGAAATGATGAAATCCTTTCAAATGATTTCAACCCTAAAATGGATCAAAACATATGCATGATTAATTTGTTTGATGATGTTCTAAATACTCCAAATTTTAAGAATCTATATACATGTGCTCATTTATCGTGTGCATCTTCATATGATGCATTGGAGGGAGTTGTGAATAAAGGCAACTATGCTCAAATGATTGAATCATGGATTTTTGAATTTTTCAAGAGTTGTGTATGCCAAACATGCCACCAAGAGATGGACAAGAAAGTGAAGTGGCTTGTACACATATCTAACTTGTTTAAGAATGCTACCTTGATTGATGCAGTTCAGAGATGGCTTCTTTTCAAGCACAGTTTCTTTGGTGAGTATGTTTTAAAGAAGGTGAGATTGAAGGAAGAATTTTTTTCAATAAAATTCCATAAAGCTTAAAGGAATGTTTTTGTAAATAGGAATGTATATATCTTATGTTTTTGCTTTGATTTGAAGAAAGACACAGGAATCAAATCAATACATTGAAGATAGCGACTCAGAATGAAACAAGAAGAGGAGATTGGATGCGATAAGCTCAAGCGGCTTCCGACTTCATACTGGTGAGATGTTATCACTTCAGTTTTTTCTTCTCTCTTGTATATGTGTATATAAAAAGACTGCATGATTAAGCATATAATGCATATAGAAACGTATAAATAAGAAAATTAAGTAGACCAAAGATCTCGTACCACTAATAAGATTACATATGATGTATAAGGACTGAGATTATATGAGGAAGATTAGAAGATGGACTAGAACTTTCGAGAACAAGACCGAGGAAGGTGAAGGGAAGACCTAGACTAAGTATTTGTATATAGTAGTGTTTACAAACACTTGATGAGTGAGACACTTCGACTTCTACTCTTGATCTCTCATCTGAATTAATCTTCAGACAGATTATATCTTGAGAAAAGAATTCTTATACCAGCCAGCTATCTATATGTATGTATATGTGTTGTTGGGTGCTGCGATGAGCTAGTAGGCGGGTGGAACTACCCTGGTCGGGTGATCAGGGCCACGAGCTGACGCTAGTTGTGTCGTATGGCCTGACCTATATGTTGTTACGCGCTCATACGGGTTGATAGGCGGGTGGAGTCACTCTGACCGGGTGGTCAGAGCCACGAGCTGACGTTGATTTCGTATGAGGCTGACATTGTGCATCGTGCGCTATGTCGGGTCGGTAGATGGGTGGGCTAAACCTGGCCGGGTGGTCAGGTCCACGAGTCGCATCCGATTTCGACATAGGCCGAAAAATGTGGAAAAATAAATAAATAAAAATAAAAGCAAAGATATAAAGGTTGAGCTGGAATAAAGAATTAAAATAAAGAAAAACAGAATAAAAATATGAGAAAAATAAGAAAAGGGTCTGAAGGGGCTTCAGATGATAGAAGATCAATAGGGAAGCCAGAAGCGAGTTTCATAAATTGAGTTAGTGAAGACTGGTATATGCAAATGCTTCGGATAGGCTACTAGATCTGACCGGGTCGAGTTAACGAGAGAGCTAAGAAGTTTTCGATTTACTCATATGATTTCTACTCTAAGTGCATTAATGTATTCTGGTATGTTGTATGAGATGCTTTTGTCTACTTTCTTCTCTTAATTCATGGCAAGACTAATGCATTTTCAGGTTTCATGCATCAAGTTAAAATTTTCTTTAAGTTCTGTTTATATGCTATGACTGCTTGATCCTTGCTTGTGTTTGATGTTATGTATGCAGGTTGGTGCATCCAGAGGATGCACAGGTTCAGAGGGGGTGGATGTGGTCAGGATTTGGATTCATGATTGATAGTCAAGCAGGGAACACCATCTTATAGCTCTGCTAAAGGTACACTAAAATCAAATGAAATTGTTAAAGATGCTAACTTTCCTGATTGCAATGGCAAGATGGAAGCTACTCATTGGAAGGAATTAAGGTGATAAGATGTTGAAGTCAAATCAAACATATAAAGAATCTAATAGACTCTGGTGATTTCTATCCTTTATATATAGCTTTTATCATGTATGAGTGCTTGAGATCATTGTTTGCAATACATTGGTGATAAGAAGCATGGATTGCTTCTCTTTACATATTTCTTGTACTTGCAAGAGCATTTGCACATGTGTATATCCAAGTGTATGCTCGCAAATTTCCATGCACCCATGTGAATGCATCCATGAGTACGTGTGTATGTATATGTTCATATATGTGCACATGCGTGTTTCACGTATATGCTTAAATGTGTAAGTGCATGAGTAATAGTTCATTTAAAAATGAATACATGTATGTGTGAATTCATGTGTAATAATTTGTGTACATATGTGTGTTAGTATATATGAATTTATGTATGTGCACAAGTATGTATGTGTATTTTCGTGGTGCTGACAGATATCAACAACAAAGAGGAAACTTTCCATTCGGGGAAAAGGGGTTTTTTACGACAAATCTGAGGGGGCAGAACATTCATTCGAGGAAGGATCTAAACAGCCTTGGCGGCAGCAGCTGAGGGGTAACAAGCCAGAGCATCGAGGGCAAACAGGGTGTGACATCGAGAGGACACGTTTAGAGGGCAGCTCATGTGTTGGGTGCTCGGGAAATTCACGCAGCTGATAGGGAGCAACATCTACATCTCCGTGCTTGTTACACCAGACCTCTAAAGCTACATGACCGTAAAAATATATCAGTCGATGCCTGGTGGATGTGACGGAAATGGTGGCATCAGGTATTGAACATGGAAGCAATATGACATCTGACAAAAAGGTTCGTACATAGATTCTTATCTTGTAGTACATGCTTATCGTCGCCATCACAGGAAAAGAGAACGAGAAAGCTCTGAACGTTTTAAGAGGGAGAACTGTTATAGAATTCAGTTGTTCTCTTCATGGATGGACTATTGAAGATGTTGAAGCTATCTTAGAATAATGTGCTAATTTTGTAGCGATACAACTAATCTGCATGCTCAATTAATGATGTCAACATGTGGCAGTTTATAATAACGATCAAAAGTTTTCCAACAAGGATTCAGTAATAAGAACAGGCCAAGAAGTTCGAATCAATGGAGCAAGCGAAGTTTTGGATATGGGGAGGGCGCGTTCTTTTGGGCATCGTAAGAACATGGATCCACTCGGGGCAGAGGAAGAGGAGCTCTCCGACGAACAGAAAATAGCATTGGCTAAATGGTTTCTGCTCAAATCTCCACCCGGAGATATTCAATACGTTGCTAAAGACTTGCAAGGAGTGCTTTGAAATGACAACATCTACCAAGCAGCAGCCCAAGCGGCGTTTCCAGTGTATAACAAGGAACAGATGCTTTCTGTTGAGATGTCAGATGGAAGCGGTCAGCGCAAGTTGCTACTATTGATCATATTAAGCAGGTTTGTACAGGAGTTAGACCTGCAGCTGACAGTGAATTACCATCTGCCTATGTAGAGGAGTATCGTGCTGCTATTGACACAGAAGTCGTGAGATATATAGAAGAAGCATTCCCAAGAGGACATTGTTCTGTTTTTTTTTGCAACGAAAGGGAAAGATTCAGATGAGAATGGAGGTTTTGAACTTACAGTTGTATTATCTTCAGCAAAGTTTAGTCCAAAGAATTTCTGCAATGGTCGATGGCGCTCCATCTGGAAAGTACAACTCCATGGTGACCTGCAAACTGTAGACCTGCAGGGTAACATAAAGATTGCAGAGGCTATAACTTATCTCTGGTGTAGCTCTGATGATGCTGGGATCTGCACTATGGTATCCTCATGTTCTGTTGGCTGCTTTAAATTTTTTTGATGCCTTTTACAACATTGTTTCCTTGACCAGTAAGGGCATGTGATTTTGAGTTGCCAAATGTGCTATGATGTCTGTGATGCTCATAGGGGAGGCACTAGCATAGATTTACTCGTGGTATTCCAAGTTCCTGAGGGATTGCCTGTGCGATTGAAGTGAAGGCATATTTTGATTGACTTGAAGTTTAAAATTGAAGCACATTATACTGTTACAGAACAAAAGATTGTAGTTTATCTTAAACTCTGTTTCTGGAGTAAGCTTCTGGATTATCTTTGTAAGTTTTGTTTCTGATGTGTTAGGCCAAGTTTAAAAATTAATTCAGCCCCTTTTGTTTCTAATGGAGTCCATTTTTTTAGTCATATTAGTTATTCATGATGAAAATTGAAGCTCTGATGTTTACTTTAGATGCAATTTAGACGGATGCAATTTAGTGCAGATCTAAGTCTCTGATACAGAATTTGCATGCTGTCAGCATCTATCAATCAAATAAAGGTTTGGAAAATCTATATTGTTGTAGATGTACCATTGGACCATGTTCTGCTTTATAGTGGATTTCTAGTTATTTTTCAGTTACATTTCATAGTCCCATGATTTGCCAGGTTAAGGATTAGGAGACGTTACTTGATGTGTATAGTTTTAACATTGCATCACTGTTCAACCAATAGAGGGCCCTCCTAGCACAATTGGGCTACTTTCTCAAGTCCTAGAAGCTCTTCATATCGTTCGTGGTCTCGCGGTACAAAAGACTAAGTTGGTCAGTGATTGTAGCCGACTCTTGAGGGACCTATTAGATGGCCTGCTTCAGAAGAGATCTGATAATAAACAATATTTTATTCAAGCACGTACAGCTGGTCTCCAGACCCATGCGAAGCTAAAAAAAAAAAATGAACGCACTTTAGCATATAACTTGGAGCTTTTGTGCTACATAATTTGTCCTACTAAACGACAGCCTGCGTACATGATGTCAGAACAGCTGATGAAAGTGCCTGTGATTATTTTGAGCCGTTTTACAAGCTGACTGAGGACATCAATATACAACTGTGAGTCCAAACGCTTTTGAATAAATGTGAGCAATTGGAGGAATATATTTCAGGTCTTTTTTTTTGTTATTCTTAGCTTAATGAGTGTTATTTTCCTTCATTGAATTTCTCCGCTTTCACCTTGAATTGTCTTGAGATACTTTGATGCATCTGACGCATTGTACATTAGTAGTCCACTTCAGGAAAGACTTTGTATTTCATAATGTTAATGAACATGTTACTTTTCCTCCTAAATCAAATTCGATGTTGTTATTTTGAAGATACCGTATAGATAAGATTTAGGTTGTTGCACTAAGTGGGCATGAATTTGGATCTTATAACTTGAAGAATGCGTCTGAGGTATACCTATTTAACTTACGAAAGTAGTAAAAATCATAGGAGGCCTTAATGTGAGGTAACTTCAAGTATAAAAGGGGTGGCTCCTATACAAAAGAGAAAAAGGCATCAATTGCTTGTTTTATGTAATATATCCATGGATCTTAATTGCAAACGTAAGCTAAGAACGTTTCTTCATTTATAGGAGTTCTCTAGGGCTTTATCAATTCATACTTTAATGTTGCCATCTCTCTCCTTTCCATGAACCCCGACGACAACGTGCTCTGATACCACTAATGGAGAGTGTTAATCTCCAAAAGAACAAGCTATCCTTGATGTTAGACCACCTCTATATCAAGAATAACTTCAGACTCCACTTAATTTTAAAGAACAATGACGGAACTATCAAGAAATTGATCAACTGTGAAAAAATCACTTCTCAGAAAAAGTCTGCTGCACATTAATCATTCATTGACTGATCATTCATGTAAAGTTTTTTATATAACTTTGTAGAGTATGTCGACTAGAGGTTGCACATCTTCTCAAACTTAAAACACTTCAAATGCTTGAGTAGATTGTGAGAAATGACTCAAACAATGTATCTATGTCTCAAACTGTCTCTCTGTAATGACGACTTTGACACGTGTAACTTCTAAGCTATGGTTCTCCCAAACTATAGCCCGTTTAATAAAATGCTTTAAGCCATAGATGGCTTACCTCTCAACTTAAATTTTGAGTCCTCATTTGTGTAAAACTTTACACTATGCACTGAGCACTGTCCATTTCTTTGACCATCGAATCTGCGCCTGTTTCAGAAGACATTCAGAACATTCTATATATGAATGTTCCTATTCAAAATTCTCTCAGCCTCTTTGCAATTGGACACTCAAACTTTAACCATAGATGGATTAACTATGGATTTAGACATGTTCAAAAGGATTTCTCAAAAAATTAACTACAGAAGGAGAATCAAAGAAAAGATCGACGCGCAATTCTCTGAAAGATTTTTCTTCTCATAATTTTTCATACATCTGATGGATGACATGCATAATGTTCATCTCATTCTCTCCTATTCTTCTATTCTTCACATCTATTGTCTTCTCTATCTCTTCTATATCTCACACCCCGACTATGAACATGTATATATATATATATATATATATATATATATATATATATATATATATATATATATATATATATATATATATATATATATATATATATATATATATATATATATATATATATATATATATATATATATATATACGAGTCTAGCTCGTCAATTTTCCAAATACATTGAAAATATTTACAAGAGTAATGTACAAAAGAACTTTGTTTCTGAATCTCTTCTTTCTTGAAACTGATCTTCAATCTTCCATTCATTTTTCCACTTCTGGATTTTATGTAATCACTAATTGTTGATTGTTCAGCTCCAACAGCTCCCCCTCAATCATCAATTGTGATTACCTTCATCTTCTTTATTCCCGCCATATCTTTAAACCTCTGCAACTTTGGTCCATCCAAACTTTTTGTCATCATATCTACAAGTTGATCTTTTGTAGGAGTATGCATGACTTCAATTTCTTTATCAATAACCTTCTCTCTTAAAAAATGATACTGAATTTCAATATGTTTAGTTGTAGCATGAAACACAGGATTTGCTGCCAAATATAAAGAACTCATATTGTCTCCACAAATGATAGGAGTACTCTGAATCACATCAAAACTCTTCATAAGTGTCTTTAGCCATATTACTTCCTTTGCAGCTTCCACCATGCCTTTGTATTCTGCTTCTGTGGATGATAGAGCAATTGTATGTTGCTTCTTAGAACACCATGAGATTAGCTTATCTCCCACATAACACAAATATCCATGTGTTGATCTTCTATCATCCAAATTACCTGCCCAATCTGCATCACTGTATATTTTAACTCTTGTATCTGAAGTAAACCCATAGGACAACCCTTAATTGAGTGTACCCTTGATGTACCTAAGTACTCTTTGTCCTGCAATCCCATGTTCCTTTCTAGGATAATGCATGAATTGAGATAGAACTCCAACTGCATATGACAAATTAGGCCTTGTTAATGTAGCATAAATCAAGCTACCCACCAAACTCTGATAGAGCTTCATATCTTTGAATTCTTCTCCTCCATATTTAGTCAATCTATGATTCACTTCCATTGGAGTTGGTGCTATCCTGCAATCTTCCATTTTAAATTTGGTTAGCAAATTTTTCAGATACCTTTCTTGAGTTACATATACTCCATGTTGAGTATATGAAATCTCCATTCCCAAGAAGAATGACAAATTTCCCAAATCACTGATTTTGAATTCTTTCTCCATCTCTTTCTTAATCATTTGTATGGCTTTATCATCTGTTCCTGTAAGTATTATGTCATCAACATAAATACAAACATAAATAAATCCATCTTCAATTGCTTTGACTAGCAAGCTACTATCTGCCTTTAATGCTTGAAATCCAAGTTCCTTCAAGAACTTTACAAGCCTATAATTCCATGCCCTTGGGGCCTGCTTCAATCCATACAAAGCTCTCTTGAGCTTACACACATAATTTGGATACACTTGATCTTTGAACCCTTCTGGTTGCTCCATGTAAACTTCATCTGAAATGTAACCATTCAAAAAAGCATTTTAAACACTTAATTGAGACAATTTCCAACCTTTGCAAGCAGCAATCGCTATGAGTGTTTTGATGGTTGTCATTTTTGCCACAAGACTATAAGTCTCATCATAGTCCACTCAATATGTCAGTGCATATCCCTTTACAACAAGTCTAGCAAAAGTTAGCATATGTCCTAACAATTGATTTAGATCAGGAGTGAAATGATCTAATGAAAGTTCTATAGACAAAATAAAAGACTTCCATTTCTCATCTCCTCTTAGCCCTGTGAGAATTTGTTTTACCAATTTATCTTCTTCAATATCTTCATCCACTGCACCTAAAGAATCTACAATGTCCTTTATCTTTGTCATATAATCAGATATTGATTGTGAAGCCTTCTTCTTGAAGGTAGTGAGCTCTGCCCATAATGAAGCTTTCCTTGATTTGGTTGTGTTCTGAAAATGCTCTTCCAAAGCATTCCAAATGTCACTTGCACTTTCAAGTCCTCTAATACGTGGAAGCAAATAATCATTCACTGCCATGTAGATTATGCTCCTTGCTTGAGCATCCTTCTTCATCCAAATCTTTACATCTGCTAGCTCCTCCCTAGTTGGAACACTAGGATCTCTGAACTCTGGCTTTTCTTCCTCTCCTGTGATATATCCCATCAGATCTTTGCTCATAAGATGAGCTTCCATTCTCATAGACCAAGCTGGATAATTTTCTATATCCAACTTTTCAATTTGGAGACTATCTCCCATCCTTGCTTCACCTGTAGTCTCAAATCTTTAGTCCTTATAAAGAATGAATGTTAGTTTCAAATGTGGCTCCTTCTGATCCTTTGGACAACCTTTATGAGTCTTCCTTCAATCTTTCTTCACACTTTATCCTTTTGATCCTTCGAGATGTAAAGTTTGTATGTCTTCAGCAGTCGGAGTCTCCCTTTCCTCAATTTTGATATAACGTGCTCTGATACCACTAATGGAGAGTATTAATCTCCAAAACAACAAGATATCCTTGATGTTAGAACACCTCTATATCAAGAATAACTTCAGACTCCACTTAATTTTAAAGAACAATCACCAAACTATCAAGAAATTGATCAACTGTGAAAAAATCACTTCTCAGAAAAAGTCTGCTGCACATTAATCATTCATTGACTGATCATTGATGTAAAGTTTTTCATAAAACTTTGTAGACTATGTGGACTAGAGGTTGCACATCTTCTCCAAGTTAAAACGCTTCAAATGCTTGAGTAGATTGTGAGAAATGACTCAAACAATGTACCTATGTCTGAAACTCTCTCTCTATAATGACGACTTTGACACGTGTAACTTCTAAGCTATGGTTCTCCCAAACTGTAGCCCGTTTAATCAAATGCTTTTAGCCATAGATGGCTTACCTCTCAACTTAAATTTTGAGTCCTCATTTGTGTAAAACGTTACACTATGCACTGAGCACTATCCATTTCTTTGACCATCAAATCTGCGCCTGTTTCAGAAGACATTCAGAACTTTCTACATATGAATGTTCCTATTCAAAATTCTCTCAGCCTGTTTGCAATTGGACTCTCAAACTTTAACCATAGATGGATTAACTATAGATTTAGACATGTTCAAAAGGATTTCTCAAAAGATTAACTACAGAAGGAGAATCAAAGAAAAGATCGACGCACAATTCTCTGAACGATTTTTCTTCTCATAATTTTTCATACATCTGATGGATGACATGCATAATGTTCATCTCATTCTCTCCTATTCTTCTATTCTTCACATCTATTGTCTTCTCTATCTCTTCTATATCTCACACCCCGACTATGGACATGTATCTATATATATATATACGAGTCTAACTCGTCAATTTTCCAAATACATTGAAAATATTTACAAGAGTAATGTACAAAAGAACTTTGTTTCTTAATCTCTTCTTTCTTGAAACTGATCTTCAATCTTCCATTCATTTTTCCACTTCTGGATTTTATGTAATCACTAATTGTTGATTGTTCTGCTCCAACAGCTCCCCCTCAATCATCAATTGTGATTACCTGCATCTTCTTTATTCCTGCCATATCTTTAAACCTCTGCAACTTTGGTCCGTCCAAACTTTTTGTCATCATATCTGCAAGTTGATCTTTTGTAGGAGTATGCATGACTTCAATTTCTTTATCAATAACCTTCTCTCTTAAAAAATGATACTGAATTTCAATATGTTTATTTGTAGCATGAAACACAGGATTTGCTGCCAAATATAAAGAACTCATATGGTCTCCACAAATGATAGGAGTACTCTGAATCACATCAAAACTCTTCATAAGTGTTTTTAGCCATATTACTTCCTTTGCAACTTCCACCATGCCTTTGTATTCTACTTCTGTGGATGATAGAGCAACTGTATGTTGCTTCTTAGAACACCATGAGATTAGCTTATCTCTCACATAACAAAAATATCCATGTGTGGATCTTCTATCATCCAAATTACCTGCCCTATCTGCATCACTGTATATTTTAACTCTTGTATTTGAAGTAAACCCATAGTACAACCCTTCATTGAGTGTACCCTTGATGTACCTAAGTACTCTTTCTCCTGCAATCCAATGTTCCTTTCTAGGACAATGCATGAATTGAGATAGAACTCCAACTGCATATGACAAATCAGGCCTTGTTAATGTAGCATAAATCAAGCTAACCACCAAACTCTAATAGAGCTTCATATCTTTGAATTCTTCTCCTCCATATTTAGTCAATCTATTATTCACTTCCATTGGAGTTGGTGCTATCCTGCAATCTTCCATTTTAAATTTGGTTAGCAAATTTTTCAGATACCTTTCTTGAGTTACATATATTCCATGTTGAGTATATGAAATCTCCATTCCCAAGAAGAATGACAAATTTCCCAAATCACTGATTCTGAATTCTTTCTCTATCTGTTTCTTAATCATTTTTATGCCTTTATCATCTATTCTTGTAAGTATTATGTCATCAACATAAATACAAACATAAATAAATCCACCTTCACTTGCTTTGACTAGCAAGCTACTATCTGTCTTTGATGCTTGAAATCCAAGTTCCTTCAAGAACTTTAATAGCCTATAATTCCATGCCCTTGGGGCCCGCTTCAATCCATACAAAGCTCTCTTGAGCTTACACACATAATTTGGATACACATGATCTTTGAACCCATCTGGTTGCTCCACGTAAACTTCATCTGAAATGTAACCATTCAAAAAAGCATTTTTAACATCTAATTGAGACAATTTCCAACCTTTGCAAGCAGCAATTGCTATGAGTGTTCTGATGGTTGTCGTTTTTGCCATAGGACTATAAGTCTCATCATAGTCCACTCCATATGTCTGTGCATATCCCTTTACAACAAGTGTGGCTTTGTACCTAGACACAGTTCCATCTGCAAATCTTTTTGTTTTGTAAACCCACTTACATCCAATGATTTTCTGGCTATTAGGTTTAGGAACCAGATCCCATGTCTGATTTTCCATCAATCCATCATACTCCTCTTGCATAGCTTCTTCCCAATTCTTCTTCCCTTTGGCTTCATCATATGTAGATGGATCTTCATCTGCTTTTATCATGTAAGCATAATCCTTAGTAGTCAAGAATGAAGTATCATAGCTATACCTTATAGGTTGTCATTTCTGCCTTGTAGACCTCCTGAGTTCTCCACTTCTTGAAGTTTCTGGTTCATCACATTCTGGATCAAACCTTGGCACTTCTTCACCTCCAACTTGTATTTCATTTTTCTCTTCTTCATCAAATATCTAAACCTTTGTTTTACCTTTCCTCTGATTCATAATTTCTTCAACATCTGCATACACATTAGATGTACCTGCATACCAAGTACTTTGCTCATCAAATGTAACATCCTTGGACACAAGGAATTGTTTTGTGGATGGACTCCACAACCTATAACCCATCTGCTTGTCATCATAACCAATGAATACATACTTCTCTGCTTTGGGCTCCAATTTATGCCTCAATTGAGATGGCACATATGCATATGCCAGGCATCCAAAGATTTTACAATGATCCAAGGTAGGTCTCTTACCCCACCAAGCTTCATATGGTGTCATAGCCTGCAAAGCTTTACAAGGCAATCTATTAACCAAATATGTGGCTGTGTTTATAGCCTCACCCCATAAATAATTTGGACAATTTTTCTCTTTCAACATGGATCTTGCAAATTCAACAAGTGTCCTATTTCTTCTTTCTGCTACCCCATTTTTTTGAGGAGAGTACCTGCAAGTAATTTCCCTCTTTATACCTGCATTCCACAAGTAATCATTGAACTCATTAGAAAAATACTCTGCCCCTCCATCTGACCTTAACCTCTTCAATTTTTTTACCTGTAATTCTTTCTGCATATGCATGATAGTGTTTAAATGTATTAAACACTTTTGATTTGTCTTTGATCTCATAGGTTGTAATCCACATGGTAGCATCATCAACATATATGACATAATATCTTGAACATTTATACTAAAGTCCTTTGAAGGACCCCACACATGTGTATGTACCAATTCAAGTCTTTCTGAATACATAAAACCATGCTTATTGTATGATTGCTTATGAGCCTTACCTAACTGACATGCTTCACATCTGTA
>CM035425.1:101661166-101663666 GCA_020310875.1 Ceratopteris richardii | reverse complement strand
ACCTAATGTATCCAAGCAACATATGATTTACAAGTATGGTGCTTGTCAGTTTGGTAAGTCTCACAGGTTGCCCTACTCAAGGAAAGGTTTCATGCATGAAGACTACCTAGACTTGGTACACACAGATGTTTGGGGACCTAGCAAGGATCCCTCCATTTCAGGATCAAGGTACTATGTGTCTTTCATTGATGATTATAGCAGATGGACTGTGTTATACTTTATGAAGCATAAGGATGAAGTATTTAATTGTTTCAAAAGATATCTTGCACTAGTTGAAAATCAAACAGGTAGAAACTTGAAAAGGCTAAGGTCAGATGGAGGAGCTGAATACTTCTCCAATGAATTTGAAGACTTCTTGCAGGAAAGAGGCATCAAGAGGGAGATAACCACAAGGTACTCACCTGAACAAAATGGGGTAGCTGAAAGAAGAAACAGACTCATTGTTGAAACAGCTAGGTCTATGCTTAATGAAAAGAAATTACCAAATTATCTTTGGGCAGAGAGTGTATCTGCTGCCACATATCTCATTAACAGGTTGCCATCAAAGTCACTTGATGGAATGACACCTTATGAAGCTTGGCATGGTAAGAGACCATCATTGGATCATTGCAAAATCTTTGGTTGTGTTGCATATGTGCATATTCCCTCACAGGTAAGGGGAAAGCTAGACCCTAAAGCTGAAAAATGTATCTTCATTGGTTATGACTTGAACCAGAAAGGGTACAGATTCTACAACCCCTCAAACAAAGGTTTCAAGGTAAGCAAAGATGTCATCTTTGAGGAGAATGACTCATGGTATGAGAATGAATGCAGGAAGGTTAGTCTACCTTATGACATGGAAGAAGACTTCCCAAAGCTCACCAAGGAGGAACCAATCCAGAAAGAAGACTCAAGCTCAGATGATGATGACACAATTAACCTTGAGGAATTCAAGGCATGGAAGTCCAAAGGGAAGATGAAAATGAAGAAGCTAGAGGATATACCAGAATCCTCAACTCAAGCAATGAGGAGATCTCAGAGAGAAAGTAAGAAGCCTATTAGATATGGGTATGATACATCTCTTGTAACTAAGCATTCAATTTATCTTGCAAAGGACTTGTTAAGTGAAGAACCAGGTTCATATGAAGAGGCAATCACCAAACCAGAATGGAAAGGAGCTATGGATGAAGAAATAGAAGCTCTCAAAGAGAGTGACACATGGGACTTGGTACCCAAGAAGGACTCTATGAAGGTGATAGGATCCAGATGGATCTACAAACTAAAGAGGAACTCTGATGGTACAATCAACAGGTACAAAGCTAGGTTGGTAGCCAAGGGTTTTGCACAAACCCAAGGCATTGATTATGAGGAGACATTTTCTCCTGTGGCTAAGATGCCAACAATCAGAGTATTGGTGAGTGTAGCTGCATCCAAGAATTGGAACATGTACCAATTAGATGTCAAGAATGCTTTCTTGAATGGATGGATATCTGAAGAAGTCTACATGTCACAACCACCTGGCTATGAAGATCCCAAGAAGGTAAATTATGTTTGTAAATTGAAGAAGGGTCTATATGGTTTGAAGCAGGCACCTAGAGCATGGAATTATAGGTTGACAACATATCTCCAAGACCAAGGATTTGTGATGAGTAAAGCAGACACTTCTCTATTCATAAAGAGGAGTAGTACAGAGGTAATCTACTTGTGTGTTTATGTTGATGACATCATCATTACAGGCAATGATGTCAATGGGATTAGAAGCATCAAAGGACAAATGATGAAGGAGTTCAAGATCAATGATCTTGGATTATTAAAGTATTTCTTAGGTCTTGAATTGATTTATACAAATTCAGGTATCTTTATCACTCAGAAGAAGTATGTTTAGGAAATATTGAAGAAATTTAATTTGCTGGATGCTAAAGTCTCAAGCACTCCAATGGAGGTCAACCTAAAGCTAAGTGCTCATGAAGGGGATGAAGTCCAAGACATTACAGGATATCAAAGTATGGTAGGTAGTCTGAATTATGCTACCTTGACCAGAATTGACATAGCATATGGTGTAAGTGTGCTAAGCCAATTCATGCACAAACCAAGAGTACCTCACTTAGAGGCAGCAAAGAAGATTTTGAAGTATCTAAAGGGAACTCAGAACCATGGTTTGTACTTTCCTTATACATCAGATATTGACATTAAAGTATATTCAGATGCAGATTGGGCAAGATGCAAGGACGATAGGAGAAGCACATCAGGATACATATGTTTTGCAGGTGATAAACCTATTTCTTGGTCAGCCAAGAAACAACCTATAGTAGCTTTGTCATCTACTGAAGCAGAGTATAGAGGGCTAGCCAATGCCACTCAAGAAGCTATCTGGTTGAAGCTTTTATATACAGAGTTAGGCCTATACACAAGGCCTCCAATTATCTTTGGAGATAACACAAGTTCACTTCACCTTGCAGCTAATCCAATATATCATGCTAGGACAAAACACATAGAGGTTCATTACCACTATGTGAGAGAA
>CM035425.1:101646166-101648666 GCA_020310875.1 Ceratopteris richardii | reverse complement strand
TAGATAGATAGATAGATAGATAGATAGATAGATAGATAGATAGATAGATAGATAGATAGATAGATAGATAGATAGATAGATAGATAGATAGATAGATAGATAGATAGATAGATAGACACATAGATAGGTAGATAGATACATAGATAGATACACAGATTGTTGGAGTTTTTTGACCTCCAAAATATAGCAAGATGTAGGTGGAACCCCCTAGGAACAAGTTGATCTTCTCACAAACTTCATCATAGAAATCCAATCATGCTTGAAGAGCTTACTATACTGTAATGGATTAGAATTTTCTCAAAGTGTTTTAATCACATATACTAGAAACCAAGAGCTTTCCAATGAGGCAAAGAACACTCAATTTGGATAAGTACACAAGGAGATATGACCTCTGCAAGTTTGAGGTTTAATGGAGACCTTCAACAGAGGTGAAACCAGAGAACACACACTACTTGTAGAGAGTACTGCTCTCAGCTTACAAATGCAATGGTTATGAAAATTTACAGGAAAAAAGTACACAGTAAGAGCTTTCAAATGAGATATCAAACATGTAATTTGGTATATAATGAGGGAGATACAAGGTCTGCAATCTCTGCATAGAAAATACAACAGCATAGAGATACACATATGCCTCTCTTGGACTTCGCACAAGATCACGACTTTTCTCCTCTTTTTATAGCATGAGAAACTAATCTAAAACCTTCCTAATACATCTAAACTCGTGGTAGACACTTGGGTGGAGTTATTACATGACTCAAGTGCTCAAATAAGCAAAGTATTGATGGACTTTGAGAACTAGCCACATCGACCTTCCACTAGGACACCACTGTAGCTCCCTTGTGACTCACTAATTTGACTGACCATGTTCTAGAACTCACGTGGTATTTTGGCTATATTTAATGAATAATATGAGCCTTCTTGAAGTATTTGAAGACTTCCCAAAGATATTTACATAATTTGAAACTTGTACCCAACATAAAACAAATGTTCGCAACATTCTCCCCCTCAAGTTTCAAAGGGTATTTCCTTCATGCCAAGAATATAGTTGAATCTTTGAAGCTTTGGTCCATCCAAGGATTTGGTGAAGATATCTGCAACTTCATCCTTTTTTCCCACAAAAGAAACTTGTACTTCATTGTTTATGGCCTTCTCTCGAACATAATGATCGTGAACCTCTATATGCTTTGTTCTAGCATGAAAAACAAGATTTGAGGTCATATGAATGCTGCTCAAGTTATCCCCATATATCAGTGGTACATCAACCTGCACATTCAAGTCATGAAACAACTTTTTAAACCACATAACTTCAGTAGTAGCCAATGCTAAACCTCTATACTCAGCCTCTGTAGAAGATAAAGCAACTGTAGGCTGTTTCTTTGAACCCCATGTTAATGTCTTGTTTCCTGCTATTACCACATATCCACTTGTGGATCTTTTGTCATCTTTGCTTCCAGCCCAATCTGCTTCACTAAAGACTTTAAGAGTTAGATCAGCATCATGACTATAGAATAATCCTTTGTTCATGGTACCTTTCAAATACCTAAGCACTCTTTTCGCTGCATGCATATGAGGTACTCTAGGTTCATGCATAAACTGTGACAATACTCCCACTGCATAGCATATATCAGGTCTAGTTTTTGTTGCATAAATCAAAGATCCTACCATGGATCTATGCAACTCATCACCTTCCTTTGCACTCAACTTTACATTACATTCCATTGAAGTAGAAACAAATTTACATTCCTGCATACCAAACCTTTTCAACATATCACATATATACTTTCTCTGTATCAACCACATACCTTCATCGCCATACACAATTTCAATCCCAATAAAGTATCTAAGCAAACCAAGATCTGAAATTTTAAATTCCTTTCCCAAATTACCTTTTATCTCATCAATTGCTTTTGCATCATTCCCTGTAATCAACAAGTCATCCACATAAATGCATACATAGACACACATGCCATCTACATGTTTTATATAAAGTGAAGGATCAACATGACTCGCTGTGTATCCTTACAACATAAGATACTTTACTAACCTTGCATTCCATGCCCTTCGTGCCTGCTTAAGACCATAAAATGCCTTCTTTAACCTGCATACATGATTAGGACATTTTGCATCCACATAACCATCTGGTTGTGACATATACACTTCTTCATTTAACTCACCATTAAGAAAGGCATTCTTTATATCGAGTTGATATATATTCCACCTTTTACTTGCAACTAAAGCCAACAAAGTTCTCACTGTTGCCATGTTTGCTACTAGACTAAATGTCTCCTCATAGTCCAATCCTTGAGTTTGATTATATCCTTTTGCTACAAGTCTAGCCTTATATCTTGACACACTACCATCACTATTTCTTTTAATCTTAAAAACCCACTTGCAACCAATTACCTTTTGCTTTGGTATCTTTGGAACTAAATTCCAAGTCTTGTTATCCTGTAGTGCTTCCATTTCTTCGCTCATTGCTTTCTCCCACTTTTCATCTCCT
>CM035425.1:101623666-101633666 GCA_020310875.1 Ceratopteris richardii | reverse complement strand
CATAGCTTGCAGTTTTTCTTACTTTTTCAAGGTGGCATAGTGCGACGCAATGTGGCGTGTCTCAGGGTACATCCTGTCAGGATACACTTCTCAGGGTACATCCTGTCAGAGTACACTTCTCAGGGTACATCCTGCTAGGGTAAACTTCTCAGGGTACACCAGGGTACATCCTGTTGGTGTAAATCACAAGCGTACACATTTGGCTTGGAAGATACCTTGAAGACCCTACATAAGTGAAGAAGCATAGGAACTAGAGCTAGTGGTTTATTACCACTTTATCTCCTTGTAAAAGTCAAATTGACTTGGAATCTTTTGTATACACCCACCAAAAGGATTCGTGGAAAACGTAAGCTCTTTGATTGAAGGAATATCTCCTAGGATATAGGAGCTTGATCATAGGGATCCAAAAGTTTGAATTTGAATTCAAATTTTTACTCATACTCTATAAAAATGGTCATGGAAAAGTCGCGGGTAGAAATCATAATTTCCGAGCTTCTCATTATTGATTCTGAGTGTGTGTGAGGCCTACACCCTAGCCCACACCTATCTACACCATTAGGCAATGATCTTCATGCAATGGATTTGTATAAAAGTGTTCATTAATACATACATTCACATTGTTCATTTCTGAGTTCTCTATCATACTACTCAAAAGTCTATCAACTTGTGGAGGGCATATCTCAGTCATTTCTTCACCAACTTCAGTGATTCAAAGCTTGTTGAATTCAGCTCAAAGTTATCTACATATGATCAAAGTTTGAAGAGATTCTATTCAGTCATTTGAGAGAAATCTGCATCGAGGTGATCACAGGTCAATATCTTCTACAGTCCTAAAAAATTGGGGGTATAGCTTTACTTGCTAAATTGATTTCTCTTAGCATAGTTTATCTTTTTACATCATTCCACTTGGGATAGTTATCTTGCTACGCTAATTAGATACCCCTAAAAGGAATTTTTCCAATTCCTACTGTGTTGGTCATACTGAGTAAAAGATCCAACAGGTGTCAAGACATAAATAGAAGGTTTTCTTGAGATTGTGAGTTTCAAAGTTATCTATTTTGGTTCAATCATTGCACATATTGTTTCCAAAGTACATAGGCCATTATGGTGTCATTGGAAATCTAAAGAAGTCCACTTATCAAGTCTGAAGCAAAAGAGGGCTGGTATAAAGCAGGTTTTGGTAGTACCTACTCAATCTCTTGGAGCATCCATCCATCTTTCCCAACAATGGTATCAGAGCAAACTAAGGTAAAATGGGAGATGGTTTTCCTTCATTTATTAAAAATTGGACAGGAACAACTATCAAGCACGGTCTCTAAGGATGAAGACCTACTTACAAGGAAGGAGTCTCATTGGATACATCTCAAGAGATGAGGAATTGCCCTCATTCAAAACAAGAGGATTACCAACAAAGGAAGAACATGAAAAGCTCAACACATGGTGTGCTAAGGATGCATTGGCAAGGTCTTATTTACTCAACTCCATCTCTGAATTTATTTTGCCACATATTAGGAACTGTAAGACATCCCAAGAATCTTGGGAAACCTTGTCATCTTATTTTTCCTCCAACACAGAAAGCTTAAGCCATCAGAACAGAATTATAGTACGTATGATAAAGAATTGTTAGCCGTTGTGCATGCTTTGCGAATTTGGAAACACTATCTTATGGGCTCTGAGGTCTTAATCAAAACCGATCAATAGGCTATTAAGCATTTATTAACTCAACCTTTAATCTCTGATAGGCATCTTAAATGGGCATCATTCATTCAAAAATTCCAACCCATGATACAATATCATCCTGGTAAAGCTAATGTTGTAGCTGATGCTCTTAGTCGTTTTCCTTCGCATTCTATTGTTTTGAATAATGTTTCTGCCATCCAAATTCATTCTTTTCAAGAAATGATTTCCACTTATGCATCTGATTTGTATTTTTCACGTGCATGGCATGACTTCAATATTGGTGCATCTTTATCTGATGAACATTATACATTTCATAATGGTTTTCTTTATTTTCAACATAGATTGTGCATAACCCAAGCTTTTAAAGATTTTGTCATTATAGACATGCATGAACCATCTTACATGAGTCATAGACGCATACAAAGCACCATTTATGCTTGCAAAGATTTCTTCTTTTGGCCACACATGGAAAAAGATATTGCACATTATGTTTCTCAATGCATTGTATGTCAGAGTGTCAAACGTCATCATGGTAAACCATTTGGATTATTAATGCCACTTTCCATTCCAAATGAACTATGGGAACAAATTTCCTTGGATTTTATCACCATTCTTCCCATCACTTCATCACATAATGATATGATTTGGACAATAGTTCGTAGATTTAGTAAATATGCATATTTCATTCCGTGTAGAAAAACTTTGACTGCACCTCAAGCTGCAAAATTATTCATTAAATGCATTTTCCCACATCATGGCTTTCCTAAAGTAATGTTATCTGATCGTGATGTTAGATTTTGTAATCATTTTTGGGTTGCCTTATTTCAACATTTTGGTTCTAAAATAGATTTTAGCTCTGCATTTCATCCTGAAAGTAATGGACAAAGTGAAGCTACAAACAGTACTATTCTTGATTTATTGTGTTGTTATTTATTAGATAATCCTAATAGTTGGGATGAAAAGTTGCCATTGCTTCAATTTGTTTACAATAACACTGCACACACCACTACAGGTCATGCACCTTTTGAAATTGTTTTTGGTAAAAAGCTTCCCACTCCCATGTCCCTCACCCAAATTGATATTCCGATGGCTGATTCTATTGCTCATGATCACATTTCTATACTTCATGATGTTCACGAGCACATTAGGAAAACCCAAGAGCGATATACACGTAATATCAATACTAAACGATTAGCCAAAGAATTCAAGGAAAATGATTTTGTATGGTTGCGAATCATTAAAAGACATCTCAAAAATACTTTGCAGCATCCTAAAATTAAACTTGCACCATGCTATTATGGACCATTTCGCATTATAGAAAAAATTAATGATAATTCATTTAGATTAGATATTCCATCTCATTGTACTATACATAACTCTTTTCATATTAGTTTACTTAAACCATTTAAAGGAACTTTACCACTTGCTCCACTTCTTGATGACCCTCCTTCAATTGAAGAACAATCTGAAATCTTAGTTCCTAAGAAAATCATTGATCATGATGTCACTACTACACACACAGGTACTCAATATCATCGATATTTGGTTAAGTACAAAAATCACTCTATTGAAGAATGTCAATGGATACATAAAACATAATTAACACCTCATTATGACCACTTAATTTTTGCATATCATACACAAACACATTAATGTAACAGCTCCATGAACATTTCCATGCATGTGTTTTTACATGGCACATGCCTTTTTTTTTTATTCAGTGATGAAACATGTGATTGGCCATCCATGTTTATTATTTTGTCAACTGAGGTCAGTTGCTTTTTCAACTGAGGGGCATGTTATAACTTATGGAATATGTTGAACAATGCATTGAACAATGCATTGTTGGATTGTAACATGGAATATGTTGAACAGTGCATTGTTGGAGTGTTAAAATTATTATGAACAATGCATTGTTAAAGTGTTAAATTATTAATGTATTAATGTGTTTTTGATGTTTTTGATATAGCAGCTGAAGGTTCGTGAGGAGCGTGCAAAGTGTGAAAGGGTGGATATCAATAATCCGAATAAATATTATGCATAGAAGGTTCTATTGTTAGAAACAGTTAGAAAAGTAATGGTTAGAATAAGGGTCGTTGTAGACCACAGTTTCTATTATTGAAAGCAATGGCTTTCTGTAAAAGTTAGCAACTTTTAGTTTCACGCTTGCTTTTCGAAGCCGCTCTCATGTAACCACTCTTTTCGACGTAATCAAAAAATCCTATAAATACATGCACTCTGTGGCTTGTCGAAACAGAGTGCATGGGGGGAGATTGCACCCAATACTGCGTTCTGTCTCGTCTCTTGTTGTCTCTATTTCTTTGTGTGTTTTCTATGTTCGTAACCTCTGTTTGCGCATGAGCAAGATCCGAACAACACTATCTATGTATCTATCTATCTATCTAACTATCTATCTATCTATCCATCTATCTATCTATCTATCTATCTATCTATCTATCTATCTATCTATCTATCTATCTATCTATCTATCTATCTATCTATCCATCCATCTATCCATCCATCCATCTATCTATCTATCTATCTATCTATCTATCTATCTATCTATCTATCTATCTATCTATCTATCTATCTATCTATCTATCTATCTATCTATCTATCTATCTATCTATCTATCTATCTATCTATCTATCTATCTATCTATCTATCTATCTATCTATCTATCTATCTATCCATCCAACCATCCATCCATCCATCCATCCATCCATCCATCCATCCATCTATGTATCTCTCTATATATCTATCTATCTATCTATCTATCTATCTATCTATCTATCTATCTATCTATCTATCTATCTATCTATCTATCTATCTATCTATCTATCTATATATCTATCTATCTATCTATCTATCTATCTATCTATCTATCTATCTATCTATCTATCTATCTATCTATCTATCTATCTATCTATCTATCTATCTATCTATCTATCTATCTATCTATCTATATATCTATCTATCTATCTATCTATCTATCTATCTATCTATCGATCTATCTATCTATCTATCTATCTATCTGTCTGTCTGTCTATCTACCTATCAATCTATCTATCTATCTATCTATCTATCTATCTATCTATCTATCTATCTATCTATCTATCTATCTATCTATCTATCTATCTATCTATCTATCTTGTTGGAGCAAACCAATCACAAATTGGTGATTATACAGATCTTGGAGAATGCTTATGGTCAGAATGAAGCAATGGAAGACATTTGCAAAATGAAGAAGAAGTCAGAATGTTGTTTTGTACACATATGTACATTAGCATAGTCATAGATGACTTAGAACTTTTGTTCAGTAAGAATTATGTACAAATTATCTATAAATACCTTGAGAAAAGTCGGGGCATGTATGAGAGCATATGTGACAATAGTTACAAGTCAAGAATTAGGGAGATAGAAGCAATGAGATAGTGGAAAGTGAGTTTGTGTTTGCTCTCATCACTCAGTTGTAATTTTCTGAGTTAATGAAGAAATATTGCGCCCGATCTTTTCGTGTCTGCTCCTTCTGTGTTTGATCATTAGCAAAATCCTTTTGAGGATATCTAAGTTGTTAGTTAATGAGCCTGTGACCTGAATTTCAGAGTCCAATTGTAAACAGGCTAAGAGAATTGTGAATAGGAACATTCACATGTATTGAATGTCTACAGTTCTCTGAAACAGGCGCAAATTTCGTGTTTAATCTTTTGGTCAGTGCTCACTCCATAGTTTAAAGTTTTGTGCAAGCTAGCACTTAATCTTTAAGTTGGAAGGTGATCTACTCGTGGCTAAAAGCATTTAACAAAACGGGTTAGATACTGTGAGAATCAAAGTTAAGAAGTTAGGGGTGTCTGAATCGACTTCTCAGAAGTACAGTTTCTGACATAGGTAACTTGAGAAGCTGATTTCTCAAGCTACACTTAACCTTTTGGAGTAATTCAACTTGGAGGAGATGCGCAAACTCTAGAAGATGATTCGTACAAAGTTTCATCAAAAACTTTACACATTTGATAAGTCAATATAAAGAAATAGTGCAGCAGACTTTTCTGTGTATCACCTTCTTCACAGATTTGTTCATCTTTTGATAATTAGAAGTTGATCCTCTAAATGTGTGAAAGGTTTTGACTTATTCTTGGTATAGAGGTGCTCTAATCACAAGAATAAGTTGTTCTTTTGGAGATTAATATTCTCCATCAGTGGTATCAGAGCAGGAGACATCAATTTGAAGAAAAGGAGGATCTCGACTGCTGCAGATTCAAGAGATTCAACATTTGAAGGATCAAGAAGTGAAAGCTTGGAGTCAAAGTTCGAGGAGAAGACAAATTGACATCAAGAAAGGCAAAAGGAGCTCAATTCGAAGTAAAGGTACATACATTGTTTGTAAAGCTTGAAGATTTCAATACACAGGTGGATACAAGATGGGAGAAAGCTTGCAGATTGATAAGCTAGATAGGGAGAACTATCCAGCTTGGTCCATGAGGATGGAAGCACACCTCATGAGCAAAGATCTTATATCATTTATTACAGGAGATGAAGAAAAACCAGAATTTGCAGATCCAAGTATTCCTACTAGGGAAGAACTTGCAATGTTGAAGACTTGGATGAGAAAGGATGCTCAAGCAAGGAGTATCATCTACATGGCTGTAAATGATTATCTTCTACCTCACATCAGAGGTTTAGAAAGTGCTACAGATGTTTGGAATGCCTTGGAAGAGCATTTCCAAAATACTACTAAGTCAAGGAAGTCCTCACTATGGGCTGAGTTCACAACTTTCAAGAAGAAGAGTTCACAATCAATTTCAGATTATGTGGCAAGGATGAAAGATATTGCAGATAGCTTGGGAGCAGTGGATGAAGATATTGAAGAGGAAAAGTTGGTAAGACAAATACTTACAGGTCTAAGAGGTGATGAGAAGTGGAAGCCTTTTATCTTGTCCATAGAGTTGTCACTTGATCACTTTACTCCTGACCTTAATCAATTGCTAGGACACATGCTAACCTTTGAGCAGGATCTTAAAGGAGACAATGATAGAAGTACAAGTCAAGCTATGTACTCCAAAGATAAGAAAAAGAATGGCAAAGGAAAGCAATCAAATGAAGATGAAGGGAATTCAAATCAAGCCAACTTCACAAAAGGGAAGACAAATTTCAGAGGTAAAGGAAGAGGAGGTAAGAACAAAGATAATGCTAAAGCTTGTTGGATTTGTGGCAGAACAAATCATTTGGCAAATGATTGTTGGTATAACAATCAAAGTGGAGGATATAACAATCAGAATTATAGTCAAAGAGGTAGAGGAGGCAGAAACCAAAGAGGTAATTTCAGAGGAAGAGGTGGTAGGACATCATATGGAAGAGGAGGTGGAAGAAACTTCCAATCTCAGTCCTACAACAATAATTATTACAATTATGCATCAAATCAGAAGGATGACATGACTCTTATCTTGAATGCAACTCATGAATCAATGGGAGAAGATCAAAGAGTGTTTTATATTGACTCAGGGTGCAGCAACCATCTGAGTGGGAACCTATCCTTGATGACTGATATGGAAGCAAGGGTGAATGGACATACAGTTCAAACAGGTGACAATACTAAACATAAAGTGGAGAGCATTGGATCAGTGAAGACAAAGAGTGGAAGTACACTTCTGAGTAAGGTACTTTATGTCCCTACTATTCCTAAAAATTTGATAAGTGTAGGGCAAATTGTGGAGAAAGGATATGAAGTAAGATTTACAAATGATGGTGTCTATGTACAAGATCCAAATCAGGGATATAGAACCATAATTGCAGGTAAAAAGGAAGGAAGATTGTTCACTCTCAAAGTCCAAGGTAATGTAGGACATGCATTGTTTACTTATGGAGGTCAAAAGGTATCTGAATTAGACCTATGGCATAAGAGGCTAGGTCATTTCAATGAGAGAGCTATAAAGGAAATGTCAAAGAATCAGGTGGTGCTTGGATTGCCAAACATTGAAGGGCAACATATGGTGTACAAGTGTGAAGCTTGTCAATTAGGTAAAGCACACAAAAGTTCTTATAACAAATCAGGGTACAAGTATTCAAACATGCTTGAATTGGTTCATACAGATGTATGGGGTCCCTCAAGGGACTATAGCATAAATGGATCCAGATATTATGTGTTGTTTGTTGATGATGCAACCAGGTGGATTACTTTGTATGTAATCAAGGATAAATCAGAAGTTTTCAAGACTTTCAAACATTTCCATGCTTATGCAGAAAGGATCACAGGACAAAAGCTAAAGAGGTTAAGATCAGATGGAGGGGGAGAGTATTTCTCAAAAGAGTTTGATGATTATTTGTGGAATGCAGGTATCAAAAGAGAAGTGACTTGCAGGTACTCCCCTCAACAAAATGGAGTAGCAGAAAGGAGGAATAGGACTCTTGTAGAGTTTGCAAGAGCCATGATGAAGGAAAAGAATTGTCCAAATTACTTATGGGCAGAGGCCATTAACACTGCAACATACCTTGTGAATAGGTTGCCTTGCAAAGCTTTGGATGGAGGAACCCCTTATGAAGCATGGTGGGGTAAGAAACCTAGTCTTGATCATTGTAAAGTATTTGGATGTATTGCATATGCTTATGTTCCTTCACAATTAAGACATAAGCTAGAACCAAAAGCAGAGAAGTATGTGTTTATTGGATATGATGATAGACAAATGGGTTACAGGTTGTGGAGTCCATCCACAAAGCAATTTCTTGTTACTAAAGATGTAACCTTTGATGAGCAAAACACATGGTATACAGGATCACCAAATGAGTATGCAGGTGTTGAAGAAATACAAAGGAAAGGAAAGGCAAAGGTAAAAGTATGTGAAGAAATTATTGATGAAGTTGACTCTAGATGTAGAGTGCAGGATCATGTAGAAGAAGGGCCAAGATTTGATCCAGAATCAAATGAGGCTGAAACTTCAAGAAGTGCAGAAATCAGAAGATCTACAAGAGAAAGGAAAGAGCCTATAAGGTATAGTTATGATACATCTTTCCTAACAACAAGAGATTATGCTTACATTGTGAAAACAGAAGAAGACCCAATTACTTTTGAAGAAGCCAAAGGTAAACAGAATTGGGAGAAGGCAATGCAAGAAGAGTATGATGCTCTACTTGAGAATGAAACTTGGGAGTTAGTACCAAGACCAAAGAATCAGAAGGTCATTGGATGCAAGTGGGTATACAAAACAAAGAGGTTTGCAGATGGTAAGGTGTCTAGATATAAGGCTAGACTTGTGGTCAAAGGTTATGCCCAAACTTATGGGGTAGATTATGATGAGACCTTTAGTCCTGTTGCTAAGATGTCTACAATTAGGACATTGATTGCTATTGCTGCTTGCAAAGGATGGAAATTATCACAATTGGATGTGAAGAATGCATTTCTTAATGGTTACATTGCAGATGAAGTATATATGGAGCAACCAGAAGGTTTCATGGAGTCAATTGGATCAGATTATGTGTGTAAGCTCAAGAGAGCTTTATATGGGTTGAAGCAAGCCCCAAGAGCTTGGAATTACAGATTGGTCAAGTTCTTGAATGAATGTGGATTTCAAGCATCAAAGGCAGATAGTAGCTTGCTAGTGAAGGCAAGTGAAAATGGATATATTTACATGTGCATTTATGTTGATGATATTATTGTTACAGGAACAGATGCTCAAGGAATCAATGAACTCAAGAAGCAAATAGAGAAGGAGTTTAAGATAAGTGATTTGGGAAACTTATCTTATTTTCTAGGAATGCAGATTGTGTATACTCAACATGGAGTATATGTTTCACAAGAGAGATACTTGAAGAATCTTCTAGTCAAGTTTAACATGGAAGATTGCAAGACCTCAACCACACCATTGGAGGTAAATCATAAATTAAGCAGGTATGGAGGTGAAGAGTTCAATGACATGAAGAAATATTAGAGTTTGGTAGGTAGTCTAATCTATGCTACCTTGACAAGGCCAGATCTATCATATGCAGTAGGTGTGTTGTCACAATTTATGCATTGTCCAAAGAAGACTCATTGGATTGCAGCCCAAAGGGTACTCAGATATATCAAAGGAACCCTAAGTGAAGGTTTGTACTATGGTTTCACTTCTGACACAAGAATCAAAGTGTTTAGTGATGCAGATTGGGCAGGTGACTCAGATGATAGAAGGTCTACTCATGGATATCTATGTTATGTTGGAGACAAGTTAGTGTCTTGGTGTTCAAAGAAGCAACACACAGTTGCTTTATCATCCACAGAGGCTGAGTATAAGGGAATGGTAGAAGCTGCAAAAGAAGTCATATGGTTGAAGACCTTGATGAAAAGTTTTGAGAT